>OU343224.1:286482219-286859491 GCA_910596185.1 Chrysanthemum makinoi | reverse complement strand
AAGAAGAGAAATCTTCTTATTATGACCATTCTCATCAACATGCTTCATACTTTTTCCATCAACATGCTTCTACCATCAAGTGAACCGGGCTACTATTGATTGTTTTCTGATTCCACTTTTTCAACTATAATGACGATGGCGACATCCCGTATATTTTTAAGGAGAAGTGTGAATAGACTACATTTGGATGATGTTCACTTGTTTAATCAAGAATGACATCTTCGTATGCAATTTCGGTAGAAGAAGTGTGATAATTTTGCATGGTTGATTGACTTATGAGAATACATGGTCATACGGCTCCTAACTCATGTAAGAACCAAGCTTCTTCTTTGGATCATCTTTACATGGAGTTTCTTCTTATAGCCGCTGGTTGACATCTTCACTGGATTGATGAGTTTATCGACAAAGTGCTTTCGTTAATGCTTCACGATATCAACATGATGATTCAACAATCTCGCTTCTTGTTTGATGTGATTGGTAGTTGGTGTTATCTTGTGTGTTCGCTATGCCTCGATTGTCGATTTCTTGATGAACATCTTTTCCGTTTGTTTGATGGGAGGGATTTTAGTTAAGGGATTTGCAAGATGTAAGTTAATCGATGCTTTTGGTGGATGCTTTTGGTGTGAGTTGAAGATGTTAACTATCTTCCTCATCTCGGACTTGAAGAAGATTGTCGGTTTATGGAGGTGTTGTTATTGACTATTGTTATATTGCAGCTTGCACTATTGAATAATAATCCGCTTTTGGTATTCCTTACCAAATCTTCACGGATTATTGTTCATGAAAAATGATCCGCTCTTTTGGTATTCCTTACCAAATCTTCACAGATTATTGTGCACTCAGAATCAACCACATGAACACTAAGGAAAATGACTACCTCATCCACTTGAAGACATTATCGGTGAATCTTCCAGATCGCCTCTATATGAATATCTTAAGGAAGATGGAATTGATATTGAGGAATCATTTGTTCCGTTCATTATGGGTCAATGTACATCCGTTGTACATTTATTCACGTGTTGGACATTTGACACAAGTTGATTACTTCAGAGTTAATCACTTATCACTTATTTGAGATTGAAGTTGACTTTCACAAAGGCGTGTTCTTATTTGATAACTTGCTCGGGCTTAAGAATTTGAGTTGAAGACTTTTTTTATCTAGTTACCAGTGTCGAGGTGGATGGTTGAAGACCCGTTAACTATCACTATTAGGAGTTACTTTGTTTTACTTAGTGTCACACGCATATGACGGTGTGGATAATCGCAAGAGGTGTTAATGTCTCATACTTTGCTTGAGTAGTGAGTACTTAGAGATTTGCTTGAAGCATAAATTCTCTACATCGTTCTTCCATCATTAGGTGCAAGCTTAAGATACAAATGTGGGAAGTTGACTTCAGTTTCAAGTATGGTATATCGGTTTTCGTCTTCGGTCACTTCAAATTGTCTACATAAGGGTTGATTAAAATAGTCGAGAGAGTCTCAGCAAGTTGATTCTCACAAAGACTTCAAGCGATCTTCTCAACAAATTTCAAGTATTTTGGCATTCAAAGAGTTGTTGATTCAAGTATCAAAACCGTAGGGGAAAGGAGACAAGCATCTAAACGCGAGTAAAACTTGATGAGCTTAATACTTCTAAGTAATTGAAGATATCACGGGAAGACAAATGTTATTACCGCAGAGAAACTCAATGTTTAACTCATGGCAAGTAAACTTGATGAACTTAACTCTTCTAAGTGATTGAAGATATCCCGGGAAAACAAACGTCATGACCGCAGAGAAACTCAAGGTTTTACTCATCAAAGCTTTTAGTGTTATTATTCCAACGACGTGGGGAAGTGATGTAAATGAAAGTTTCTGAAGATAAAAGAGGTACATTGGTGTGTGATGATCTCGATGTTATCGCAATCATCAAGGGAGAGAGAATTTTGTACATTGGGGGCGCCAACCGTCTCCTTGAGGGCTTAACGCTGATTCGAGATATAATCTCTTATTCCGGAGTTGACATCCGCAGAGATTGTCATCCGCAGAGATAATCAATGATTCGGCTTCTTCAATGTTATCGGTTGTTCTCTCTTTGGGGAATGTGTGTACTTCGGGTCCTGAGCTTCATACACATCATCAGGAAGAAAGCCATTGTTTACCACAAACATTGGGGAGGTGTTTTACTTCTGGGCATGATGTGTATTCAGAGAGTTCTTGGATATTGGTGTACTTCGGTTCTTGAGCTTCATACACGCTCATCGTGGAAGAAAAATGTGAACATGGGAAGGTGTTCTTCATTCCCTCATGAAGTGTATTCGGGAGAGTTCTTGAGCATTATACTAAGAGACGGACTTCATCATTTCAACTACACGGGGGAAGTGTTCTCTTGACACCTTTTGGAATGGATTGGCGTGACTTCATGGTAATGAAATTTGAGAAGATTATTTATGTGTGGGATGATACGCTGTCGTTCTTGTTGATGATATAACCTCGAACGAAGAATCACGGTGATTATTCTTGAAAGGAGAAGCGGGATTTATGATAATGGTGTGCCTCTCTCTGCACCCGCTAAGGCAAGCTTGAAATAGAGCTTCAACTGCCTCGCCTAAAGGATTCTCTTTTGGGGAAGTGCCAAAGTCTCACTTTCGTGATGGTTCAATTTCTTTCTTCATTCAAGAGCCCCGAAGCTTTGGTGGTGAACGTTTAAGAGTTGATGACTTATATCTTCTACGACGCGTCGCTCGATATCCTTATCTCTACTCAGATCATCATCTTCTTTAACTATATCATCTACTCTATCTTTGTATATATTTATCAAAAACAAAATACAAAAATATAAAACCAACAAAAGAAAATAGAAAAATATAAAATCAACAAAACCCATAAAAATCGTAAAATTTCAAAAATACCAAAAATATGTTTTCTCATGACATGTCTTCGTATCGATAACATCTGCTTAGAAATAAACATTCAATAATGGCACGGACCATAGATGAAGTTCGGAAAAGAGGTGTAAATATTCTTTTTCCAATACATGTCTAAAAAATATGGCTTGCAGGTACTTCAGACTATAACCCGTTCTTAAAATTATGGTTGCTATTATTTCTGATAGCAACCCGCTCTTTAAAGAAAGGAAAGTGCTGCGCTAAACGATTTTCAAATATTTCGTGCACTTATCCTAAAAACAAATTGAGGAAAGTATGTCAAGGATCGTTGTTCCTACACAAATGTTTTTCCGTCTAAAATTTTCTAAAAATATTTGTTGTTTTCAAAATGGTGGAAAATGAGTTGTTTACACATCAATCAGCTTCAGAGTTTTAGTAATAATTGAAAAATCATTCAATGACTTCAGCGCTTTTAACCTTTTCAGATAAATGAGTCATTGATTGAGGGGGAGAATGTTTTCAAATCTGTATCATCTAACAAGATTATCTTAATCATCCTACGTGCTTATTTGTAAAATACAATTGCCTATGTTGAAGGACTAGGTTTCTAGGATGTGATTGTTAGGTTTAGATGATTAGAGTTTGATAAACACATTATTCCCATACCTTATATGAACTGATTGATATGTTGAATTGACTTGAATTAGTCGATTGTTGTTTGGGTGATGTCGACCACCATATATCTGTATGTATGTTCACTAACGATGGGTATATTGGTGTAAGAATGTTCCCGATCCGGATCCTACTATTGATGATGATGGATCGAAGAGGGTAACTATATCTTGGGTTGACATATGAAGAAACGGAGCTTAACTGGACTTCTATGGAGAGTTGACATGTATGCAACGTAGGAGGTCTCACTGCATCGCAGATGGTTTTCTTCTAAGTGATTGAAGAACGTGCATAATTTGACCGCCATGGCGTTCAAAATGCAACGTAAGAAGAAGTCTCACTGCATCAGCAGACGGTTTTTCTTCCAACCCCTACAACAACAACAAAAGCTTCTCAACCACCTAACGTGTCTTTGTGCAGGACACCATTTTCTAAAAATTTGATTAAATTGTTTTGAAAATGGAAAATATTGTTTTGAAAATTAATTGGACTAAATCTTGAAAATCACTGGACTTCATTTTTATCAAAATCTAATCACTCAATCAATCGACTCACTAAGCATCGATGAGGGGAGAGTGATTTAAAATTAAATGATTTTCAAACAATATTTCATCTATCAATTCTGGATTGTACAACATAAAGTGGTGATCTAAAGATTTAATGTTATGTCATGGTATGATTTTCTTTAAAACTCAAAGATCTTTCAAAATGAATTTTTTTCTGTTCTTGTTTGATTGTGAAATTGTTTTGTTTTACTTAAAAGATCTCTTAAAAACTATCATACCTGACACTAACAATCTTTAATGTCTTAAAATGGTCCTTATATGTCATCTTTCAATATTGAATCTTGCCACGTCTTTCCCCAAATCTTTTAAATGATTTAAATCAATTGGGATCACAAATCTCAAAAGGTTTGAAATTTTGATCTGGGTAGAGATCGTGAGTTAAATCTCTTATCTGTTTAAATGGAATTGCTTTTAGTCCTTTAAAGGCACTCCTGCCTCCATGTGCCAAACGATTTCATACACAATGCACATGTTGAGGAGGAGGATTTATCCAAAAACATGATGAGTATTTAAACCAGGCCACATATTCTCCCATGGTTTCTAAACCGTATTAAATCACTTGGGATCCAAAATCTCAAAGGGTTTGATATTTTTGATCGGGGAGAATTTGTGATTTAATAATGAAATTTGATAAAAGGTGATCGTTTTGATTTTTAATTGCAGTCTCTCTCATATGTGCTAAACGCCGAATCTCAAGCACATATTGAGGGGAGCAAATAAACTATCGAGGTACGAAAACTTTTTAAAGTGATTTATATAGTACCTTGATTGAGTTTTAAAATGATTTCTTAATGGCGTGATGTGATGTGGATGCTTCAAAGAACTCTTTCCTCTATGTGATAAAATGATTTAAAATATCCTATGCACATATTGAGGGAGAGAATTTACCAAAGAAAATCAAATGGCTTTTTAGTATGAAAATTGTGATCAAAGAAAATATTTCAAAGTCCTCTTGCCTCCATGTGATAAACAATTTCTAAATCATATGCACATGTTGAGGGGAGGTTTTCTAAATGATCAAAACTATTAAGGTACAAAATGCTTTGATCTCGTATCACAAGTACCTTGATTGTTTTTCCAAATGTTTATTCAATTGGTTTCAAGGAAGAATGAACTGTACCAAAAGACCGACCATTTTACTTTATGTGTGGAGTTATAAGGATGGTTAGGTTAGGTATTTGTTCCCACGATCCCGCCAGAGCCGGAGGGATCTACCCAGGGACAATCCACTATATAGTGTAGAGTCCTTAGGTATATTGAAAAAAGGATAAAAGTGAGATATGGGAAGAGTGCGGACTGAGACAGAGCTAATCGAATAAACCCAACAAGGTTCTAGTAATGAAGTCTCTAAGCATGAAGGGGTTGAAGAATGAAAAAGAAATGAATGTGAAAAAGGGTGAAAAGAAATAGCCCTCCAATAATTCAACCTTAGGGCAGAATCCGGGTTCAATACATATGTTACCGTTGTTACCAAGGTAACACTGGTATTTAAGACAAGACGTCATGGATCCAGTGACGCACTGCACTAAACTTCCCAAGCTACTCAAGTTCCTCTTAAAAGGGCTTGTTTCATTCTCACGGGGAACCTACATAATCTATCGACTTTCTTTTAGAGATAGTTGATATTGAAGAAGGATACCCTCTCCTAGTCTCCCGGATAGGAACCAAATGTGCACGATTAAGTCTAGAGCCAAGAGATCATCCACAATATCTCATTAGGACACAAAATTAATGAAGACTTTATGTTTCACACATTGTGGAAAGTAAGTATATATTAAGAGTCCTTCGCATTATCCTTGTGGTATAACATCCAAGTGATATGTAAACATATTCACAATGAAGATGGAAATCCTTCTAGAGCCAACATCAAACAAGCTGTTGGTGGGTGACATGTGAGATCTTTTCTAAAGATCAAACTTGTGACAACCGATAGAACGATGGGGCGATTCACTTGTGAATCAACCTTGGTCCAGGAAATGAATTGACGAATACTTTTGGAAAACCGTTTGATGTGCAAACCTTCTTTTCTCTAGCACGTCGAATGTGTACTTATGTTTTCAAACACAAAAAGTATCTCTGATTGAACAAATACTTTTGGAAAAACCGTTCTATGTGCAAATCTTCTTTCTCTAGCACGTCGAATGTGTACTCTTTTCAAATACAAAAAGTATTTTTGATTGAAAATTGTTCTCATAAAACCTTCATCGTATTGCAAAACTCTTTCTTCTAAGCAATACGCGATTGTGTTTTCAAATCAATTTTTCATCAATCAATGAATCTCAATTCGCTAGTTCACTCACTCCGTGTTGTCTTCTTTGAGACGTGCCGGTTTGAGAACAACTAGAGCGTACCGCGAAACCTGTCAAGGAGATTCTTAGGAATCCTACCCGATCACAGGCGTACTTGTACCGATCAACGGGAACCGGGTGGCGTGTACCTCAATTCAACGAAAGTGATCAAAGACACTTTCGTGCACTTTTATTGCTAATTGTTTGCGTACATTTGGACGGTTGCAGTTGATCGAATTGAGGAGTCAATCCAAACCGCATGCTCACAAAGCATCCACACTTAATTTGAAGAAATCATGACTGATGCATATCTACATAACCTGGCTCTGATATTTCATACTATGCTTCTGCTTCGCTGCCGCAAATATCATGAACCAGTAAGGCTTCCGCTACTCTGATCGAAAGATGTCATGATTTAAAAGTGTGAGCATGTCGGTCCAAAAGTCACAACAACACATGATGGCAACACAAAAGGGTGATCCAGAGATTTATTGGGTGATGATCTCAATGAAAGCTCGAAGATCATCAAAGATGTGGATCAGTTAAAGGCCTCCACTAAAAGTACAAATCAATGCGGACTTTGAAGAATCGCTACAAAAGCACAAAGATTGCGGGATTTGAAGAATTGAAGTCTACGAGCTCAAGAACGAAGTCAAGAATAGAATGCTAGAATTCAAAATGTAAATCATGGGGTGACCTCCCTTAGGGGGGGATTGTTAGGAATTAGAAAATTCCATGTTAAAGTGTCGGTCACCCCAATTATAGTCTAGCATAAGTTAGCTCGTAGACATATCATTATTTACGTTATTTAGTAGTTTATTAGTTAGTGTGTAGCATAGAATAGTATAGTGCAACACCACGGAGGAAGGACGGTCTTTACCCACTGTATACCCGATCCACAGCCGATAGGAGGTCGTGTATTGTGTAAGTATAAATACCCCTTCCATCTATGGAAGGGGTGGTGCTTTTCAATCTAACATTCCATACTTTTGTTGAACCAAGTCTCTAGCAAGAAAACACCCAACTCTCTACTTCTCTCTCTAATGGCAAACATGTATTTTGATCATCCAAGACCACCCGAATCATCAACATAATAATATATGGATCGTACATTATGACTATGATCCGTTACGTAATATCCCAATTAGTCTTCCACTGCTAAATTGAGATTTTGGGGGTGTTATAGATTGGTATTAGAGCCATGGTTATAGAGAATCGAGTGTATTTTTAAAACACTAGACTATAACTACACTTTCAAAATGGACCTATTTAGACCATACCACCTACTCCCTCCGTGCCTACCTAATTTCAATATCGTGTATAGAATGTTGCTTAACAGATTGTTTCATAACAACTTTAATATACTCAATGCCTTATTATGATTTATATTATTTACTAGTTTATTATAGTACTATGTCTTCAGCCTCTTACACTACCACCACATCATCTGATATGGAAACTGAGGATAGCATATCATCCACTACTTCACCAGTATTTCCTGTTACACCAGTTCCCAGAGTGTCAAATGTTGTATCTAGTGAAACAGGGCCCTTTGAGGAGGGTGAAGTTGTTTCTACACCAACAGTTTTTCTTGTAGTACCAACATACCACCCCAACACACCTTTACCAGATGACCCATATGTGCAAGCTAGGCAAGCTCATATTTCTCCACCATTGACGTACGATCAGTACATGGAGTCGCAACAGTGGCTACCTGCACCTGACACAAAGACTTCCTTTCCACATGCACCAGTCGCCCAGCGCAGGCAGGTCAGAGTCCTACAACCTTATGATCCTGAGCCCTACATGAGACCATTTATGAGGCACCCTGCCCTTAGCAGGGTACGAGTACCATCAGTTCCCATAACACCACTACCACTACCACCTTTATCCCGAGGTCACCCTTGGATTTGATCGGAACATCACCACCATCATCTCCTGAGCACTTTGTCACGTCCCCACTATCATCACCCCTCCAGCTCCAGTCAGAATCGACTATCTCTTTGACTCCTTTACTCAGTCACACCCATTTGCAGCTCATCGTTGGGAGCTGACACCTGAGGAGGATACACCCCCTCTACACCTGGCCTGCACATCACCGCCTAGTGATATGCTTTCCCGCACTTCCTCATCCTCCCTATTTCCCATAAACTTTAGCACTCCAGCTCAATTCTTTGAGACTGGAGAAACCTCCAGGGTATCAACTGCCATACCACCACTCCCTCTACCATCATGACGCGACTGGAGCGCCATGAAGAGCAGATAGACACCCTGCTGAGCATCATTAATGAGATGTCTCTTGACCGCATCAAGATAGTCAAGGATCCAATCTAGCAACTTGTGACAGAGAGGGCAGAGTTATAGGATGGTTTGACTAGGATGCAGACATACATGGTCGAGACACACACACATATGACAATTATCAGCATGAAAGACATAGACAAATAGAAGAGGATCTACAAGCTAGCCATAGGATCACTATTTCAGAGACACTCCTCGAGGACATGCAGGTCAGGCATCGATCAACGATGCAGGGACTTTTGGATTAGATCACAGAGCTTAAAGGACGCATGGACGAGACTCTCAGGGCCTACACATATGTTACATCATGTATAGTTTTGAGGCATCTTAGCCTATCGCATGTAGTATTAATAACATACCTTGTATCATTTTGTTTAGTAAAACAACTGATTAAGTTATTAGTCTTATGTTATTGGTTATGGATTTACTATGTATATTGATGCTAATATATATCGTCATGGTTGTTTTCTTATATTCATGTGTAATGTGATTGGATTCAGACATGTCGTGATGATGATTATGATTGTCTTGATTCATTTTGTTTGTATCTGGGCTGTAATCATGAACATTTAACAATGAGTTTTCAAAAGAGAGCTTGATGAATGTAGAAAAAGTTACTCAAATATAGCTTTTGTAGATGATGAATCAGTTTGTCCCTTAGTAATCCCATACCGAGAGTGAATCAATTATTATATATACACATACATCCAGACATGGCATGATTGTATGATTCTCATAGACTCGGTTGGTTGTGGATATCATGTTGTAGCATTATTAGTTTGACTCGTATATAATTACCTTAATGCTTGAATTATTCTAACATGGTCATTATGAAAATTTTTGAACTTGTATTTTTCTTTTGGTGTTAATATAATTATGGCTCGCACAAGAAAAACAACTGCAACCCCAACACCAGCTCCAGCCATGACTCCAGCAGCTATCCGAAAATTGGTAGCCGGCAGTGTTGTTGCTGCACTCGAAACCCAAGCAACGGCCTTTGCACATTCGACTAACAACAGGTCAACCGGAGAAAGTAAGACAGTTGTGCCAGCCAGCCAACTTCCTTTAAAGGTACCGAAGGGGTGACTGAACTTGGTCATTGGTTTGAGCGTGTTGAGATAGTCTTCATGAGGAGCTGTTGTCTTGAAAACTGTAAGGTCACTTATGCCACAGGACTTCTTTTAGGAGATGCACTGTCATGGTGGAATGCAACTGCCCAAACTATGGGTGTCGAAGAGGCCCATCAGATTTCTTGGATCGAATTTAAATAGAGAATGCTAAGGAAATACTGCGCACGTACTGAAATAAAAAAGCTGGAAGAAGAATTCCATAATCTGATTATGAAAGGAAATGATATCAAAACATATAACTGGAGGTTCTAATAAATGGTTGCACTGAGCCAACCATAGTGACGGATCTTGAAAAGACACTGGAAAAAATACATTGAGGGACTGCCTCAAAGTATTGAAGGGAATGTCACCGCATCTAAACCACCGACTCTCGAAGAAGCCATCATCACTGCCCAAAGATTACTGGACCGAGAAATTAAACGGGGTTCCACATCGGGACAAAATGATCATAAACGAAAGTTCAAAGATATGAGGACCACTCACCACAACCACAAAAACCGTAACCACAACTACCGGCTAAATCGCAACAACCATCACCACCTACAGAGAATCACAGGGCAGGAAGCTGCCAGACTTTATGTTGCCACACCAACTAACCAAAGTGGTTATATCGGAAGACACTCCATGTGCAACCGATGCGGAATGCGTCATACAGGGCCTTGTATTTCCAAATGCAGAAGGTGTAAAAGGACCTGTCACAAAACTAGCGACTGCAGGGCTGTTGGAGCAAACTTGCAACCAGTAGCAGTGGTATGCCACGGGTGTGGTGAGAAAGGAAACTACAGAAGTCGGTGCCCACATCAGAAAGCGAACCAGAACAACACCGCTCATGGGAGAGCATATGTACTGGGTGACGGAAAGGCGCCACAGAACCCTGACATAGTCACGGGTACGTACATAATTAATCAACAAAGTGCTAAAGTTTTATCTGATTATGGAGCGGATAAGAGCTTTGTGTCTACTTCATTTTCCTCCCTGCTTAACATTGCCCCAACTAAGCTAGACACTACATATGAAATTGAAATGGCTAATGGGAATCTATTAGGCACTAACACTATAATTCAGGGTTGCACCATAATCTTATGAGACCAACCTTTTCATATCGACCTCATGCCTATTCAACTTGGTACCTTTGATTTCATCATTCGTATGGATTGGTTTTCCAAACACCATGCTAGGATTATTTGTGACGAGAAAGTTGTCCACATTCCACTCAAGGGCGAAACCCTTATTGTGCAAGGTGGCCGAAGTAAAACTCGATTTTGCATTATCTTTTGGGTAAAAGGGATTTTTCACCCTAGTAAAATGCATTACACTAGAAAACATTGATGTACAAAGGATGAGGGTGACTTCCCTCATCTCAGTCCCTTAAGACACTTACAAGCAACCACTATAAGAATAACAGACCATTCTAAAATTGACATGCTGATGCAGGTTTTACTGACCAGGTCTTAATATTTATAGTGTCTCGCTATACCTATGGTCTACCCTAGTGCACTAACGGGCAGTGTATCCGGTCACGTGTAGTGTAGTAAATGGTAAAGCCGAGGTCGTCTCAAGAGCTATGTATGTTGGATTATTACTAAGTCTAATTGTCACAGAATAATAATGGTTTTGATAGGGATTTAATTAATTAAACTACTAATGCAGAATAAAATAAAAGCAGATAAATAGGTAAAGGGAAATAAATAGAAGAATAGTAGTGCTAACCTAGTCAATCCTCCTAGCTAGTTATGTCTACGTCTACCTACTTCCAATTACTTCAGGTGGGGTCAAATTCGAGAGGACAGCATTTGGTCAATTCGCCCTAACCTATCAACAAAGATGCCACCACATGAGAAATCAGGCGCACCGTCATAAGTCCTGTTGTTCATGGTCCCCTAAGCCAAGTCATTAAGTGCCGCTACATGCTAGATTCAAAATAGTGAGTGCCCGGCCGTTAGGAACTTAGACACTACACCCCCCAATTCTTAAGTTCATCCAAACGATAGGTGATCAGTTGGTCAAATTGCACAAGTAGAAAGGGTCGTCAGTTGGTCATATCTTACCCTTACCGTCTCAGTCCGCTCACCTAGGGTCAGTTGGTCATATCTCCTAGGCAATTGGCCTCTACCGCCATTCAAAACTACCGAATCAAAGGTGACTACCAAAGAACTATGCATGCATACACTTAGAAATAATTGTACGGAAGTAAAGGTAAATGCAAACAAAAAAATTAAGGAATCATAACTAGGCTAGCACCAAAGGGTGCTTAGCCGCTCATATTAATCATGCAAATCAATTCAATATTCAAAGGTATGAAATACATGAATTGAAAGTAAAAGAAATATAAAACGCTAAAGGTTATCGTAATTGAGTGACTTCTCCCTTGGAAACAGCTCCGTATGCTCCCCTAGACCTGCCTTGAGCTTTTTCCCACGTTCTCAGAGTGTTGTGTGTGGAATGGGATGATTAGAAATGCTGGAATTTGTGGGGTATTTATAGGCCAGGTATGGGTTGCGGCGTAACCAACATAGGAGTTACGCCGTAACCTTCTATTCCTTCGTAAATGCACTAGATCTGCTAGTTATGGCGTAACCTAATAAGTGGTTACGCTGTAGTCTTCAATAAACTCAGTTACGTCGTAAGTAATGATTTAGTTACGGCGTAATTATCAGTTGCGTAGATCCCCATTTGACCTAATGGAGTTATGTCGTAACCTTTGGGAAGAGTTACGCCGTAACCTCTTGATAAGTTGGTATTCTGGGTCACGCAATAGTTACGGCGTAATGTGAGAGAGGAGTTACGCCGTAACTTCTTCAAAATAGGTATACTGTGATAAATCTTTAGTAATGTTTCCATTTCCGCGTCTCTTTAGCTCCAATGCTCGTAATTTACCTGAAAGTGGAAAACAATAGAAAACAAGCGTAAATCCATATAAATGATATAAATAACATAAATAATGTTCATTGTCGGGGGAAATTGACACTTAATATTCAGGACTATTTGATGTTATCAAATATCCCCCCACTTAAACTCTACTTGCCCTCAAGTAGACCTTGTTAGATAGATTCCTAAAAAGATATATCCCAAAACCTGGAAAATATGAGTTTACAAATCCCCTTATACTAGAATAAAACAAAGTCGAACACCTCACGAAAGGAGAACAAACACTCAAATCTCTCAACTATTCTAAGTGTCAATTTCTGGGTGATCACTCAATCGCACAGTCATAGCATGTATTTTATCATAAGCTTGGCGGTTACACAAATCTCCACCACTAGAGTTAAGGGCTAAACAATTCTCCAAGGCAATATGGGTAGACACGACAAAGGTTAAGGGGTGACTCGTCATTACTAACATGTCACGGCGAAGTGGACAAAATCAATGATACATGACCAAATCCATTGCCAAGACACCAAAGATTGCTCGCTGCATCACCTAGACGTAATTACAAACTCCAATCTTGATGGGCACACTACCTTTTCTTCTTCTGTTGGCATAATTACAAACTCCAATCTTCAAATGTGACCGAGGTGGCCTCCTCGATACTAATTAATAAAGCTCATACAATAGTGCTTATAACATCGTAGTTTACAATATCATAACTCAATCAACCTTTTTTTTTTCTTTTTTTAACATAACATCCCCCCACTTGAGATGAACAATGGAAATTCGGGGGGTCTTCAATGATCTTCATAAATGTTGTCGATGAAAGTGTGATTTACAAACCATTCCACTCGAACCTTGAACTTAGGCAAATGATGAGTTCCCAATCACAAATAAAGACTACAGGGTAGGCTAAGGTGTATAGGTGTAACGAAACAATATATTGGGTTGAAAAAATGAAAGGAATGGCTCAGAAGGGTGTATCTAGGGGTATCTTGCACTAAAGGTGAGTGCAACAAAAGGGTTTCACATGGGGGTCGAAAAGTCGAGGTGACTAATCGATAGACTCACAATGGTAGGCTGTTTGGGTGATAATCCTATAATATTGCCTTCTAAAACGGAAAAGTCCAAATACATCGAGCGAACTCAACATACCTCGTCTATGGTCTCGAAATGATGCAAAGGCCAAGTTCTAAAGTTTACAAGCTACCGGCACACTCATAATTTGGTGGATTTGGGGTAAAATATTGGAAACGGATAAGGCTAATCTCACCATGTAATGTCAAGGGTTGTATGTCCTCGGCTAAGGTCTAATCTAGTTAGGTTCGGAAAAACATGTCAAAATTTTAAAAAATGGCATAATTTTTCAAAATAAACTAGAAAAATGAGGGCGAAATAAAGTTCAAGAGATAATTCTACTCCCGTCCCCCACTTGAATTGTACAAAGTCCCTTTTGTACTAGGCATTAAAATAAAGGTGAAGAGAAAGGTAGAATTAGAGCGAGAACTTCCCTGAAATTTGCTCCAAAAAAGAAGAAGGCCCACAAGAAAGAACCGTGCCTTCGTTTAAGCGTCATGAACAAACTTCAATCCCTGAAATCACAATACCGACAAGCATAATTCTAAAAAGAAAAAATGAAAGAAATGAAAAACAAACCTAACTCACTTTCGTAGGAATCACGGTTGCATTTAGCGAATGCAACAAGCCTTTTAAACCACTTGGTGTCCCAAGTGGACGAGTGAAGTCTTGTGAGGGTTTATAGGGAACACACCCACAAAGTTCATTTAAAAACTAATACAAGGTTACTGTGTTTTAAAATGAAAGAATTAAAGCAGAGGAAAGTTACGTCGTAACTACTATGAGAGAGTTATGCCGTAACTGGCAAAACCTGGTATGAGCTGTTAAGCGAGTAGTTACGGCGTAACCACTAATATGGTATTACACCGTAATTGGTAATGCGTCAAGAATTCTGCTGCTAAAATGTTGGTTACGGCGTAATCACCAAGATGAGTTACGCCGTAACTCTGTTCAGATCAGCAACTGCAACAGCAATTAGTTCCTCGTTTCCTGCAAAAATGGTTAGAAAACACAAAACCCAACAGAAAGGAAATAAAAACAAAAGAAAGGGATAATTCGGGTTGTCTCCCGAAAGAGCACTTTTCTTTATTAACGAGTCTTTAAGTTAGACTCAGAGCCGCGGGGCTTCTATGGGGGCCTTTGGACATCCCCGACTTCTTCCATGTCTTTCATTAAGTTGCGCCTAACCCATCCGACATTTGTGGCAGTGTGGAGATATTCTTTGGTTTCAATTTTCCGTATCTTGCAAAAATTTTCTTCTGGCCCCAAATGGTATCGCGTAAACTCAAATTTTTTGGCTATAATAGGTGGCGACCTCTTAAATGGAATGCCGAGAAGCTTGCATCTTCTTCTTTCGTGTACTTCATCATCTGGGTCAATGAAACTGTCTTTTCCTTGTAACTCGAGATAATCGAAATTGTCATTGTCAGAATCGGTATCTTCATGTTCGATAAGTTTTTGCTTGCATTCTTCATTTTCTACCTTAGATGAACCCTTTGTGTCTCCTTCTGTTTTATGGTGAACATCGTTGTTAGGTTGATCTTTACTCATACACCCTTCCCAGATTTTCTTTTTAGTTAACGCATCGATTTTTCCGTATTTGATTTTGACCCAATTGTCGAATCCGAGATCATCTGGCCAAGGCAGTTCTGTTCTTTCTGAATCATTAGTCGAAGTCCAAAGGAATTCTTCTTCCCCAACTCTCTCAATGCTGCTTCCTCCATCACATTCATACTCAAAAGGGTTGCAGGAAGCCCAAACTTTTCCGTTGCTGGTTTTAATTTGTTCGCACCAATGATTTCGAACTCCTTCATCATCATCATCTTCAGAAGGAATATCATCGAGGGGCTTAATGGTTTTTCCCCGAAGAATGTGTTTCTCATATTTGAGTTCCAGATTTCTGAACAGAGTTGAATTAATTATCGCGTCCCCGAATCTTATCGAATACCAATCACTGAATGATAGATTTCCAAAATCAACGTCGTGCCTCCCAGATTCGTGTGGGCATATCCAAACTTCGTTCTTCACATTACCTCCTCCGTTGCAATAATCACGAAAAGGATTGCACGTTGGCCAAGCATGAGTAATCTCATCTTCCATGATGAGTAAGGGTTTGCAGTAATGCTTAATGGGCCGCCCTTCCACTTCATTAATTGAGAACTTGGCTAACCTTTCTTCGTCATTTAGTGTAGTCCACTTGTATCTGTCATCTTTTATCCTATCTTTATCAACACCACCATCGCAGGTTTTCTGAGGATCACATGAGGCCACCAAGCTGTAGCATTCTCCATCGTCAATTGCAATAGCCTTACACCAATGACTTCTTCTTTTAGGGTTTTCGTCCTTGATGCCCGTGTCTTTACTTAAATTCGGGTTACGCCGTAACTCTGGAGTGTGATTACGGCGTAACTCACTTTCGCCATCGGTATCCGAATCATCATAGTACTTGTTGTTATCAGAGAATACAGCCTTACATATAGTGGATTTGCTCTTATGTTTTTCATTTCTTCTTTGTACCTCGTCGCCAAGCTTTCTAATTAAAGTTTCCAAGTTTTTAAGTGATATGTCATGGGAAGAAAGGCTTTTATTTGTATTATCTTGGAAATTTTTAAGCCATTCCTCTTGATCCTTTTGCCTCTTTGTAGTGTGCACAAGGTATTTGTTAATAATTTCCTCCAGGTTAGCTCTTCTCTCATTACGCTCATAATACGGTGGGGGTCCTCCACGAAACCCATTACGATTATCCCCGTAGAAAGGCCTATTCTCTCCATATTTAGCTTCCTCGATCGTATCTTCCTTGTCAACTTCAGGACAGTTTTTAGTCAAATGTCCCTCACCATAGTTTGGATGGCATGAATAGTTTCTTTGATTTTCATCATATCTCTATTGAGATTTTCAAGTTTACTAGCTATTGCTGCAATTTCGTCAAAACTTCCTCCTTGGTTTCTTTTGCTCCCACGATCGTGCCATTTTTGAGAGTGGTCCGCCATTTTTTGAATGGCTTCAATTGCAGCGGTAGGAGTAATGTTTGGGATAGGTCCTTGCTAGTCCAGCATTTGCCTTGTAGTAACGTTTATTCCTTTGTAGAAAATATTGACCTTCTGCTGGTTATTCAGATCATTGGTAGGACACTTATATAGAAGATCGTTGTATCTGTCCCAGGCTTGATACAGAATTTTGTCGTCTTCTTGTTTGAAATTATGGATCTCCAAAATCTGGTTACAGATCTTCGATGGCGGGCAATATCTTTGAATAAAGTGTTTCTTTAGTAGCGCCCAAGTATTAACTGCTCCGGCGGGCAACCTTTCGATCCATCTTCTGGTTGCACGAGTAAGAGTCATTGGGAACACCCTAAGCATAACAACATCATGAGACACGCCCGGAATGTTGAAAAGGCTAGCGATGTATAGGACATTTTCAACGTGCTCATATGCGTCTTCGTCCCTGTTTCCTGAAAAAGAGTTAGCGCGAAGCTCCCTCATAAATTGGTCTTTAATTTCGAAACGAACATCCGCTCCAATTGTCGGTCTTACGAGACCCGGCCCTTGTTCCGCTCTTGTCAATGCCAAGTATTCCTCAAGAGTGAGGTCATCGATGTTAGCAACTTCCATGGTACCTGAAAACTTGAAATAGGATCGTGAGAAAAGTTTAAAAATCAAATGAAAGACTTAATATAAATCCTAATATAACTCCCCGGCAGCGGCGCCAAAAACTTGATGCAAGTTTTACTGACCAGGTCTTAATATTTATAGTGTCTCGCTATACCTATGGTCTACCCTAGTGCACTAACGGGCAGTGTACCCGGTCGCGTGTAGTGTAGTAAATGGTAAAGCCGAGGTCATCCCAAGAGCTATGCGTGTTGGATTATTACTAAGTCTAATTGTCACAGAATAATAATGGTTTCGATAGGGATTTAATTAATTAAACTACTAATGCAGAATAAAATAAAAGCAGATAAATAGGTAAAGGGAAATCAATAGAAGAATAGTGGTTCTAACCTAGTCAATCATCCTAGCTAGTTATGTCTACGTCTACCTACTTCCAATTACTTCAGGTGGGGTCAAATCCGAGAGGACAGCATTTGGTCAATTCACCCTAACCTATCAACAAAGATGCCACCACAGGAGAAATCAGGCACACCGTCATAAGTCATGTTGTTCCTGCTCCCCTAAGCCAAGTCATTAAGTACCGCTACATGCTAGATTCAAAATAGTGAGTGCCCGGCCGTTAGGAACTTAGACACTACACCCCCCAATTCTTAAGTTCATCCAAACGATAGGTGATCAGTTGGTCAAATCGCACAAGTAGAAAGGGTCGTCAGTTGGTCATATCTTACCCTTCCCGTCTCAGTCCGCTCACCTAGGGTCAGTTGGTCATATCTCTGAGGCAATTGGCCTCTACCGCCATTCAAAACTACCGAATCAAGGGTGACTACCAAAGAACTATGGATGCATACACTTAGAAATAATTGTACGGAAGTAAAGGTAAACGCAAACAAAACAATTAAGGAATCATAACTAGGCTAGCACCAAAGGATGCTTAGCCGCTCATATTAATCATGCAAATCAATTCAATATTCAAAGGTACGAAATACATGAATTGAAAGTAAAAGAAATATAAAACGCTATAGCTTATCGTAATGGAGTGACTTCTCCCTTGGAAACAGCTCCGTATGCTCCCCTAGACCTGCCTTGAGCTTTTTCCCACGTTCTCAGAGTGTTGCATGTGGAATGGGGTATTTATAGGCCAGGTCTGGGTTACGGCGTAACCAATATAGGAGTTACGCCGTAACCTTCTATTCATTCGTAAATGCACTAGATCTACTAGTTACGACGTAACCTAATAAGTGGTTATGCTGTAGTCTTCAATAAACTCAGTTACGTCGTAAGTGATGATATATTTACGGCGTAAGTATCAGCGGCGTAGATCCTCATTTGACCTAATGGAGTTACGTCGTAACCTTTGAGAAGAGTTACGCCATAACCTCTTGATAAGTTGGTATTCTAGGTCACGCAATAGTTACGGCGTAATGTGAGAGAGGAGTTATGCCGTAACTTCTTCAAAATAGGCATACTGTGATAAATCTTTAGTAATGTTTCCATTCCCGCGTCTCTTTAGCTCCAATGCTCGTAATTTACCTGAAAGTGGAAAACAATGGAAAACAAGCGTAAATCCATATAAATGATATAAATAACGAGCATTATTGGAGGAAATTGACACTTAATATTCAGGACTATTTGATGTTATCACATGCACAACAAGTGCACCTAGCAAATGTAAACAAGCTAAACAAAGCAACCTAACAACAAGAAACATAAAAGAAAACATAAATGACATGTCATATAACTATTTCTTCATGCGCACTTGCACCTTGAAATCTCTTGAAGAATCACTCTTGATCTTGGAATACTTCTCGATATCATCATAGTTCTCATAAGCTTCATCAACTTCATCATCATTTTCAGTAACCCTATCCACAATAGGATCACGATCCGTAATAGAACTCTTAACCACTTCACTTGTAATAGGATAAGAACATGTTTCCTTATCATTCACATTAGATTCAGTAAACATGACTGAAGTAGCAAAAGATGAATAATCCATACTCGTAGAAGTAACATCATCGTTAGAACAATACTCCCACAAACATTCAATAGTACTTTTCAATGGTACCTTAGTATTACAACCCTCACCAACGGTTTCCACACCTCCCAAAGAAGAATTAGCGTCCACCTGTTCAAGCTGCTCATGTTGAGTGGGTACCCTTTTGTCACACCCCCAAAATACCTGTTTTGCAGCGAAATGGAATTCCTGGGGGATGACTGCCATAACATCACAGTTACAGTTATATTGAATGACCTAAAGTGTCGTTTGAAAAACACATCGTTTGATATAATAAAACATTTAGAGTTTACAAAAGATAGGTCCCAAATGAAAGTCAACATGTACGGAAATAAGTTTGATACAAGCCAAACGATGTTTTTAAAGTGCATAAATCCCATGTGAGACGCGTCATCACCGCGACTTTATGATAAGTCCATATGCATGCCATGAAGTATATGCCTTAGATACCTGAAAATACATTGCTAAAAGTGTCAACACAAAGGTTGAGTGAGTTCATAGAGTTTATGAAAATGTTTTATACGACTACCACAAGTATAGGCCATGTTTAACTAATATGTCACATAAAAATGTTACAATTGCTATAAGTGCATGACACCGAAGCTAGACTGATCATGATGTTCGCCCCAATAGAGTGTTTTGCCAAACAACTAAAATTCTGATATTAAAGGAAATGCATCCGTTTGACCAGTTGGAATCCACCAACCCGGATGGAGGAGTCACCCTCAATAGATCTATTCACTCACCCTTGCTTACCCCGTAATTAACGGTTCATGATTATGATATGGGGACATTCAATTGGCAATGAGGTAACTTAAACAATGTAATGAATTTGATATACTTGGTATCGTAAGAAAAATGATGTGCAATGTATTCTCCCCCATAGGTTTGAAATAAGTATAAACTTGAAAGACGGGGCTATGAAAACTCACTTGGTACAATGATGTGATGGCAAAAGTGGGTACACTGAAATGAGACGCAAATCTCTAACTGCGACCTATTATGAATGATATGATCTAATATAAGTCATGATGTAATATTATGCATGCAAACTCATATGATATCCATACCACTTGTGCATTTTTGAAAATAGAGTTTATCGCCGAAATATATGTTTATGACATCTCGTCATGTTATAAAATACTTTACAAGTACTTACGTTGAAACGACATCCTACGATAGTCGTTTAGTGATTTATCAAGAAATTATAGTTTTTCGTCGCAAAATAATGTTCTTTGATAATTCGTGAAAGTGGCTAAGTGGCCTCTCAAAGCTTGTAACATTATCTAAAAGTCGTAACACTGAACTTTTGTCCATACGAGTCTCGATCCTAGATAAAAATGATGGTGAAGTGAGGTAGTCGGGCTAAAAATGCAGTTTCTGGGCAGTTTTCGGGAAAGTTTGAGAGGTCATAAGTTACTCGTTATAAATCCGTTTGACGAACGGCTGGACATTTTGGAAAGTAGGCCAGGTGAACTAACTTTTACTCAGAGATACTATTTTACCAAAACCAACTCGATCATTGAGAAAAACGGCTCCAAACATGGGTACCCGAAAAGACAGTTTCAACACTTAGAAATATTTTAGTAAAAGCTGAAGGAAATAAGTTGTGAACGTCGGTTTTCAAATATGCATATCTTTAGCGTTATAGGCCCGTTTTCTACGTTCTATAGATCCTCGGAATTGTAATAGTATGAACTAATATATTTTTGATAAGTCGACTCATTTAGATAAGGTTTAAAACTCATTTTTGCCCTTTAAATAACCCTTGACAGCATGTATATTTTCAGAAAAATAGTTTTCGTCGTTAAACTTGAAACTAGCGTAACTTCTTCGTTATAAACCCGTTTTAACCCGTTCAAGTGGCCACGGTTTCGTTTTAAAACTATTTTCTGAAAATATAAACCAAAATATCCCCTGACCCACTGATGTTTCCAGATTTCACAAAATGAACAGCCCTTACATATATTTCGTCGAAAATGATTTCTCTTGTTTGAAACTTGTTCTAAAACATTCCAATCAACACCAAAGCTATTATAAACCTACCATACACCTTCTTAGGGTGTCATGGGTTCCTAAACTTTACCAAAATTGATAGGTTTCATAGGAATACTAATAGGATAATTTAAACCCATATTAAGAAATAAAAACATGGAAAAGTGGTATGGATCATAGTATATTTGCATGTTTTTCTAATAGAATCATAAAAATACATCAAGTAAGAGTATGAAAGATTAGGAAAAATTATTAGAAGCTTACTTGAGTGATTGAAGAGTTTTTGAGCTAGAAACTTAATTAATCTTTAGGTTTTTATTTCAAAACCTTGAAATAGATTACTAATAGAACTTGTAAAACACTTGAAGCTTGAAAAAATATGGTTTCTTCCTCTTGATCCTAGCTTGGCCGGCCATAAACAAAGAATGGAGAGGGTTTTTGGTTTGTTGAAAGTATGTGTAACTATGTGTATTTGATAAGTAAAATATCTTGTTTATTAATTAGCCTGGTCATCTAAGTGTACGTGTACATATTGTTAGCAAGATATTTTTTTTTACAAATTGGTGACTAAGGGTGGGGGGGGGGTGAAGTCGGCAAGGGTAAGTGTGTAAAAGGGTTGGATGAATTTTGTAAATTAAATGTATTTTATGTTATGTATATTGTATATTTTGTAAATATAATTAGGTATTTAGTGTAGCGTTAGCTAGAAATCGATTTTAGCGGAACAAAATAAAATATATCGAAGTCATAGAAATTATAAAAATACATTTCTCACAAGTATTGAGTGAATAAATAATTTATCGAATAGAATTTACGAAAACCGTCGTAAATATGTATATATATATATATATATATATATATATATATATATATATATATATATATATATATATATATATATATATATATATATATATATATATATATATATATAACAATTTATGTACAAAATAAATTCAAAACATCGGGTAAACTGATAATATAATTTTTATAGTCTTAAAATGAGTATAAAAATATATCTGGACAATTGTTGGAAGTGTCGGATCAATTGTTCAAAATAAATGATCGTGCGATAGCGTTTATTTAATGAATAAATATACGTAAATGAAATATGCAAACCCATGCATAAATTAATGTGAAAATGATGTTAATGATGATATGTAGACTAAATCTAGTCTATATGAAGTGTTCTCAATGATGTTCCATGAATACGCAGCTTAACCCTAAAGGTTACGCGTATTTGATACTCGTAAACCTAGTTTACGAAAAATAATGAATAGTGAATCATGAATAGTGATTTTTCTCCGGAAATGAATAGTGTTTCGGGAATAGTAAAATTTTGAAATAACCTCTCAAAGTCTTAAACCGACTTCAAAAATGATGAATAGTAAAATGATGAATAGTAACCAATGAATAGTAAAATTCCCGAGATAAATAGTAAAATTTGCAAAGTTTGTAAAATGACCTGAAATTACGATTTGTCACACCTTTCCACAACCTTAATTGGACCAAAATCACTCTTAAACGCATCATTAGATGTACCAATAGACTTATAAGCATCATTTGTAGGCTGAATTACACGATCAGCCCCTAGATCACATTTTGAAGGATTACTCTTCTTCTTGGTAGCCGGTTTAGAAACCGGTTGATACGAGAGTTTAGGCTTAGGTATAAACCCCCAAGACCCTTTATTACCTTTGTCAATTGTTTTACCAGCCTTCTTAGAGTGAATGTTATGATTAACCTCAATATCTTTATTAGTAAAATTCGAACCTTTAGTAACCAGCTTTCGTCTAAGAGGACAAGCATCATCATCATGATTGAAACAAACACACTTAGAACACCAAGATGGCCACCATTCATACTCGACTTCAAGAACTTCCATGTAATGTCCCTTACCCTTAGGCAAGGCTATAGAAACAACAATCGATTCCAAAACATCTATACCAGCAGATAATTCAATAAGAACCTGTGCATATGAATAATGACCCTAAGGATTATTACACATAGCATTAGTCCCCGCATCAAACCATATTATCCACCCCAACTATTTTGCAATCAAACTTATACCGACTTAGAATACAAAACATAAGGTACATTATGGATACGCACCCATACCGGTACCTTAGTAATTTTCTCCTTTTCCATCCTCACATTCGGCAAGCAAACATGTAAGAATAAAGGCATCGATTTAGTAAACCAAGGACCCCCATTAAGAACTTCATTCATGCCGTCAAGTGACGAGCTTTTGAAAAGGAAAAAACCATTCCGCAACATAACATGTTCAAAACCGAACTTTGCCAAAACGTTGTCCAATGATATAGCCGTAAAGAGTATTAGCGAACTACACACTCATATCATCAACCACTTTAATTGGAATAACAACTTTAGCATCCGAAACTAGTTTCTCATTCATTGACCCCAAAACATGTACCATATTAGGATCCGTAGTATTATCCAAAGAATCATTAGTTATAGCAACATCGGGTTCACTTTGTTTTGAAGCCACCAAATTAGAAATAGACTTACCCGTCATGCCCACTTCCGTAGAGGCTGAACCAGTTGACACCCCCAACCACGCCCCCACTAGAAGATTCAACACCACCATGATCAACACATGAATTGAGTTGTTCCACAAATGAAGTGTTTACTTTTTCATTAGTATTAGGGTTTTGCACTAACTCAAAATTTGTATGCAACAGTGGCACACCATCATTCCCGTCAACAATCCTTTTTAACATCCTCATGCTATCGGTCAATATGCCCTTACTCACTGAAAAAAATGAAGTATGTGAATAAAGGATGTCACGCGTTCTTGATTCAAGTGATAGAAAATAAGTCGGAGGAGAAGCGACTTGAAGATGTACTAGTAGTCAGAGATTTCCCAGGAGTGTTTCTTGAAGAGTTACCCGGTCTTCCACCTGTCCACCAGTGGCGAGAGCACCCTATAGGTTGGCGTCATCTGAAATGAAGGAACTATCCGAGCAATGGAAAGAGTTATCAGGCAAAGGAATCATCCAATCGAGCTCGTCACCTTGGGGAGCTCCGGTCTTTTTCTTCAAGAAGAAAGACGGATCTTTCAAAATGTGTATTGATTACAGAGAGTTGAACAAACTCACCATGAAGAATCGATATCCATTGCCCAGGATCGACGATTTATTTGATCAATTGCGGGGTCGAGTGTCTAATCAAAGATTGATCTAAGATATGGATACCATCAGTTGAGAGTCCAGGAAGAAGACATTCCCAAAACAACTTTCAGAACGCGGTACGCGCATTATAAATTTCAAATGATGCAGTTTGGCCTAACTAATGCACCTGTAGTGTTTATGTACCTGATGAACCGAGTATGTAAACCGTACTTGGACAAATTCGTAATCGGGTTCAGCGACGATATTCTAATCTACTCTTGCAGCTAAGAAGAACATGCTGAACATTTGGGAACAACCTTATAGCTACTCAAAGTGGAAAAGTTGTATGCAAAGTTCTCCAAATGTGACTTTTGGATTCAGAGTGTACACTTTCTTGGGTACGTCATCAACAGCCAGGGCATTCATGTAGATCCTGCCAAGATCAAGGTAGTTAAGGATTGGGTTTCTCCTATAAACCCAACAAAGATACGCCAATTTTTGGTCCTTACTGGTTACTAAAGAAGAATCATAGAAGGTTTCTCTAAGATCGCCAAGCCTTTGAGGAAACTGACCCAAAAGAACAAGAAATATGAATGGGGAGAAAAGCAAGAGTCAGCTTTCCAACTCTTGAAACAAAACTTTGTGAAGCACCAATCTTGGCACTACTCGAAAGAAGTGAAGGCTTTGTAGTTTATTGTGATGCGTCTCACCATGGCTTAGGCGTTGTACTAATGTAACAAAACAAAGTAACAGCCTATGATTCTCTTCAACTCAAGAAGAATGAAGAGAACTACACAACTCGTGATCTGGAATTAGGAGCTGTAGTTTTTGCTCTTAAGATATGGAGGCACTATCTGTATGGAACCAAGTGCACGGTATTCACAGACCACAAGATTCTTCAACACATTCTTGATCAGAAGGAGTTGAACATGAGGCAACGTCGATGGTTAGAGTTGCTTAGTGATTATGATTGTGAAATTCGCTATCATCCGGGAAAGAAAAATGTTGTGGCAGATGCCTTGAGCAGAAAGAAGCGAATTAAACCCCTCTGAGTTTGACCTTTGGGAATAACCATTTGTTCACCCCTCCCATCACAAATCCTCAAAGCTCAATATAAAGCTCTCGGGAAATAGGACAGGCCTAGTGAAAGAATCTATGGCATGTCCAAAAGTGAGAATGCCTTTGTGAGAAGAGCTAATGAAACACTTTGTTTCAAGGAAAAAAGTTGGGTCCCACTCCATGGAGGTATAAGTGACCTCATCATGCATGAATCTCACAAATCCAAATACTCCATTCACCCAGGTTCTGAAAAGATGTATCAGGATCTCAAGAAACTCTATTGATAGCCAAACATGAAAGTCGACATCGCCGAGTATGTCAGAAAATGTTTGACCTGCTCAAGAGTAAAGGCAGAATGTCAAAAGCCGTCAGGATTGCATGTACAACCAGAGATTCCAGTATGGAAATGGGAGCGTATTACAATGGACTTCATCACCAAGTTACCAAAGACATGTTAGGAATTAGAAATTCCATAGTGAAGAGTCGGTCACCCCAAATATAATCTAGCATAAGTTAGCTCGTAGACATATCGTTATTTACAAGTTGTTTAGTTATTTAGCTAGTTAGATATTAGTTTAGAGTAACACCGTGGAGGAAGGACGGGTCTTTACCCACTGTATTCCTGATCCACAGTCCGAAAGGAGGACGTGTAGTTGTAAGTATAAATACCCCTTCCATCCTTGGAAGGGGTGGAACTTCTGAATCTAACCTTGCATTTTTTTGTTTTATCTCTCTAGAATTCCCTCTCTACTCTCTTCATCTCTCTAACATGGCGTGCTTGTATAATCATCTCCCTAGACCACCCAAATCATCAAACAACATAAAAAGTGTGATCCTACAATTAGCATTAGAGCCTAGGTTTTGTTATTTTGATGATTCATATGGATTTTTATACGGTTTGTTTTATGCGGTTTGTATGGTTCTCTTGGAAGCGGTTTGTTCGGTTTGATGTGGTATTGGTGATGTTTGAATGATCTTTGATGCGGTTTTGTTGAAGTTTTTGGTTGCTTGAATCTGTCTTTAAGATGTTAATCCTTTGGTTATGTTTGTGATGGTTAACACATTGATTAATCTGGTTTTAAAGCAGTTTTGAAACTATTTTTAAGCTTGTTCTTCGATGAGGTTTGTCAATATTCGTTAATGAGGTTTGTCAGTTTTGACTGTGACTTGTCGAGATTCAATGTACCTTATGAGGTTTCTCAGTTTTGACTGTGACTTGTCCAGATTCAATGTACCTTATGAGGTTTGTGTCAAAAGCAGTTTTTCTAGATTATGAGGTTTGTCATATATGTAGTTTGACTTTTGAGTCAACTGCGGTTTGTTAACTTTAATATGATATGCGGTTTGACATAATAGTTTTGACTTTTATGCGTATGTTAATTAAAAGTCAAAAAGTCAACTGCGATGTGAGAAGAAAAAGTCAAAAGTGATTTGTCAAGGTTGCAAAATGAAGCGGTTTGTCAAGTGTGAAATCATAAGCGGTTTGTTAAGAGAAATAATGCGTTTTGTTGAAAATGCATTTTGGGGATGCGGTTAGAGACGTGTGCGACTTGGTAAAACAGGGTGCGGTTTGTTCAAGATGTTATGCGTTTTGTTACCAGTTTGGTATGGTGACTGCTATTTGACTATGCTAATACAGCAGGTTGTTAATCTATGTTACCTTAAAACCAAATGTGTTACCACAAATCAAACCTATGATCTACTGTGATGAGTGTCTAAATACTCATCATTTTTGTACAATCTAAACTGCAAAATCATCTGAAAACACTCAAAAATGCATCAAAATGATGAAAATATCACAAATCAGTGTTTTAAATGCAAAAATATCAAAATCAGATGAAAAATGATTCAAGTTTGCAAAATTGGCAGTTTTAGCCCCCCAAGTTTTAAAAGTTGTCAAATCTAGTCCCTGGAATTCAAAAATGTGGAGTTTTATCATTCAAGGTCCCTGAAATATTCTAAGTTGTTAAAATTGGTCCTTGAATGATTCTTTGGTCAAATGGCAGGAAAGGTCCTTAAACTTTGAAAAATTTGCAATTCTAGTCCTTGTGTTAACATATACCAAACCGGACCCTTATTAATATATCAAGCCCAAATCCAATCCAACAACCAGCTGGCCCAACCTTAGCCCAACACCTTGACCCTTGACCCTTTGGCTTGACCCTTGAGCTAGGTCAGAATACATTTTGATCCCTGTCACAATCCATTTTGACCCCCCCGTTATTATAAGCCACGGTCAACGAAAGTCAAACAGGCAATATACCGCCCAGCACTGTTCACCCTCCTCTCCACAAGCTGAAACACAAAACCAGTCATGGTTTTCCATCTCTTTCAACAACCCCCCCCCCCTTACCTTGTCCCCTCCACCTCCACTAACACCAAAAACTCTTAATTGATTGAAACCAACCCAATTAATATCAAAACCTGCTCAAAGAAGAAATTGGCGCCAAAACTACAAGTGGACGATTATGATGATTTTGTGCAATCCAATGGTTGGAAATTAGTGGGAAAGATTCAGAGATATCAAAGGAGTCCAAAAAGTCTATAAAAGAAGGAAGAGAGGCATTGTATGAAGATATCTAGTATAACTTAGCTTCTTTTATGTCGTTTTCACTTAACTTAAAATTTCAGTGTATGTTTTAGATTTCAAGCTTTGCATTTCAACTCTTCAGTGTATTATTAAACTTTTGCAAGAATCAATTTCAAGTTTTAAGCTTAATTTCAAGTTTATGCAGTTTTCATTTCAAAATCTCAAAATGTGCTAATGTTGTTATTGGTTGTTTATATGGACTGAAATAGATCACATAAGCTCCTAGAAAGCTTATTCAAGCTTTTAGAAACACTAAAAGTCAGTTTAGAAGCAAAAATCAAAAATCACCAAAAATACAAATTAAATAGTTGAAAAATAAAAATCCATTGGAAATGGCATTCACAGCTGGATCAGGGTAGATTATGGATGGCCTTGGGTTAGAAGCTTAGTGGTAAGCTAATAGGGGTGATATTTGGTACTTGATCTCAGTTTTGAGCTTGGAAGCTTTTGTAAGCCTTTTTGCTCATTTATTGCATATCACTGTCTTGGGTATTTAGTAGCTTTAATTCTTGTGTTTTATTGTTTATTAGTTCTAATTAAGTATATCTAACCAATAAAATCAGTTGTTGTTCTTTTAAATTTGTAATTTACAAAAAGTTCATTTTAACAGTTTAAATAGCATATAGATCATTATTGAGTTTTATGTTATTATGGTTGTTACTTAATGCTTATCTAGTGTTAATACATGATATTATAAGGTCTGAAATAAGTTTCATGGTTTTAATCTGTGATTTACTTTGAAAAAGTTCCAAAACAGTTGCTTAGAGGGTGTTTGGATTTGCCTGTTTAGACCATAGCAGGACTTGTTGGGTTGTTTGTTTGTGCCTGTTCTGTGTTACATACACACCTAATAACTTAAAGAAACCAAGAAAACTAGTGCTTGTTATATCAAAAGTCAAAATACCATATGATCTCATCTTTGTTGCTTACTGTTGGATCTTCATGATTCATGAGCATGATTTTGTGTTAGTAAGTTGTTAGGGTTGATCAAATCAGTCTTTATATATCTTAATACATCTTATTCAGTCCACAGGATCAAATCAAAGTTCATATTAGTCAACTCTGTTGGTTTTGATAAAAAGTCAAAATTTTCATTGGGTCGTTTTTGAATAAACTCTAGGATTTCACTGTGTTTTTATTATTAAGATTTAGGATATAAGCTCTTGGAATATCAAAGTTTAGTTGCTAATCTAAATTAGAAAAATGCTAGTTTTCTTTGAATCAGCTTATTAAGTGCTTATTTTCTAGTTTCCTTTGGGACCTGTTTTGAAAATTGTGCCCTGTGCACCAGTTTCAAGTCCACTTTCACAAGCTCACACAGAGCTTGTTAGTGAGACTTAGATTTTGAATCTTGGCTTTTTGGAAAGGTCACCTAGCTTTCTTTTCATTCCAGTGCTTATTCTCAGCTTTTTGGCTTATTTAATAGGGTTGCTAGTAGCTTTTTATTTGTCCCATCTCACTCAGTGTATACTGAGTTTTTGATCACAGTTTTACAAGCTCAAACATAAGCTCACACAGAGCTTATTTGTTGGTCAAATCTTGTGATTCTTAGTTCTTTGGAAAGCCAACCAAGCCATCTTGAAGTCTCAAGCTTGGTTTTTCATTTTCTAGCTTGTTTGCTAGGGCTGCAAGTAGCCTTTTGTTCTGTCCATTTTTCAGTTTAAGCCAAGTGCTTATTGTCTTTGTCCTAGCTTTTCAGTGTGCTTATTTGTATCTTTTAGCTTCATATTAGTAGCACTAGCTTGTTTGAATCTTATTCCACTCTTGTTTCCAGTTTTCAAGCTTCTTTGAGCTTAATTCCACAAAATAAGCTAATAAGCCTACTGTTGGCTCATAAGCTTGTAAAACTGCTTATTTTAAGTTTGTAAAATTTTTGTGTTTATTAAAGTTTCATATTTTTAGTGTTTAAGTAGTGTTCCAAAAGAAAATCTAGAAAAACATCAATTTAAATATAGTGATAGCGTTTATTTAATATTTTTTTGCTTTTTGATTTTTCTTTTTAGCTTATTATTTAGAAAATCTTGTTTTTATATTTTTCTTAGTTTTCTGTCACCTTAAGTTATTTTTAGAAAAAGTTTCATATTTTTCTCTATCTTTTTAGTATTTATTATAATTTTAAATAGTTAAAAGTCTTAAATAATTAGTAATAAATAATTAAAAAGCATAAAAAATATCTTTTCAGTTTTAAAATTATTTTTATCATATTTTAGATTTTTCCAAGTTGAAATTTCATTTTTCCAGGTTTATTTGATATTTTCTAGTATCTAAGTGTATTTTAAATAATAATTAATTAGTAATAATTAAATATAAAGTGTGAAAAATATATTTTTAGTTTTAAAATTAGTTTTATAATATTTTAGATTTTTCTGAATCATAATCTTATTTTTCTAGCCTTATTTCATATTTTCTTTTATTTTAGGTTATTTTTAAATAGTTTAAAATAGTTTTTAATTAATAATAATTAATTAAATAGTTGTAAAAATAATTTTCTTTTTTCTAATAATTTTCTTTTATTTTTAGGATTTCAAAAATGTCATTTTCATATTTTTAGGTATTTTATTTCTTTAATCTCACTTTTTATTTTGTACGTTTACGTAGTTTTTAAAACGTAAGTATTTACGTTTGTTGTGCCTGATTGTTGTGTTTTCCAATTCTGTTTCCAATTCCATTCCAATCAATCAGTTTTGTAATTTCTCATCCAAAAACCTTTACTGATCACTATCCTTAGTGATCATTTTATCATCTGATCAAGTTTTGACACACCATTGAGTCTCCGTGGGACTTAACGACCCGGGAATTCATTATATTCTCCAGGACTTCATTGTATTTGTGTTTTAAGCAGTTTTAAGCTTCTTACGGTTAGCCATTCACAAGTGGCTAGCTTGTGTGAGGTAGCTTGACGGTTTAGCACAGATCATACTGCTACTACTACTTTATCATACAAATCACTACACATCCTAAACGATAATCATACAAACATCAACATCAACAACTTGTAAACTCAACAATCAACATCGAACATAACCATTATCCATCGCATTGAAGATCATGTACATCTGTCTCCACAAAGAATATCAACCATAGACATCAACAAGTTCTAATCTATATTCATATCAATGATCTCATTCATCAAGTCTCTAAAATATAAGAATAATCAACAATCTCATGCTCTCAAAATGAAAAGGAAAATGAAATGTCTTCGAGATCTCGCCTTACCTTCACGTGATCACATCAACACCTCTAAAGGTCTCTCAAACGTAAGATAATGAACCATCATTGATCATATTTAGTTTGATTTCTCTTAATGTACCACACATAAAAGACTAAATAAATTATTATGCTTTCTCATTATCTTCACTTTGATTTTGAAATAAAAGGGAAGCCATGACTCAAATGAAACATCCAAATTGATACTATATCTACAAATTTGATCTCAGATTCATCGTTTCCTTCTATTCAATCCGACCTCTAATGATCTTGCACACGAGTTGACTCATCATTGATTCATGTTTTAATGACAATATCCGAAAATATTGAAGAAAAATCAAAACCATTGGGGCTTCATCCTTCTTCTTGTTTCAGCTTAAAATGAAAAAATCAAACGGATTTGAAAGGAGTGATCCTGTTCATTCGTGGTTCTCAAAAGAAACATCCAAGACTATAAAGAGTCTATAACACGAAACAATCAAACCATCATTGATCAAACGCTTGATATTATATCCAATTTATAAAGAGCGATTTTAACAAAAATCAAGTAACATTTCTTTTATTCGCTGACTATATACATATCAAAACCAAGGCGTCTCCTATATTAAATACTTACCCAAAACCTTAGGAGATTCGTGAAACTCATACCATCCATGTGGCTATGACGATGAACCCAAGCCATCCTCAGGGCAGGTCAACAAGGTAAGTAGAGTATTTGCACTGCTTGTTTGAGACCCATGTTATGGTATCGCCGAGATAAGATGAAGATGGGTGGATAATGGTTGGCGCTCTCATGCATCGTTATACCCGAGAATATTTTTGAGAGGTGCATTTTCTTTATCCGTATCGACATGTAGGGAGGTGGATCTCAAGACTTGGAAATAAGGATTAGGTTTATTGTGAGTGGTGTTAAATACCAAGATATTGGGTATTTCATGATCGGATTTGTTGAATTTTTTATGGGCCGAACCTGTTTAATTGAATGGTGGGCTATATAACTGATTGATATCAATCAGGACCGTGATAACTCTTTATGACTTGTGGGGAATGTTATATTGGTGTCATCGAACAGATTATCATATACCCGCTTATTTGGTCAATTGTTATACTAAGATTATTTTAAATGGACTTGTGCCGAAGTTGATTGGCTTACAACAAAGACTATTTTGGATTCTTTAAAGGAGATATTGTTGCAAATCATCATTATTTGGACAATTGGTAAGGCTGCATATACAAAATTATTGTTAAGTTAGACCGGCTTAAGGTTGTTGATAATACGTACAAAGTTCATGTGACATGATTATTCGATTGGACCAAGAACATGGACTGAATTATTGAAGTGGTTTCATGGTCCAATGAAATGGTGATGTTGTCCGAATGTTTTATCACATGTAAAATATTGGATACATAACTCGATACTTTTCTGATAATGAGTATTTTGTCATGAACTTTCAACGATGATACATTTGTTAACAACTAATGTTGTTATATCACAGGTTAAAAGGATGGGCTTTCAAATGGATCGATGTTTGGATTTTTGAGAATTCGATAATATAAGTTGTGTAGAAGAGATTTGATAATGATGCAAGTTGATGATGTGAGCTGGTATGGTATGAGGTTTGGTACTTTGATGTATACATCTTCACGGAGAATATTTTGCTACCGAACCTATATTGAACAAAGTGTACTACTGGGTTGTTTGTATGATATTTCTCATTGGGATTTGAAGTGAGGTTTTCTGAGCCGTTACTTATTCGCTCTTCTTTATTTCTATTTCACGAAGATGACTTGTTTGGCATTTATTGATGTGATAATGGTTTATTTAGTTACTCTTTGTGATTCTTTCTTACTTAACCCATAACGAACTATCACTTCTGTCTCCCGCAGTTGAGGATACGCCAAGAGGGTTTTTATACATTGGGTACAACCGCTTCTTCAATGGTCATTGCTATAAGGTCTTAATACGTGAATGGTGGTTTACCAAAGTGTTTAATGGTTGAGATGTAATCATCACCTCATAGGTTACTCGATACCACAAAGATGTCATACATCGCCCAAAACAGCACAAGAAATATTGACCAAAGGTTTTAGTCAACAAAAAGTCAACTATTATGGACTCAATACAATTTCCTTGAATTTGAGGATTCCCCTGTCGTTGTCCTACCTGAGGTTGAATGGTGTGTGATGATGTTCAGACGTAGAATGATCACTAAGGATAATGATCTGTAAGGATTTTGGTTGATAATTACACTACTGATTGTATGGAATTGTATTTTGATACGAGCTATAAAGCACAACAATCGATTAAACAAACGTGTATAGAAGTAAATAAAATGTAAATTTAAAACTATAGGACTTAAAATGACAAGTTTAAAACTAAAAGGGTATAAAATGAAAATTTTAAAACTTTTTAAACTTAAGAAAATTAAAATCTAAAAAGAAAATATTTTATTAATATTATATTAATTTAATATTAATTAATTAATCAAAACTATTTTAAACTTATTTAAAACTTAGTTTAATTAATCTAAAAAGGATTTATAATACAAAACTAATTAAGAAAACACAAATTTATTTTCTAAAAATCTAGAACAACTAAAAAGATTTATGAAATTAAAAATAAATATTTTGGTCTTTTAGCAAAGGTTTTATAAATTAAAAACTTAATTAATAATTCAAATCTAATTAAACTAATTAAAGGATTAAAATTAGAAAATAAAAAGGAAAAATTATAAGATTAATTTTTATAGATTCTAATTAAGTTAACAAAGCTAGGAAAAATATAAAAATATGGTTTTACTTAATAAAAATTAATTTTACTATTTAATACTTTAATATTAATTAATTATTAAAACTATTATTAATTATTAAAAATACTAGATGACAAAAGAAAAATCTAAGAAAAATTCCTAAAAATACTTTAATATGACAGAAACTTAAGAAAAATATAAAAACATATAAGAGCTTAATAATAAGCTGAAAAGAAAATTAAAAAGCTGAAACACAAAACCAGTCATGGTTTTCCATCTCTTTCAACAACCCCCCCCCCCTTACCTTGTCCCCTCCACCTCCACTAACACCAAAAACTCTTAATTGATTGAAACCAACCCTATTAATATCAAAACCTGCTCAAAGAAGAAATTGGCGCCAAAACTACAAGTGGATGATTATGATGATTTTGTGCAATCCAATGGTTGGAAATTAGTGGGAAAGATTCAGAGATATCAAAGGAGTCCAAAAAGTCTATAAAAGAAGGAAGAGAGGCATTGTATGGATATATCTAGTATAACTTAGCTTCTTTTATGTCGTTTTCACTTAACTTAAAATTTCAGTGTATGTTTTAGATTTCAAGCTTTGCATTTCAACTCTTCAGTGTATTATTAAACTTTTGCAAGAATCAATTTCAAGTTTTAAGCTTAATTTCAAGTTTATGCAGTTTTCATTTCAAAATCTCAAAATGTGCTAATGTTGTTATTGGTTGTTTATATGGACTGAAATAGATCACATAAGCTCCTAGAAAGCTTATTCAAGCTTTTAGAAACACTAAAAGTCAGTTTAGAAGCAAAAATCAAAAATCACCAAAAATACAAATTAAATAGTTGAAAAATAAAAATCCATTGGAAATGGCATTCACAGCTGGAGCAGGGTAGATTATGGATGGCCTTGGGTTAGAAGCTTAGTGGTAAGCTAATAGGGGTGATATTTGGTACTTGATCTCAGTTTTGAGCTTGGAAGCTTTTGTAAGCCTTTTTGCTCATTTATTGCATATCACTGTCTTGGGTATTTAGTAACTTTAATTCTTGTGTTTTATTGTTTATTAGTTCTAATTAAGTAAATCTAACCAATAAAATCAGTTGTTGTTCTTTTAAATTTGTAGTTTACAAAAAGTTCATTTTAACAGTTTAAATAGCATATAGATCATTATTGAGTTTTATGTTATTATGGTTGTTACTTAATGCTTATCTAGTGTTAATACATGATATTATAAGGTCTGAAATAAGTTTCATGGTTTTAATCTGTGATTTACTTTGAAAAAGTTCCAAAACAATTGCTTAGAGGGTGTTTGGATTTGCCTGTTTAGACCATAGCAGGACTTGTTGGGTTGTTTGTTTGTGCATGTTCTGTGTTACATACACACCTAATAACTTAAAGAAACCAAGAAAACTAGTGCTTGTTATATCAAAAGTCAAAATACCATATGATCTCATCTTTGTTGCTTCTTGTTGGATCTTCATGATTCATGAGCATGATTTTGTGTTAGTAAGTTGTTAGGGTTGATCAAATCAGTCTTTATATATCTTAATACATCTTATTCAGTCCACAGGATCAAATCAAAGTTCATATTAGTCAACTCTGTTAGTTTTGATAAAAAGTCAAAATTTTCATTGGGTCGTTTTTGAATAAACTCTAGGATTTCACTGTGTTTTTATTATTAAGATTTAGGATATAAGCTCTTGGAATATCAAAGTTTAGTTGCTAATCTAAATTAGAAAAATGCTAGTTTTCTTTGAATCAGCTTATTAAGTGCTTATTTTCTAGTTTCCTTTGGGACCTGTTTTGAAAATTGTGCCCTATGCACCAGTTTCAAGTCCACTTTCACAAGCTCACACAGAGCTTGTTAGTGAGAACTTAGATTTTGAATCTTGGCTTTTTGGAAAGGTCACCTAGCTGTCTTTTCATTCCAGTGCTTATTCTCACTTTTGGCTTATTTAATAGGGTTGCTAGTAGCTTTTTATTTGTCCCATCTCACTCGTGTATCTGAGTTTTTGATCACAGTTTTACAAGCTCAAACATAAGCTCACACAGAGCTTATTTGTTGGTCAAATCTTGTGATTCTTAGTTCTTTGGAAAGCCAACCAAGCCATCTTGAAGTCCCAAGCTTGGTTTTTCATTTTCTAGCTTGTTTGCTAGGGCTGCAAGTAGCCTTTTGTTAGTCCATTTTTCAGTTTAAGCCAAGTGCTTATTGTCTTTGTCCTAGCTTTTCAGTGTGCTTATTTGTATCTTTTAGCTTCATATTAGTAGCACTAGCTTGTTTGAATCTTATTGCACTCTTGTTTCCAGTTTTCAAGCTTCTTTGAGCTTAATTCCACAAAATAAGCTAATAAGCCTACTGTTGGCTCATAAGCTTGTAAAACTGCTTATTTTAAGTTTGTAAAATTTTTGTGTTTATTAAAGTTTCATATTTTTAGTGTTTAAGTAGTGTTCCAAAAGAAAATCTAGAAAAACATCAATTTAAATATAGTGATAGCGTTTATTTAATATTTTTTGCTTTTTGATTTTTCTTTTTAGCTTATTATTTAGCAAATCTTGTTTTTATATTTTTCTTAGTTTTCTGTCACCTTAAGTTATTTTTAGAAAAAGTTTCATATTTTTCTCTATCTTTTTAGTATTTATTATAATTTTAAATAGTTAAAAGTCTTAAATAATTAGTAATAAATAATTAAAAAGCATAAAAAATATCTTTTCAGTTTTAAAATTATTTTTATCATATTTTAGATTTTCCAAGTTGAAATTTCATTTTTCCAGGTTTATTTGATATTTTCTAGTATTTAAGTGTATTTTAAATAATAATTAATTAGTAATAATTAAATAAAAAGTGTGAAAAATATATTTTTAGTTTTAAAATTAGTTTTATAATATTTTAGATTTTTCTGAATCATAATCTTATTTTTCTAGCCTTATTTCATATTTTCTTTTATTTTAGGTTATTTTTAAATAGTTTAAAATAGTTTTTAATTAATAATAATTAATTAAATAGTTGTAAAAATAATTTTCTTTTTCTAATAATTTTCTTTTATTTTTAGGATTTCAAAAATGTCATTTTCATATTTTTAGGTCTTTTATTTCTTTAATCTCACTTTTTATTTTGTACGTTTACGTAGTTTTTAAACGTACGTATTTACGTTTGTTTTATCTGATTGTTGTGCTTTCCAATTCTGTTTCCAATTCCATTCCAATCAATCAGTAGTGTAATTTCTCATCCAAAACCTTTACTGATCACTATCCTTAGTGATCATTCTATCATCTGATCAAGTTTTGACACACCATTGAGTCTCCGTGGGACTTAACGACCCGGGAATTCATTATATTCTCCAGGACTTCATTGTATTTGTGTTTTAAGCATTTTTAAGCTTCTTACGGTTAGCCATTCACAAGTGGCTAGCTTGTGTGAGGTAGCTTGACGGTTAGCACAGATCAAATTTTACGCCGTTGGGAGGCTTTAGCGTGTGTTAAGCCATTTTCAGACCCATTCTTACACATATCCCACCATTTGTAAAAAGTTTTTTTTGTAAAGTTATAAGAAAATCAAAAAGTTCATTAGCACTTTTCCTAAAGTGTTAAAAACACCAAAAATATATAAAACAACAAAACAATCGGAACGTTTTCTATCTTGTATTTTCTTTGAGGTGATTCTTAAAGAGATACGATTTGGTTAAACGAGACGATACCAAAAATATTGTCCAAAAGTTTTTAAACCCATCAGCACAAATCTATACCTACGTCTTTTCAGTGGTACTTAATATATACATAAAAATCAACCACCGCAAATCAAGGCAGTACACCTACTAACTGGGGGTGTGACCATAATAAGTTCCCGAACAACAGATTTAAAACTTGCCTTTGTGTCCTTGTGATTTGGTGTACCTTTTTCAAAGAAGCCATTTCATTTGTGATTATTGGTTAAGTTCACTTGTCGTTTTGCCTCGCATTTGTTTTGAAAATTGATTTTTATACTTAGTGCATGCGCACTCGTTCTTCCAGTTCTACAAGTCCACTTTCTGAACTTGGTAAGATTCCTCGTAGGCGTAGAGGGCGTTCAGCTCCTTCACCGTGGTGAGGAACGTCTACCACCACCACCACCTGTCGTAATGGCAGAAGATAAGCCCATGAATGAGCTTCTCCGAGCACCCATCGAGGGTTACGGAGATGCTATTGTTGTCCCGCCATCGTGGTCGATACCTTTGAGCTCAAAACCGGGTTGCTTAATCTGGTAACCCAAAGCCAATTCTATGGTTTTGAGCGGGATGATCCTCATGCACACATTCGATGGTTTAACAAGATTGCATCTACCATCAAGTACAAGAATGTCCCACATGAAGCTATCAAGCTTCTTCTGTTCCCATTTTCTCTAGAGGGACAAGCCCGGAATTGGCTTGAGAAACAACCCCCTCGTTCTATAGAGACATGGGAGGATCTAGTTACCAAGTTCGTTAACGAGTTCTATCCTCCATCCCGAACCACAAGTCTTAAGAATGAGATAATGAAATTTTCTCAGAGATTTGATGAATCATTCGGGGAGGCATGGGATCGTTACAAAGAGTTGCTTCGCAAGTGTCCGCATCATGGTTTTACCGAGTTAATGCAAATGGATACTTTCTATAATGGTCTCAACCAGACTAATCAAGACTCTTTGAATGCCTCCGCGGGAGGTAATTTCCTGAGCAAGACTACCAAAGAAGCCTTGCAAATCATTGAGAACAAATCTCAGGTCCGCCCTTTCTGAGCAAAGACATATCAGTCTCATCTTTGGACCTTCTTCTTCTTCATCTCCCGTGAGTACATCTAGCACCGATGCTAAGATTGACAAACTCACAGATATTGTTCAGGCTTTGGTTCTTGCTAACCAAAAGAAAGTGACCTTCACTCAGACACCAACACATGGTGAAGTGAAGAAAGTCGAGAGTTGTGTTACTTGTGGTGGTCCTCATGCATACTACAATTGCACTGCCACCGATGGTAGTCCATTTGAAGCCAATGCTCTAGCCGGTAGTTCACATCAAGGAGGTAATCAATACCGTCCTCAAAATGAACCACACTACCGTGCTAACACTAATCAGGCACCACCCGGTTTTAACCAGAATCATAACATGCAAAACCGGAATCAGAACCAACCTAGAATGCACCAAGGTTACCAAAACCAAGGTAATTTCTATCCTGCACCAAATCAAGGTTTCCAACATCAAGGGAACCTTCATCAAAACAACTTCAATCGAGGGAATCAATTTCATGGGAATATGAATCCTAATCAGGGAAATTTTCAAAACCAAGGCCCTAATCCTAACATTAGAGGCCAGAATTTTCCTAATCCACTTCCCGCCATTGTTCCTCAGGACCATCATCGATGAGTTGTTGAAAAATTCATGAAGTCCCAAGATGAAATGAACAGGTTGTTGGTCAGTCAGATTGCGATCTTAAGAAGTCTTTAAATGATCAACCCTCGGGCTCAGGAAAACTTCCGAGCAACACGATCGCTAACCCGAGGGGCGATGTAAAGGCGATCACAACCAGAAGTGGTGTTTCATATGATGGACCTGCTGTTCCTACTACCTCTTCTTCTTCTATCCCAAAGGTAGTGGAAAGTGAACCTAGGACACACAATGGACCTACGACTCCAATGCCTCCTCCACTAGGAGAAATGATTCAAGTTACCAAGGATACAACGGACAAGGTGCATTATTCAAGCCCACGAAGTACCACACACGTCCTACCTTCGGTAGTCCAACCTCAAGTTGTCCAGAAACCCAAGTCAAATCCAGGAGTTGTTTTTGAACCTCCAAAAGCTCCCGTTGAAAACCAGAAATCCAAATCTTCTATTCCTTACCCATCACGTTTGAATGAGCAAAAGCTCCGCGAGAAAGCCAGTCATCAAATGGACAAATTTTTCAAATTTTCCAAGAGTTACATTTTGACATAAGCTTTGCGGATGCTATCATGCTGATGCCCAAGTTTGCATCCACTCTCAAACACATGTTAAGCAACAAGGAAAAGCTGTTTGAAATGGTAAAAACTCCTCTTAACGGAACTGCTTTCGCGTTATCACTGAAAAAGCTTCCGGAAAAGCTTGGAGATCCTGGAAAATTTCTCTTACCTTGTGTGTTTCCAGGAATGGTTGAATGCTTTGCCCTAGCGGATCTTGGTGCAAGCATCAACCTGATGCCTTATTCAGTATGGAAGAAACTTTCTCTTCCGGAACTCACTCCTACATGCATGACTCTCGAGCTTGCAGATCGTTCCATATCTCGTCCTCTTGGCATTGTGAGGGCGTATTTGTGAAAGTAGGAAAGTTCCATTTCCCAGGTGACTTCGTGGTTGTTGATTTTGATGCCGATCATCGGGTTCCTCTCATTGTTGGTCGAGGATTCCTGAGAACGGGCCGTGCTCTCATAGATGTATTTGAGCAGGAAATCACATTACGTGTTGGTAATGAAGCTGTTACTTTTAACCTTGATCAAACTTCGAGGTACTCCGCAAACTATGATTCAATCGAGTTAACCGAATAGATATCATTGATGTTGCTTCTGAAGAGTACTCTCAAGAAGTTCTTGGTTATTCTCATAATTCTGTGAGTGGGGATCCCACCACATCTTCTCAACCTATCATAGCCAATTCTACTCCTTCTATCACTCCTTTTGAGGGAAGTGACTCCATCTAGGAAGAGATTGAAGCATACTTGGCTAGTGATTCTGTTCCGTGGGAAATTGATCATGCTCCAATTGACATTGAGGGGGACATACTTCTTATTGAGAAGTTGCTTAATGATGATCCATCATTAACCCCTCACTCTAGTGATTCAATTCCAACTGAGATTAATCAAAATGAGATTAATCTGGAGGGAGATATTCTTTTAAAGAAGTTGTTAAATCAAGACACTTCTCCTCCTCTCCCTCCCGTCGAGCTTCATAACAAGGAAGTCAAGTCAGTTGAGAAAACTGAAGAATTTCCTGAGGTTGAGCTTAAGGACTTACCTCCTCATCTCGAGTATGCATTTCTTGAGGGTGATGATAAATTGCCAGTCATTATTGCCCGAGATTTGAGTAAAGATGAAAAAGCTGCTCTCATAAAAATCTTGAAGTCACACAAGCAAGCAATTGCTTGGAAACTCTCCGACATAAAGGGTATCAACCCTGAGTTTTGTACTCACAAAATTTTGATGGAGGATGACTTCAAGCCAGCAGTTCAACATCAGAGACGAGTGAATCCAAAAATCCATGATGTTATCAAACAAGAGGTTATCAAACTTCTTGATGCAGGATTGATTTACCCGATCTCAGATAGTCCTTGGGTTAGCCCAATTCATTGTGTTCCGAAAAAGGGTGGCATTACTGTTGTCACAAATGAAGATAACGAGTTAATTCCAACTCGATTGGTTACGGGATGGCGTGTTTGCATTGACTATCGTAAGTTGAATGACGCTACCCGTAAAGACCATTTTCCTCTACCCTTCATGGACCAAATGCTTGAGAGATTAGCAGGGAACGAATACTATTGTTTCCTTGATGGTTTCTCGGGTTATTTTCAGATCCCTATTGATCCACAGGATCAAGAGAAGACCACATTCACCTGCCCATACGGAACTTTTGCCTACAAACGTATGCCTTTTGGCTTATGCAATGCTCCTGGCACGTTCCAACGATGTATGATGGCCATTTTCCACGACATGATCGGGGAAACAATGGAGGTGTTTATGGATGACTTCTCGGTCATTGGGGATTCGTTTCAAACATGTCTCTCCCATTTAGAAAAAATGCTTCAAAGGTGTGAAGACACCAATCTATGTCTAAATTGGGAGAAGAGTCACTTTATGGTCAAAGAAGGCATAGTCCTTGGCCATAAGGTTTCCAAGAACTGGATTGAGGTAGATAGAGCAAAAGTCGATGTTATTGCTAAATTACCTCATCCTACTACCGTCAAAGGTATTAGGAGTTTTTAGGTCATGCCGGTTTCTATCGTAGATTCATACAAGATTTTTCTAAAATCGCCCGGCCTATGACTCATCTTCTTGAAAAGGATGCTCCTTTTATCTTTTCACCCGAATGCATCAAAGCTTTTGAAACATTGAAGAAAAAGCTTACTGAAGCACCCATTCTCGTTGCTCCCGAATGGGATTTACCCTTTGAGCTCATGTGCGATGCAAGTGATTTTGCTATCGGTGCAGTCTTAGGGCAACGAAGAAACAAGCATTTTCAGCCTATCCACTACGCAGTAAAACTATGACTGAGGCTCAAACTCATTACACCACCACAGAAAAAGAGCTATTAGCCGTGGTGTATGCATTTGAGAAGTTTCGGCCGTACTTAATCTTGACCAAATGCGTGGTGTATACGGATCACTCGGCTCTCAAATATCTCTTTGCAAAACAAGATGCAAAGCCGAGATTGCTCCGTTGGATTCTCCTCCTCCAGGAATTTGATATCATCATACGTGATAAAAGGAGGAGAATCTAGTGCTAATCATCTGTCCATTAGAAAACCCTCACCAAGATGTTTTCGAGAAAAGGAAATAAATGAAACATTTCCTCTCGAGACACTCAATGCGGTTTCTTTTCGTGGAAATTCTACCACCCCATGGTTTGCTGACTTCGCAAATTACCATGCGGGTAACTTCATTGTGAAAGGGATGTCGACCCAACAGAAGAACAAATTCTTCAATGATGTTAAACATTATTCTGGATGACCCCTTCTTATTCAAAATCTGTGCGGATCAAGTTATCCGACGGTGTGTTTATGGACAGGAAGCTCTTGACATTCTCACAGCTTGCCATTGGACCCACGGGGCCATCATAGTCCAAATTACACCGCCAAAAAGGTGTTTGATTCCGGGTTTTATTGGCCCACAATCTATAAGGATACCCATGAATTTGTCAAAGCTGGACGCTTGTCAACGTTACGGAAATATATCTCAAAGAAATGAAATGCCGCAAAATGCCATTCAAGTTTGTGAGATATTTGACATTTGGGGTATTGACTTTATGGGGCCATTTCCATCTTCTCGAGGTAACAAGTACATACTCGTGGCTGTTGACTATTTGTCAAAATGGGTTGAAGCGAAAGCTTTACCTACAAATGATGCCCGGGTAGTTGTAAAATTTTTGAAATCTCTTTTGCCAGGTTTGGAACTCCGAGAGCGATAATCAGTGATCGTGGTACACATTTCCGCAACGATCAATTTGATCGTGTCATGCAAAAGTATGGTGTTACCCACCGTCTCTCTACTGCATACCTCCCCCAAACAAGTGGCGGTGGAAGTTTCAAACCGTGGTATTAAAAGAATCCTTGAAAGGACAGTAGGCGAAAATCGTGCATCCTGGTCGGATAAGCTAGATGACGCACTCTGGGCCTTCCGTACAGACTTACAAAACACCCATCCGGTGTACTCCATACAAGCTAGTGTACGGAAAGGCATGTCATCTTCCGATTGAGTTAGAGCACAAGGCATACTGGGCCTTAAAACATGCTAATTTCGATATTCAGAAGCATTTGGTGATCACCGGAAAGTTCAAATGAATGAATTAAATGAACTCCGTGATCAAACTTACGAGAACTCTTTGATCTAAAAGCAAAAGACAAAGAAGATTCATGACTCTAACATCAAGAACCGCGTTTTCAACGTTGGTGATCGAGTCCTTCTTTTCAATTCAAGATTGAAGATTTTCTCGGGAAAGCTCAAGTCCCGTTGGTCTGGTCCATTTACTATCACTAAGGTTTATCCTTATGGCACCATTGAGTTATCTCAACCCGATGGTCCTAATTTTAAAGTGAATGGTCATCGAGTGAAGCATTATTTTGGAGAGGACATTCCCCCTGTGGTTGTCCCGGATCTACAAACTTTCCCCATGAACCAATGAATGCGGGGATCGAGTCAAGCTAGTGACTCGGTAATCAAAAACATTAGCACACACCATATGGTTTTTCACCCATATTTCTGTCTTCTTTCTCTGTTCTACCACCCTAGTGTGGGGGAGTTGCCCCACACTGTTGTATATAATTTCAAGTTTCAAAAAAAAAAAAAAAAAAAATTCAAATAATGGCCGTAGTATTTCCCTTTTATGTTCTTTGTTTCGGCATAACCGCCGGTACTTTGAATATTGAGGGCAATATTCATTTCTAAGTGTGGGGGGAATTCTCACGAATTTTATCATGTATTATCCACCCAATTCCCCCGTTTTTGGCCAAAAATGTTTTTTGGAATAAGTGTTTTTCACTTATTCATCATATGGTAATCAGTCCGCCATGTCTAAAAAACAAAAGGATTGGCTAATCCAGGAGCAAACGGCTCTTGGTAAAGATTTCTCAAATCCGTTTATGGCTTGCAATTTGCCCAAAATTGTATGGTATTCAACTCACCATATCCTAAAAAGTGAAGAGTTGGCTAGCCCGCAAGTTTATGGCTTGTGGTAAAGGCAGTGGAAAATCCATAATTGGTAATCGACTCACCAAAGATAATTCTGATAATTTATCTAAGAGTTGGCTAGTCTAGAGCAAACGGCTTCTGGTAAAGACAAATCAAATCCGTTACTGACTTATGATTTGCTCAAAATCATTTGGTTATCGTTGTACCAAGGTTCTTACTTGAATCAAAACAATTGGCTACTCCCGAAGTGATGGCTTTTGGTAAAGAGTTTTTAAAATCCATTAAAGATCTAAATCATTGCTAGAGACTAGCAATATCTCGATGTGGGATTGATGAGTGTCTAAATACTCATCATTTTTGTACAATCTAAACTGCAAAATCATCTGAAAACACTCAAAATGCATCAAAATGATGAAAATATCACAAATCAGTGTTTTATGTGTTTTAAATGCAAAAATATCAAAATCAGATGAAAAATGATTCAAGATTGCAAAATTGGCAGTTTTAGCCCCCAAGTTTTAAAAGTTGTCAAATCTAGTCCCTGGAATTCAAAAATGTGGAGTTTTATCATTCAAGGTCCCTGAAATATTCTAAGTTGTTAAAATTGGTCCTTGAATGATTCTTTGGTCAAAGGGCAGGAAAGGTCCTTAAAACTTTGAAAATTTGCAATTCTAGTCCTTGTGTTAACATATACCAAACCGGACCCTTATTAATATATCAAGCCCAAATCCAATCCAACAACCGGTCACTGACCTTTGCCCAATACCTTGACCCTTGACCCTTTGGCTTGACCCTTGAGCTAGGTCAGAATACATTTTGATCCCTGTCACAATCCATTTTGACCCCCCCCCCCGTTATTATAAGCCACGGTCAACGAAAGTCAAACAGGCAATATACCGCCAGACCTTTGTTCACCCTCCTCTCCACAAGCTGAAACACAAAACCAGTCATGGTTTTCCATCTCTTTCAACAACCCCCCCTTACCTTGTCCCCTCCACCTCCACTAACACCAAAAACTCTTAATTGATTGAAACCAACCCAATTAATATCAAAACCTGCTCAAAGAAGAAATTGGCGCCAAAACTACAAGTGGACGATTATGATGATTTTGTGCAATCCAATGGTTGGAAATTAGTGGGAAAGATTCAGAGATATCAAAGGAGTCCAAAAAGTCTATAAAAGAAGGAAGAGAGGCATTGTATGGATATATCTAGTATAACTTAGCTTCTTTTATGTCGTTTTCACTTAACTTAAAATTTCAGTGTATGTTTTAGATTTCAAGCTTTGCATTTCAACTCTTCAGTGTATTATTAAACTTTTGCAAGAATCAATTTCAAGTTTAAAGCTTAATTTCAAGTTTATGCAGTTTTCATTTCAAAATCTGCTAATGTTGTTATTGGTTGTAGAAATGTGCTAATGTTGTTATAGTTGAAAAATAAAAATCCATATGGTGAAATAGATCACATAAGCTCCTAGAAAGCTTATTCAAGCTTTAATTCTTGTGTTTTATTGTTTATTAGTTCTAATTAAGTAAATCTAACCAATAAAATCAGTTGTTGTTCTTTTAAATTTGTAGTTTACAAAAAGTTCATTTTAACAGTTTAAATAGCATATAGATCATTATTGAGTTTTATGTTATTATGGTTGTTACTTAATGCTTATCTAGTGTTAATACATGATATTATAAGGTCTGAAATAAGTTTCATGGTTTTAATCTGTGATTTACTTTGAAAAAGTTCCAAAACAATTGCTTAGAGGGTGTTTGGATTTGCCTGTTTAGACCATAGCAGGACTTGTTGGGTTGCTTGTTTGTGCACGTTCGTGTTACATACACACCTAATAACTTAAAGAAACCAAGAAAACTAGTGCTTGTTATATCAAAAGTCAAAATACCATATGATCTCATCTTTGTTGCTTCTTGTTGGATCTTCATGATTCATGAGCATGATTTTGTGTTAGTAAGTTGTTAGGGTTGATCAAATCAGTCTTTATATATCTTAATACATCTTATTCAGTTCACAGGATCAAATCAAAGTTCATATTAGTCAACTCTGTTGGTTTTGATAAAAAGTCAAAATTTTCATTGGGTCGTTTTTGAATAAACTCTAGGATTTCACTGTGTTTTTATTATTAAGATTTAGGATATAAGCTCTTGGAATATCAAAGTTTAGTTGCTAATCTAAATTAGAAAAATGCTAGTTTTCTTTGAATCAGCTTATTAAGTGCTTATTTTCTAGTTTCCTTTGGGACCTGTTTTGAAAATTGTGCCACTGTGCACAGTTTCAAGTCCACTTTCACAAGCTCACCTGAGAGCTTGTTAGTGAACTTAGATTTTGAATCTTGGCTTTTTGGAAAGGTCACCTAGCTGTCTTTTCATTCCAGTGCTTATTCTCAGCTTTTTGGCTTATTTAATCGGGTTGCTAGTAGCTTTTTATTTGTCCCATCTCACTCGGTGTATACTTGAGTTTTTATCCATGCTTTTACAAGCTCAAACATAAGCTCACACTGAGCTTATTTGTTGGTCAAATCTTGTGATTCTTAGTTCTTTGGAAAGCCAACCAAGCCATCTTGAAGTCTCAAGCTTGGTTTTTCATTTTCTAGCTTGTTTGCTAGGCTTGCAAGTAGCCTTTTGTTCGTCCATTTTCAGTTTAAGCCAAGTGCTTATTGTCTTTGTCCTAGCTTTTCAGTGTGCTTATTTGTATCTTTTAGCTTCATATTAGTAGCACTAGCTTGTTTGAATCTTATTCCACTCTTGTTTCCAGTTTTCAAGCTTCTTTGAGCTTAATTCCACAAAATAAGCTAATAAGCTCTTGTTAGCTCATAAGCTTGTAAAACTGCTTATTTTAAGTTTGTAAAATTTTTGTGTTTATTAAAGTTTCATAATTTTAGTGTTTAAGTAGTGTTCCAAAAGAAAATCTAGAAAAACATCAATTTAAATATAGTGATAGCGTTTATTTAATATTTTTTGCTTTTTGATTTTTCTTTTTAGCTTATTATTTAGAAAATCTTGTTTTTATATTTTTCTTAGTTTTCTGTCACCTTAAGTTATTTTTAGAAAAAGTTTCATATTTTTCTCTATCTTTTTAGTATTTATTATAATTTTAAATAGTTAAAAGTCTTAAATAATTAGTAATAAATAATTAAAAAGCATAAAAAATATCTTTTCAGTTTTAAAATTATTTTTATCATATTTTAGATTTTTCCAAGTTGAAATTTCATTTTTCCAGGTTTATTTGATATTTTCTAGTATTTAAGTGTATTTTAAATAATAATTAATTAGTAATAATTAAATAAAAAGTGTGAAAAATATATTTTTAGTTTTAAAATTAGTTTTATAATATTTTAGATTTTTCTGAATCATAATCTTATTTTTCTAGCCTTATTTCATATTTTCTTTTATTTTAGGTTATTTTTAAATAGTTTAAAATAGTTTTTAATTAATAATAATTAATTAAATAGTTGTAAAAATAATTTTCTTTTTTCTAATAATTTTCTTATATTTTTAGGATTTCAAAAATGTCATTTTCATATTTTTAGGTCTTTTATTTCTTTAATCTCACTTTTATTTTGTATGCGTTTTGTAGTTTTTTAAACGTAAGTATTTACGTTTGTTGTGCCTGATTGTTGTGTTTTCAATTGTTTCCAATTCCATTCCAATCAATCAGTAGTGTAATTTCTCATCCAAAAACCTTTACTGATCACTATCCTTAGTGATCATTCTATCATCTGATCAAGTTTTGACACACCATTGAGTCTCCGTGGGACTTAACGACCCGGGAATTCATTATATTCTCCAGGACTTCATTGTATTTGTGTTTTAAGCAGTTTTAAGCTTCTTACGGTTAGCCATTCACAAGTGGCTAGCTTGTGTGAGGTAGCTTGACGGTTTAGCACAGATCATACTGCTACTACTACTTTATCATACAAATCACTACACATCCTAAACGCATTAATCATACAAACATCAACATCAACAACTTGTAAACTCAACAATCAACATCAGAAACATAACCATTATCCAAGCATCAGACCTTGAAGACTCATGTACATCGAATCTCCACAGCAATATCAACCATAGACATCAACAAGTTCTAATCTATATTCATATCAATGATCTCATTCATCAAGTCTCTAAAATATAAGAATAATCAACAATCTCATGCTTCTGAAAATGAAAAGGAAAATGAAATGTCTTCGAGATCTCAGTTGTTACCTCTTACGTGATCACATCAACACCTCTAAAGGTCTCTCAAACGTAAGATAATGAACCATCATTGATCATATTTAGTTTGATTTCTCTTTAATGTACGACACATAAAAGACGGAAATAAGCAATTATGCTTTCTCATTATCTTCACTTTGATTTCAGAAAATAAAAGGGAAGCCATGACTCATATGAAACATCCAAATTGATACTATATCTACAAATTTGATCTCAGATTCATCGTTTCCTTCTATTCAATCCGACCTCTAATGATCTTGCACACGAGTTGACTCATCATTGATTCATGTTTTAATGACAATATCCGAAAATATTGAAGAAAAATCAAAACCATTTGGGGCTTCATCCTTCTTCTTGTTTCAGTTAAAATGAAAAAAAAAATCAAACGGATTTGAAAGGAGTGATCTCAGTTTGTTCATTCGTGGTTCTCAAAAGAAACATCCAAGACTATAAAGAGTCTATAACACGAAACAATCAAACCATCATTGATCAAACGTTTTTGATATTATATCCGAATATAAAAAGAGCGATTTTAACAAAACTGATAAATCATTTCTTTTATTCGTTGACTATATACATATCAAAACCAAGGCGTCTCCTATATTAAATACTTACCCAAAACCTTAGGAGATTCGTGAAACTCATACCATCCATGTGGCTATGACGATGAACCTCAAGCCATCCCTGTGGCGAGGTCAACAAGGTAAGTAGAGTATTTGCACTTGCTTGTTTGAGACCCATGTTATGGTATCGCTTGAGATAAGATGAAGATGGGTGGATAATGGCTGCGTCTCTCATGCATCGTTATACCTGAGAATATTTTTGAGAGGTGCATTTTCTTTTTATCCGTACGATTATGAGGGAGGTGGATCTGTTGTGACTTGTGAAATAAGGATTAGGTTTATTGTGAGTGGTGTTAAATACCAGTATATTAGGGTATTTCATGGATCGGATTTGTTGAATTTTTTATGGGCCGAACCTGTTTCAATTGAATGGTGGGCTATATAATCTGATTGATATCAATTGTGGACTGCATAACTCTTTATGACTTGTAAGGGGAATGTTATATTAGTGTTGGGCCGAACAGATTATCATATACCGTGCTTATTTGGTCAATTGTTATACTAAGATTATTTTAGGTAATGGACTTGTGCCGAGTTGATTGGGCTTACACAAAGACTATTTTGGATTCTTGTTAGACGAGATATTGTTGCAAATCATCATTATTTGGACAATTGGTATACAGGCATATACAAAATTATTGTTAAGTTAGAATCGGGCTTAAGGTTGTTGATAAGTACGGGTACAGGTTCATGTGACATGATTATTCGGATTGGACCAAGAACATGGACTGAATTATTGTGGTGGCTTCATGGTCCAATGAAATGGTGATGTTGTCCGAATGTTTTATCACATGTAAAATATTGGATACATAACTCTCGATACTTTCTGATAATGAGTATTTTGGTCATGAACTTTCAACGGATGATACATTTGTTAACAACTAATGTTGTTATATCAGTGTGTTAAAAGGATGGGCTTCTCAAATTGGATCGTATGTTTGGATTTTTTGAGAATTCGATAATATAAGTTGTGTAGAAGAGATTTGATAATGATGCAAGTTGATGATGTGAGCTGGTATGGTATGAGGTTTGGTACTTTGATGTATACATCTTCACGGAGAATATTTTTGTCACGGCTCGAACTGATATTTGAACAAAGTGTACTACGGGGTTGTTTGTATGATATTTCTCATTGGGATTTGAAGTGAGGTTTTTCGGGAGCGTTTACTTATTTCGTCTTCTTTATTTCTACCATTTCACGAAGATGACTTGTTTGGGCATTTATTGGATGTGATAATGGCTTGGCTATTTAGTTACTCTTGTGATTCTTTCTTACTTAACCCACAACGTAACTATCACTTCGGTGTCTCCCGCAGTTGAGGATACGTCAAGAGGTTTTGTACATTGGGTACACCGTTTCTTCTTCAAGTGGTCATTGCTATAGCCGTCAGAATACGTGAATGGTGTGTTTACCAAAGTGTTTAATGGTTGAGATGTAATCATCAATTCTCATAGGTTACTCGATACTACAGCATGTCTATGTGATCGCTTCCAAAACAGTCAAGAAATATTGACCAAAGGTTTTAGTCAACAAAAGTCAACTATTATGGACTCAATACAATTTCCCTTGGAATTTAGTGGATTCCCGGGTCGTTAAGTCCCACGGAGGTTGAATGGTGTGTGATGATGTTCAGACGTAGAATGATCACTAAGGATAATGATCTGTAAGGATTTTGGTTGATAATTACACTACTGATTGTATGGAATTGTATTTGGATACAGAGCTATAAAGCACAACAATCAGATTAAACAAACGTGTATAGCAAGTAAATAAAAATGTAAATTTAAAAACTACAGGGACTTAAAATGACAAGTTTAAAACTAAAAGGGTTTAAAATGAAAATTTTAAAACTTTTTAAACTTAAGAAAATTAAAATCTAAAAAGAAAATATTTTATTAATATTATATTAATTTAATATTAATTAATTAATCAAAACTATTTTAAACTTATTTAAAACTTAGTTTAATTAATCTAAAAAGGATTTATAATACAAAACTAACTAAGAAAATTACAAATTTATTTTCTAAAAATCTAGAACAACTTAAAAGATTTATAGAAATTAAAAATAAATATTTTGGTCTTTTAGCAAAGGTTTTATAAATTAAAAACTTAATTAATAATTCAAATCTAATTAAACTAATTAAAGGATTAAAATTAGAAAATAAAAAGGGAAAATTATAAGATTAATTTTTATAGATTCTAATTAAGTTAACAAAGCTAGGAAAAATATAAAAATATGGTTTTACTTAATAAAAATTAATTTTACTATTTAATACTTTAATATTAATTAATTATTAAAACTATTATTAATTATTAAAAATACTAGATGACAAAAGAAAAATCTAAGAAAAATTCCTAAAAATACTTTAATATGACAGAAACTTAAGAAAAATATAAAAACATATAAGAGCTTAATAATAAGCTGAAAAGAAAATTAAAAAGCTAAATTATATTAAATAAACGCTATCACTATTTTTAAAGTTGATGTTTTTGTGTTTTCTTTTTGAAATTTATCTAACTACTTAAAATAATAAAATTTTAAAAAGACAAAATGAACAGAACTTAAAAAATAAGCAGTTTAGAAGCTTATGAGCTTATCAGTTGAGCTTTTGAGCTAAAAATGGGAATTAAGCTCAAAACAAGCTACAAGCTGCTAACAAGGGTAAAATAAGCTCTAAATAAGTTAAATGAACTAGGAATGAGCAAAATGACACTAAGGGATTCACTGATAAGCTTACAATAAGCAAATAAGCAATTCCAATTCCAACAGTTAAACCAACGACTGCTGCATGATTTCCAAAGGTTAATTAAGCTAGGGGCAAAGCTCCAAAACTCAAAATGAGTCTTGAAGGATTGATTTGAGCTGGTGGGGTATCCAAAAATCCAAAGCTCTCACTGTAGGGCCCACTATTAAGCTCTGTGTGAGCTTGTGAAAGTGGCAAGTACACGATTGAGCGAGGTATCTTGAGTGAATGGGACAAGGTAAAAGCTACTTGCAGCCCTAACAAATAAGCTGCAGAGTGGAAATTAAGCACTGAACCTTTGAGATGGGTTGGTGAGCTTCACAAAAAGCTAAAGAACACAAGCTGGGGCTAACTAATGAACAAGATACAAGCTTATGAAATAAGCTTACTCAGCTGTGCACAGGACACTTTTTCAGAAAATGGCTTAAAAGAAGCTAAGAAATAAGCAGTTTAACTAGCAAACTAAAAATTATAAAAATTACTATGATAAAGATGAGCAGCTAAATAGTAATATCCCAAAAGCATAAAACATTAAAATCAAAATTAAATCCTATAGAAAATTATCTATTTTATTCAAAAACTGACTAAGTGAAAATTTGACTTTTTAAGATAAACACTAAAGTTGACTTAAATGAACTTATGATTGATCCTACTCACTGATTATGTTATATTAAGCTAAGTTAAGATGAAATTAAGCTAGATTAACAAGTTTTAAGCAACTGTGATGAATTTTACACTATAAATCCTAACAGTGAGCTCATAGATGAAAATTAAAAGCTATTTTGACTTTTTAACAAAAAAGGACAGGTTTTTATGGTTGAACTGAGTTATTATGAACTAAAATGACATGTAACAACCACAAACAACAACAAGCATACACTTGAATGCTAATTTATCAGCAAATCCAAACAACCATTTAATAAAACTGAACTTGTGATATCCAAAGATTTTCACAGATTAAGACCATACAACTGATTAAAGACCTTATATTATCATATAATGAGACTAAAGAAACATTAAACAACAACAATAACAACATAGAACTCAGGAATGACACTTATGCTAATATGACTGTTAAACTAAGGTTTTTAACAATTACCAATTCTAGAGAACAAGCCTACTGTTTTAATGTAGGAATCTACTTAACTACAACTCAGAAACATAAGAATACAAAGATTTAAGCTTTAAGCTACTTATGTATTGAAATGCAAAATAAAATGCTTAAAAATGCTTACAACTTCAATTCAGCTAAAAACATAGAACAAGGACCAAGGATCCACCCTAATAGCTTACCACTAAGATTCTAAACCCAAGGCAATCCAAAATTTACCCTGCTCCAGCTTTCTTTCTTCATCATTTTTGATTTTTCTATTTTTTTTTTTATTTATAACTAATTTTTTTGTATTTTTGATTTTTAATTCTAAACTGAGTTTGAAAGTTTCTAAAAGCTTTAAAAAGCTTTATAAGGAGCTTACATGAGCTTATGAGTCCATAATAACAACTAATAACAACATTAAGCTAATATGAGAATTTAAGCTTGAAAAATTGCATAAACTGAAAATGAAACTGAAACTTGAAATTGCTTATTGAAAAAGGTTTTACAATACACTGAGATTGATAAAGACAGTACTTGAAAGCTAAGACATACACTGGAAAGCTTAAATTAATTAAAACGACTAAGAAAATTAAAAATTACACTAGATATATTTTTCCTCTACTTCTCCTTCCTTCTTTATAGCCTTTAGAGACTTCCCACTTGATTCTGAACATATCCCACTTGCAATCTTGGCCATTGGATTCATTAAATTCATCATGATCGTGCACTTGGACTTTTGGCGCCAAAAAGTTATTTGAGTGGGAGTAGCAGGTTTTTGCAATTAATGCACTTTGGGAGGATGTGGAGGTGGAAGGAAGTGGGTAGACAGCTGGGAGACAGGTGGTTGCAAGTGGTGGACAGGTGGTTGTGAAAACCACCCTGGTTTGGTTTTGGCGGGGTTGTGAGGAAGGAGAAGAAGAGGAGTGGGTTTGACTGGGGTTTGACCGGTATTAATAATAGGGTGGGGGTTCACAAAAGGGGGTCACGGGGTTTTATTTGGCAGGGGTTCAAGGGGATTGGGCTTGGGACTGGGCCAGCTGGGTATTGGGTATGGATTTGGGTTTGTGTTATTTATTTATTTTGGGTTAATAAAAGGGTTCGGTTTGGTATAAATTAAGCACAAGGACCATTCATGTAATTTCCTGATTTTTGAGGGGTTAAACCTGCACTTTTTCCAAAGTTAACACAAGGACCAATTATGCCATTTATGAATAGTACAAGGTTTACCTTTGATTATTTTCACTTTTTAAATTCACCAAGGACTATTTTTGACAATTTTTAAACTTTAGGGACTAAAGTTGTCATTTTGTAATTTATAAACTTTGAAGGGTTTGTTTTGACAACTTTTGAATCCCATGGACCTTAAATGATATTTTGCTTTATTTTGATTTACCAGGGACTAGGTTTGACAAATTTTGAAACTTGGGGGACTAAAACTGCCAATTATGCAAACTTGATACGTTTTTCACCTGCTTTTGGTATTTTTGCATTTGAAACACATAAAACACATATTTGTGATATTTTTATCATTTTGATGCTATGACGGGTGTTTTTGGATGTTTTTGGCAGTCTAAAAGGTACAAAAATGATGAGTATTTGCATACTCATCACTATGATACTTCACAGTCTAAGTAAATCATGATCTTTCAAGATGTTTGCTTATGACAAGAACTTTTCGTGTAGATGGTCGTACACGTTAATGATGCTTCTGAAAGTTTGAAACCATCATGGGGGAGAAACGTGTACTTTGATGTGTTACGCTCAACCTCAGGAGGAAGTAGTGTATACTACTCTACTTAGTATGATTTGTGAAGTTGTCTACATATGGTAAAGAATTGTTGATGATATTATTGATGATGGAGAATGAATCGTTGATGAACCACTGCATGTTCCCCTAAAACAGATATTCACCGAAACCAAAATTTGTCATAACACATTCAAACTGACATTGTTTATGGTTTAGTATTGGTTTTGTAAAATCCCGCGAAATAATGTATTTCTCAGTTTAAATCATAGACTTGCAAAATTCCGCGACAATGGAAACATTCTGGTAATTGTAAAGTGCATTTCTGGATCTATCTTACGGTTTATTCTTGGTTTTGTAAAATCCCACGAAAGAAACTATTTCTCGGTTTAAATTATAGAACTGTAAAATCCCGTGATGATGGAACCATCTTGGAGAAAGGGAAAGTGTAATTCTAGATCTTATCGTCTTTGGTGCTACGGTTTCTTCTTCGAAGTAGGGATAAAGGGTGTACTTCATGAATTGGATATGTGTTTGGATTTTCTTCATGGCAGCTTGGTTATTACATGGTTTAAGGGGTTATGTGCTTTTAACCATGGTCGGGATGAAACCATTATCACAGTTCACTTAAAACGTCAACGGAGGCTAGATTTGAGCTTTTAACTACAAGATGTGACAACGGCATTAATTCATTATTATTTATTTAAGGTTGAAGTGAAATTCCACGGGCGTGTACTTAGTATCTAACGGTATCGGGGATGGTTGGATGAAGATTCTTCAAGATCCTTGTTCGAGCTTTTAATATTTTCAAAAACAAAGAGTTAGAAATCTAGTTATGTTTGGGTGATTTTTCCTTTTCTTTTTACCACTTGGTGGAATTGGGCTCTTACAACCACAAAATAACTATCACTTTAAGGAGTTACGTTGCAGTGCTCAGTGTCACGTTGAATTGTGGATTTTCAAGAGGTGATGTACGTCTAATACTTGATGGTTGGTTGGTTGAAGAGTATAGAGTACTTAGAGATTCAAAAGGGCATGAATTCTCGGCACTGCTCTTTGTTACATATGTGCAAGTTTAGTCACGAGTTCGGGTTAGTTTACTTCAAGGTTAAATTCATCATATTGGGTTTTTTCCATCAGCTGTCACGACAAAGAGCCTACTAGTGATAATAGGATTGATAACAAGTTTGCCAAGAGTAGTTGAAAAGAGAGAGATAATGACGTTTGAACACAACAGTTCAAGCCTCGTACTCTATATAAAAGAAAAGTGTACGTCTTAGTGCGCTTTATCTTAGAAGAGAAATCTTCTTATGACGTTTGAACACAACTGTTCAAGCCTCGTTCCTCAAAGAAAAGAAAAGTGTACGCTTCAGTGCGCTTTATCTTCTGAAGAAGAGAAATCTTCTTATTTATGACCATTCTCGTCAACATGCTTCATGCTTTTTCCATGCGCGTTCAGTTATCAAGTGAACCGAACTACTGTTGATTGTTTTCTTATTCCACTTGCTCGATTATAATGATGATGGCGACATCATATGTTACTTTTGAGGGGGTGAAGTGTGAATAGACTACATTTTTTTAAAGATATTCACTTGTTTAATCAAGAATGGAATCTCCGTATGCAATTCTTGAGGGGGAGAAGAAGTATGATAATTCTACATTGTTAATTGACATCTGAGAACAAATGGTCATACGGCTCGAAACTCATGTAAGAACCGAGCTTCTTTTTATCGGGTCATCTTTACATGGAGTTTCTTCTAAGAGCCGTTGGTTGACATCTTCACATGGACTGATGAGTTTAATGACAAAGTGCTTCTAGTTGCGGGGCTGATTTCCTTAATGAACATCTTTCTGTTCTTGTTTGATTGGGAGAGATTTTAATTAGGGGGATTTGCTATATATATAAGTTAACGGGAATGAATTTGGTGAGAAGAAGATGTTAACTTTCCATTCCCCAAACGGACAATCTAGAAGAAGGTCGAGTCTACAGTCGGTTCTACATTTTCTGCTGTATGTTAGAAGAGTAAAAGACGAGTCGCATTTGATTATCAAAAGACTTCTTCTTATCTCGGGTGTTCGTCGAAAGGATTGTCAGTTTAGGGGAGAGCACTAATTGGGGGAGAGTGAAATGTCAGATTCAATCCCTAATTAGACTTGCTCACATTCTTCAGCAAGTTGATTCTCACAAAGACTTCAAGCGATCTTCTCAAAAGATTTCAAGTATTTGGGCTTATAATGGGTTGCTGATTCTGAAGTATCAAAACCAACAAGGGGGAAGGAGACACGCATCTAAACGCGAGTAAAATTGATGAACTTAATACTTCTAAGTGATTGAAGATATCCCGGGAAGACAAATGTCATTACCGTAGAGAAACCCAAGGTTTGACTCATGGCGTTTAGTGTTCTTATTCCAACTATGTGGGGGAAGAGATGGAAGAGTTAGTTTCTGGTAATAAAAGAGGTACACAAGTGTGTGATGATTTTGATGTTATCGCAATCATCAGGGGAGAGAGATTGCGTACATTGGGGATGCTCAACTGTTTCACTTGAGAGCTTAATTAGTGATTGATTAATAATCACTTATTCCGGAGTTGACATCCGCAGAGATAATCAGTGATTCAGCCTGCTACTTCAATGTTATCAGTTATTCTATCTTTGAGCATTCGGGTACTTTGGGTTCTTGAGCATTTATTCTAAGAGACTAGCTACATCAATTCAACTACTTGGGGGAATTGGTCTCTTGACATCTTTTGGGGATGCATCGCTTCAGAAGTCAGTAGAAAAGAAATATGAGAAGATTGTTTTATGTGTAGGATGATACGTTGCTGTTCTATTAGATGATATAACCTCGAACGAAGAATCACGATGATTATTCTTATAAAGAGCAGCAAGATCGATGATAATGGTGTGCTTCTTTGTGAACCTGGCTAAGGCAAGCTTGAAATAGAGCTTCGAATCTGCTCAACAAAACGATTTTCAGTTTGGGGGAAGCTACCAAAGTCGCAATTTCAGATGGTTGAACTTCTCTCAATTCAGTGGATTGTCCCTGGGTAGATCCCTCCGGCTCTAATGTGATCATGGGAACGAATACCTAACCTAACCATCCTTATATCTCCAATGCATAAATTAAATTGGTCGGTCTTTTGGTATTGTTCTTTTCGCCTCGAAACCAATAGAAAACCAGTTGAAAATCAATCAAGGTATTTGTGATTTAAAATCAAAGCATTTTGTACCTTAATTATTTTTGATATTTTAGAAATGCCCCCCCCCCTCAAAATGTGCTTCAAGTATTAGAAATCATTTGGCATATGGAGGCAAGAGCACTTTGAAATCTTAGATTGAGAATGAAAGATCCAATTCTTGATTATCATTTTCTAAAATGATCATCATCACTTCCCGATAAAAATTAGTATTTTAAATACTTTGGATAAAACATTTTGGGAAGGACGTGGTTTTCTTTTGATTGCTCCCCCTTAATATGTACATTGAGATTCGAAAGAGTTTTGCACATATTAGAGGGAGCCTGCACTTTGAGACAAATCAATCACGTTTCAATCCTTTTTTGTTTAAGATAAATGCTCCCCCTTAACATGTGCATGGAAAATTTGAAATCGATTGGCACATGTAGGTAGGAGTGCTTGTTATTTTATTTCTAAAACCACTTATCGAATTATCAGTTTATATCTAATTTAAATCACAAATTCTCCCCCGATCACAATTTTCAAACCCTTTGAGATTTGTGATCTCAATTGATTTAAATTATTTTTGAAAGCTTTTTGAGGAGAGGTGTGACCTGCTTTTGAAAACATTTAACTGATAAGGATCAGATTATGAAACTTTAATCTCCAATGATCAAACATGCTTAGGTATCTTATGAAAACACAACATTAGCCTTGGTCTTGATCCAATTGTACAAAAAAAATGTTCTTTTTGGTTATCCAAATATAGACCTTGCTCATTTTCGTGCCAATTGTTTGAGAAATAACCTTTTTATTTTGATTGAAATCATTCTCCCCCTCAATCAATGACCGAAGTTGTTGATTGAGTCATAGAGATTTTGACAAATGATAAGTCCAGATGATTTTCAAAATTGAGTCCGAGTTATTTTCAAAGCAATTTTGTTTTCATTAGATGAAAAATATTTTTCAGAAGAATATTTAGAAGGAAAAATATTTGTGAGAAAATATTTGCCTTTTTGGCGACAAACATTCCTTATGGACATTTGTTTTTAGGATCAGAGCATGAGGTTTTAAAATTAGATTGAGCATGGCTCTGTCCTTTCTTTAAAAATGGGTTACTGCCTGAAATGACAATAAACCAACATTTTTCTCCATCTCATTTTATATATATATATATATATATATATATATATATATATATATATATATATATATATATATATTTTAAATGAAATAAAAATATTTATTACTTCTTTTCAAACTTCATCTAAAGATCCGTGCCAATTTTGAATGACATATCTAAGTCCGTAGATGTTATTGAAAACAGAAAACATGATAAGTAAAACAATCTTTTTTGAATTTTTCAAGATTTTCTGATTTTTATGGGTTTTGAAAATTTTATATTTTTCTATTTTCTTTTTGTTGGTGTTATAATTTTATATTTTGCTTTTTGATAAAATATATACAAGACAATAGATGAAGAAACACCTTTACTCCTCATCTTCTTCCTGAAGACGTTTTTGAGTCTCAGGTTGTAGGCTCTTTAAGCCTAGTCGTGGAAGGATAAACTCAAAACGTTCTCTAGGAAGAGCATTAGTGAAGATGTCTGCCAGCCGATATTCAGTCCTTACGAAATATAGTTCAACCACACCTTTCTATACTTGTTCCCTGATGAAGTGATGTCGAATTTCAATGTGCTTTGCTCTTGAGTGTTGATGATTGTTGCAGCAGAGAGCAATGGCACTTTTTTTATCACAATACAGAGGAACTTTGTTGAATACAAAGCCATAGTCAAATAATTGGGATCTCATCCATAAGATTTGAGCACAACAAGATGACATGGCTATGTATTCAGCCTCTATAGAGGATATAGATGTACTCGTTTGTTTCTTTGAAGACTAGCTCACTAACTTATCTCCCAAAAACTGAGCACCTCCTGATGTGCTTTGACGTGTATCTTGATACCCTGCATGGTCCGCATCTGCATAGGCTGTTAGTGAAATGTCGGTGTCCTACGGATACCAAAGTCCCATGTTAATGGTTCTTTGGAGATACCAAAAGACTTGTTTAACCACTTCAAGGTGCTTTTTGGTGGGCTTAGCCTGGTATCTAGCACACATGCATACTGCAAACAGAATATCAGGTCTACTGGCTGTGAGGTACATCTGGGATACAATCATACTACGATATTTCGTTTGATCAACCATGATCCCTAAGTGGTCCTCATCCAGTTTTGTACGCTCCACCATAGGAGTGTCAACAGGGTCACAAGAATCAAATACAAACTTCTTTAAGATTTCATTAGCATATTTAGATTGATTAATAAAAATTCCTCCGGGACTTTGTGAAATTTGTAATCTAAAGAAAAATGAAATTTATCCCATCATAGACATTTGAAATTTGGAGCCCATCTCCTTTGAAAATCGATCACATTCATTAGGGTCGGTCGAGGCAAAAATAATATCATAAACATAAATTTGAATGTGAATTAAATCTTTGCCTGACTTTCTGGTGAACAGTGTAGGATCAACTGCTCCTTTGCTGAATCCATTTGACAAAAGAAATTTTCACAATGTATCATACCATGCCCTTGGAGCTTGCTTTAAACTATAAAGGGCTTTCTTCAAGCGGTAGACATGGGTCGAATGTTCTGGATCGACAAAACCTTCTGGTTAACTGAAATAAACCACCTCTTTAAGATCTCCATTGAGAAAGGCAGTTTTTACATCCATCTAATTGACCACCATGTTCTTACTGGCAGCATTAGCCAGAAAGATTCTGATGGCCTCAATCCGTGCAACCAGAGCAAATGATTCTTCAAAGTCAATACCCTCCTCTTGTCGGTATCCTTTAGCCACTAGCCTTGCCTTATTCTTCAAAATATCACCGTACTCATCAAGCTTTACTTTAAAGATCCACTCGAGAGCAATAATCATAGCACAATCTGGAGCAGGTACTAATTCCCAAACATCAAGATGATCGAACTCATGGATTTCTTCTTGCATAGCACTAAACCAGCTGTCCTCAGACATTGCGGTTTTGACATCTTTAGGTTCGATCTTTGATAATACAGAGTTGAAGAAGCACCATAAGGCATCCGTAGCAAGTTGTTTACGAGTGGATACCGGTCGAGAAGGGTTCCCAATGATGTTTTCCAATGGATGATCATGTGTCCATTTTTTGAGATGTTCATGTGGTTGATAATGAGGAACTGATGTAGCAGAGTTAGGATCCCCTGGTGAAGATGTTTCTGGTGTAGGTTTAGGGGAAAATATGTTTTCAAATGGAGCATCTTCGGGAGTTGCAAAGGGATTTTCTTCGAAAGAATTCCCAGATACATTTCCATGATGTACAGCAGAATATTGAGGATTCAAGGATGATGATGCGTGATCAACAACTGGAACTTCTTGAGATAAAGACATTGAAACGGATGGACCATTCGTATTGGTTGGATTAGAAAAAGCTACAGTTGGTGGTGCAAAATCGTCATTAGCCTGAGGTTCATAATATTCATCAAACATCGGATCAAACAATTTCTTCAAGTCTTCTTCTCATGGGGGTACATAAGGAACTGCAGGGGAGTGATTTTGTACAAAAGAAGAACTGATAGGATTACTTGACCAAAATTTAGGTGCGGGTCCAGAACCAGATTTTCCAGGAGCCGTCTTCTCAGTCATCTCATCGAATGCAATGTGAATAGTTTCCCTTATGTGTCGGGTTCTTTTATTGTAGATTCGGTAACCCTTCCGATTTGGAGCATAACCAACGAAAACTCTAATGTCCGTCTTAGCTTTCAATTTTCCTAAATCTCGACCATCATTAGTTGGATAGCATAAGGCACCGAACACATGAAGGAAAGAAAGATCTGGTTTTTGGTTGTGGACTAGTTCGTATGGAGTTTTTCCATGAGTGGTGTGAATTAGGGAACGGTTTTGGGCATAACATGCAGTCGCAATGGCTTCCACCTAGAGAAACATTGGAGCCTTTGAATAGATTAGTATAGTCCTTGCGGCTTTAACAAGAGTTCGATTTCGTCTTTCAACAACACCGTTCTGTTGAGGAGTACGTGGAATACTTCTTTGATGATTGATTCCAACGCAAAAATAACTTAGTTCATTGTTTACAAACTTAGTTGCATTGTCTGTTCGAATGATTCTAACTGTTTTATTGAGCCGAACCTGCAACTGTTTAATAAGTTTGATGATGACGTCGAGAGTTTCATCGTTTGATCTCAAAAACTTAACCCAAGTGAACCGAGAGTAGTCATCAACAACAACTAGCACATATTTCTTCCTATTTATAGTCTGCACTCTCATGGGTCCCCACAAATCCATGTGAAGGGTATGAAGAACTTCCATGTTGGAGTTTGTAGGTTTGGATTTATGGGCATACTTTGTACTTTTTCCCAATTGACAAGCCGAACAAAGATGATCTTTTTCATACTTTAACATGGGCAAGCCTCTTACGAGGTCCTTTTTGGACAGATCATTGATTGTGCCGAAGTTCAAGTGATTGAGACGACGATGCCATGACCATGACTTTGTTTTGGATGCTTTTGACATTAGACAAATTGGAGAAGACTTCATCATGTCTTCGATAGAGATGGTGTACAAATTAGTTCCACGAGTTCCCTTTAAAAATTCAACACCGTCCAATTCTCTAATGAAGCAAGTGTGTTTTCTGAAGGCCACTTCAAGATCATAGTCGCAGAATTGACCAACAGAGAACAGATTATGACCAAGTCCTTCTACATAATAAACCCGGGAGATTACACTATCACCAAATACATAATCTCCGTAACCCATAATTTCCCCAAAGTGGTAGTTCCCAAATCTGACAGTCCCGATGAATTTATTCACGAAGTTCTTGAGCCGTGAGCGATCTCCAGTCATATGCTTTGAACAGCCTGAGTCCAAATACCACAGAACGATTTGTATGACCTGCAGTTGAACACAGACAAGTATGGATGACTGGATAATTTAGATCCCCATGAGAGAATGGGTTCCATTTAGTTAGTGAACGAGTTTGGAACACCCACATCATTAATAGAAGCAATGACATCATTAGTGGTGGATGCATGACTAGTAGTAGCACTGGGCCTATGTGAAGTATGACTACTTCTTGAGGGGATGATCCTACCAGTAGGTTTCCATTCCTTAGTAGGCATAGGTCTATTCCTTTTAGGACAAAATTCATTAACTTTGAATATGCGGCCAGTGGGTTTCCATTGATAACCCATATTATTGAATTTTCTCCATGTAGGTTTCGAATAATTACTAACCTTGTTCTGAATTGGCTTTCTGACATCCTTAACCTGTTTAGCATTTCTTACATTTTTTACTGGAGATTTAAAAACATTTTTCAACTCATTCACAGCACATTCATGATAAATACCAGAAACCAAACATTCATTACATGTTTTGCAAATAGCAGTAGAATTCGAATTAATTACAGTATGCTTATAGCTAATACTAGAATCAACACAATTCGTCTTATTCAACTCAAACTTATTATTCCTAGGGTGGTCTTCTACTTTCTTCCCTTGATCACTCTTGGCTCGCAAGGTTCTATATTGCTTTGTATTGCCTGGAGGCTTTGACCCGCTTACCTTAGTGTCACTGATTACTCATGTAGAAGGAACGATGGAAATATTAGTTGGTTTCACTATTTTCTGCATTCATGGTCTAGAAGTGCTGGGATCTGAGATTCTAGGAGACAGATCAAAGGTCACATGCTTGAACTTAGGCATAGAACAAGGCACAACTACACTATCTTTCCTAGTACCAGATTTAGGACATATTGCTATTAATCATTCTAAGAGTTCCTGAGATCGTTTGGCATATAAACATGCATGCCCAACCACATTATCATGTGGTTTCTCTATCTTATCCTCTTCTACAATCTCACGGAGACATTCTAGACTATCCTTAAGGTACGAAAAATATGTTTGACATGCAAGTTCATTATTCCTGAGATAAGAGGGAATATATTTCACAGACATAGCATATTTTGTACAAGCATTCACCGTTGGTGCAACATTCTCACTACTGGTGATTGGCATCTTCCCTTTACCTGACTCTTCAGATTCTCAATTTCTTTTTACAAAGAAGTTATCTTTTCATTGTTCTTGCCACGAGTCACCTTAGTTGATTCATATAACTCTTTGAAATGCAGTTTAACCCTTTCATTTTCTGCTAGAAAACACTCATTTTCATGTTGTAATACATTAATGATGTTTTGAAGATGAAAATTCTGAGAATTTTGAGAATCTAAAGCAGGAGGCGTATGGGAGCCAGTCACTTCATTCTTTTCACCCTTCAGATGGGAAATTTGGGCTTTCAACCTTTTGATCATGTTACAATGAGCTCGAATTTGTTCATCACATTTGTTTATTTCAAAAACTGCAACAAACTCAGGAACATCTGAAGATGTCTTGGAATTTGAGGTTTTAACTTTTTCTTTAAGGTGTTTATATTTTAATTGTAAATCAAGATATTCAACTTCCAATTTAGAAAAATGTCTGACCATGTTATTTAACAGAGGTCATGCAATTTTGAATTCTTAGTCTCAAGCTCATTGATACAATCTTGGGAGACTTTCAAAGGAATAGATAATTCATGAAATTGAGACGCAGTAATGGAGTAATTTGTAACAGTGTAAAACACATCTTGAGCAATACATCTAGAAATCAAATTATCATTTAGGATATGAAGGTTCTTTCTCTTAATCTCATTACTTTTGAGCTTACATTCATAATCTTTAACCTCGTTTTCCATTTCATTAAACATCCTTTTCATTTCCATAATCTCTATATCTATGGCCTTTTGAAGACTCTAAAATTGTTCTTTTAGTTGTTTAAAGAAAGGCATGACCTCTGTTAAATAACATTCTTTTGTTTGTTCAATGCCCCTTTCCCCTTCAGTGATTCCCGTTGGAGTGATTCTCTTCTTACATGTTTTCTCAAAGTCAACGAATAGTTGGTAAACTACATATAAGTTGACTAAGGTTTTTCTTTGAGTGGGAAGAGTTATAGGCACTAAATGCAGTGGTGTATTAAGTGGATACACAGTAGCTGGAGGCAATTTCATAAGGGGAGGATTTTTTTCAACAAGTTCATCAGTTTTTTTCTTGTCCATATCTTTCTTCCAAAACACTTGTTCAGGGGTTAATTGAGTCTGGGGTTCAAAACTTATTGAATGCTATCCAGTTTTCCTTAGCATAATTGGGGGTTTTAAATGTTATATTATGCTCTACACACCAAGGGTCTTTTAGTTTCTTTTCCATTCTCTCTAGTGGCATCTTCTAATTTTCTATCCTCTTCAGTGCTTTCTACACAAGTAGGCTTTTGTTAAGCTTAAGAATTTCATTACCATCATAGATCACCTTTTAAGCAGCTTTTGCTTTTTTACCATACTAAGGATTGGGTTCCTCTACAAGGCTAGTACTATGATCATCGCTTAACACTCTATGCTTAGTGATCATGTGAGCAGTCTGAATGGTGTTACCTTGTACGTACAACTTGTTTTCATGTTTGTTTTTCAAAGTTTTTAGGTTGGAAAAATCATTTAAAAGTTTTGATTCCTTAGCATTGAATTTCTATTTAAGCACTTTTACATTTTCTTGAAGTCCTGCTTTTGCTTAGTCGCTTTATTAAGTTTTTCTTGTAAGGAATTTGTTAGGAATTATTGTAATAAGTGGGTTCCTGATGATAAAGGTTCCTGCGGATAATTTTATTGTTTTTGCTGATAGTATGGTTACTGCGGATAGTGCAGTTGCCACTGATAGTTTGATTGTTTCTCCGGATATGTAGTTTCCGTATTATTAGAATTTAGTTAGGATATGCATGAGTTAAATTAGGAATAGATAATGCATATCTTTTACGTGTTTAGTAAGCTGCAAAATAAGGGTTTCTTGTAGTATAAAAGAAACCGGAGGCTAGAGTTTATTGACACTTGTCAATAACATTGTTAGTAATTCAATATAGATCCATAGAGGATCAAGTCTTTTTTATTGTCTTCTTGATTCTTGTGTTTATATTCCGCGTAAACGTAAGTCTAGTAAAGGTTCTCCATAGTTTTCTTGTGATTACATAGGTTGACTATACTTTCATTAAGGCTCGTAAGATCTATCAGGGAAGAAACCCTTATTCTGCAGCTTACTAAACACGTAAAAGATATGCATTATCTATTCCTAATTTAACTCATGCATATCCTAACTAAATTCTAATAATACGGAAACTACATATCCGCAGAAACAATCAAACTATCAATGGCAACTGCATTATCCGCAGTAACCATACTATCAGCAGAAACAATAAAACTATCCGCAGGAACCTTTATCAGCAGGATCCCACTTATTACAATAATTCCTAACAGAATTTAACTCTTGTTTTAATATTTCTTCCCTAAAATTACTTTTTTTGATAAGTGTACGCATTTGGTTATCCATCTCCTGATCACAGGTAGTCAATTCAAACTTAGCACGCTGTTCATATATAGCAACTTGTTCCTTATAGGCATTAAGTTCAATGGTCATGGAATCATCAGGTGCATATTCAGTGAATTCATCAAAAATATAGTCATCATTGACAGCAGAAGGTGCATCACTTGGTACAATTATACTTTCATCTTCTTTCACATATTGATCATATGGGACAACATTACTATCACCCATATTTTCAATATCTGATTTAATGATTTCCATTGATTGTACTTTGTTGTGAATCTTTTGCACATCAACCACATCATATAGTTTTAATACCTCTGATATGATGGCGCCCTTGGAGGGACTGGCTTGCTGAGGTGGAGAGACCATTGGTGTGATGTTAGCCATAAATATGGTTTGTGCCGGTGGTTCATCATCAACATCAGAGTCAAATGCATCACAATCTGCAACATGAAAGACATTGGGATTGTTCTAGGCCATACCATGCACTGGTTGTTCATCCACATCCGCATCATAAGTTTTGGCATTTCCCTCAGTAAGAAACAACAACTCTTCCTCATCCAACACTGCTCCATTGTCTTGAGCTTGCACCAGTAGCATCTTATCCCTCAAGTACTCTGCATTCTGTGGACGTTTTGGTTTAGTGCATTTCCTAGCAATGTGTCCTTCCCCTCCACAATTTTAGCACTTGATTGGCTTCCCTTGACCTTGAGCCATGATCCTTCCTCGATTCTGATTGCCCACATAATCAGCACTAGCTCCTACATTCCCATAACCAGTTCCAACACCTACATTCCCTTGTTCATTAAATGGAAGATAAGCATTTTGCCTTCCTTACACTTTTTGCACTACAACCCTTCCATCTTTAACAGTAACATGATTATGTAGATTAGATGCAGTTCTGAGATGATTGTTGGTGTGTGGAGTAAAGTTCAAGTTTTGCTTAACCATTAGATCCAGTTGATTTGCAAAGTGTTCCATGAACATGTCTGATGGCTTGTAACCTGGATCAGGAATGAGTTTGTGATTATTATCTCCAGTAGGGATAACTTGTGATGCTTTGGTACTTATCCCCACATTTGTGAAGAAAGCAGTTGAATCATTTGAAGAGCTTGCACTAGCTGCATTAGTGTTGAACTTCTCCATGATCATACAGTCAAATGCAGCATGCTTCTCATGTTTGAGTAAGTAAGCTTACAGTTTCTCATAATTTATGTGCCTCAGTCCTTTGTTCAATTTGACAGCAGTGAAAAATTTGTGCCATTCAGGATTCATGTTGTTCACGAACTTGGAATTCAGCTGGATATTTGGCATTGTCATTTTGATATTCCTTATATCATTCACATGCTTGTGGAATATCACATGATATTCAGTAACACTTTACCCTGGGTTCATTTTAAAGTTCTCAAAGTCATCATACAACTGAGACTCTCTATCTTCTTTAGTTAGTTCTGAACCAGAGAGAAGCATCTTGACATTATCCTAGACAGCCTTAGCTTCAGTGTTGTGATTGATCAGCTTGTTAATGTCTTTTGGTAAACCTTGAAGTATGATGTTTGAGGCTCTAATGTCAGCATCATATCTCTTCTTCTCCTTATCATCAAGCTCATCATACATTCTTGGTCTATCCAACCCTAACAGAACATTTCCATCAGTTCCAGTTTCGAGAATATCCCTAGTAGTTTCGATTTGAAATGGTCCTTCATCAATTGACTTAATGATGTTAACCCCATTCTCTTTTCCTAACCAATACAATCTGATTCTTTGAGCCCAAGAGTCACAATCGGTTCTATCAAGCATAGGAGGACGAGTATCGGATCCTGCAGCTTGAACGTCATTAGCAACGGAAGAAGTGATTGTAGACATGATTCCTAAGTACACGTGATTTTACTACTCTTTGATTAAACCGGGAAATTGATTCTTTCATGGGATTTTACTAAATCAAGAGAAAATCGTAAAACGTATCACGAAGAAATGACAAGTCTCAAGAGACAAATCGCACAACTGACAAATCGCTTAACACAAATTGCACACCTGACAAATCGCTTCAACAAACCGCTGGATCAAATCGCTTAGAGTCAAACCGCTTAACACAAATCTCTTGATGTCAAATCGCTTGAATCAAACCGTTGTATCAAACCATTTAGTACAAATCGCAGAAGACAAACCGCTAGATTCAAAATGCTTTGGGACAAACCGCTTAGAGAAAAACGCTTATATCAAAACGCTTAGACCAAATCACTTATGACAAACCGCTTATATTGACAAACCGCAAAGGAACACAAGTATTTCCTCTACTTTGTCCTGTTTGTCTCTTTGTCTCAACACTCAAACCGCTTAGGTAACAAATCGCATAAAATTTGATCAACTCGCATACACAAACCGCATAGTACAAGTATCAAACCGCATACAATTTCTGGTCAATTCGCATGAAACAGGGAACAAACCGCATACAAGAATGATATCCGAGACTCAAACCGCTTCAATGAAACTTATCAAAAAACCAAACTTTTCAATCCAAAAATAGTCCAACCACGATGATTCAAGCCTTCCAAACCAAAACCTAAACACTTATGATGATTCTAAACACAAAAGTACTATCAAAATTCAAACTTTAACACTAAAAATGATGAAAAACTACTCAAAACTCATTCAATCCCAAAAACCTATGAAAATCACTAAGAATCCAAGAACATGTAAGATAGATGATCAAACCATGGCTCTGATACCATTTGTAACATATTGGTTTTCACAAACACATAATCAAACACACTTATGGATTTGAATGAGATGAGTTTAGAGAGAGAAAGTGAAGAGAGTTGAGAACTTTAGTGAGACAAAGAAATATATATATCGAAAGGTCCAACCCTTTGCCTTGCTAGGTAAAGGGTATTTATAGGTTCTTACATGAAACGCCTCCTACGGGCTGTGGATCAGGCATACAGTGGGTAAAGACCTGTCCGTCCTCCACGGTGTTACATAACAAACTACTAACTATTACTAAATGACTACGACTACGAGCTTTCTAATGAATACATATACTTGAGGTGACCGAGTCTTTAAGTACCGGATTTCTAAATCCTAACACACCAATTCCTTGAAATCCTCCCAAGGCATGCGTAAGCGGCATCCATGCCAGTGGATTTCATGTAGTTGTTCCACCAAGTCAAAGCAACATCCATGAAAGTGAATGATGCGTACTTGACTCTTTCTTCATCATTGCAGCTACTGATTTAAAACATGGTTTCTAGCTTCTCAATCCACCTGGTTAGACCTACGACTCCCTCTGTACCTTCAAAACCACCAACCATGATCTTTCAGAACTCTGCGTAGGTACAGCTGCGGGTGTTGGTAGTTGGTCTTGATGTTTCAGTATTAGTGGTTGAGTTGTTTGCTGCAGCCAGTGCTGCAGTCACACACTCATTGACTAGTTGGTCTAGTATAGCAGGGTTAATGACAGGTGGGTTAGCTTCGACCTTGGCTGGGGCAGCATTCTCAACGGTTCGGCCACGCACTGTTCTTGCTGGCATAGCAGTGTTAACAGGCTGACCACGTGCGGCCCTGGTTGACTTTCTTCTTAGTGCCATTGATATCTATCACAAGATAAAGATGACGATGAGTGAGATTTCGAGTTCAGTAGGTGAGCATCACATAATATAACATCGCAGATAGAATAAAAGAACCTAGTCAACCATAAAGGGAATGAACAATCGAATAGAAAACCAAGCTTGTTATATATGATAAATCGAATAAGAGTACACAAAATTACAAGCATTGGAATAAGTCCATCACTAACTGATATCTCTAACAGTTTAGTGGAAATACATCGTCTAATACAACACTACACTAAGCTCCATCACGCCCAAGGCGTAATCGCTCAAATGCTAATGTCATCCTCCCTGTAGTCTCCATATGATTAATACTTCCACGAAACTCCTGGTTCTCCCTAAAGAGTACAACAATCATGGACTCTGCAACTGTGATAACTCGTAAATTCCTTGATACGTCGTAATTGGAGAAACATCAATTAGAGCGATCGTTTTAACTAATTTGAGATACGAGTCATATTTGTAGTCATTTTTAACGGAAATAATATTCTAAGAACGTTGGCGTAAATCCCGAGGCACGAATCAATCGTTTGCTAGTTCGAACGATTCCCGAACCTAATATAACGAAAGTTTTACAAAGTTACAATAATGGTCCCTGCAGTAAATTGCATGGCCGCCCCTATGTTTATTCTATTTACAAAACTAGTCCCTCCATGGGTATAAATACCCCAACCTACACACACACTCCTCATTTGCACCTTTTCTTTCTCTCTCTACAAATCACACAAAAAACTATTCTTTCTCTCTCTAACAATAAAATCCGGCCACCCATATATAGGTTTCCGGCGCCGTCACCTTTTCCGGCCAAAATCCCGACGACCACCAATAGTCACACCACCACTTCTAAACGATATATTGGGGTCTTGTGGCCCCGTTTATGCATCGTACGCACCTCTAAACCCAAACACGCGCCCTAAATCTAATTTATTAGATTCGGATGTTTAGGGTTTCGTGGTAAAACAATTTCAAATGAGGTTCTAGCTTGGTTAGGTACGAGTTGTACTTATACAAGCCGCCAACGACGCCCCTCTCGTCTACCTTTTTCTCGGTAAAATGACACCTCTATTTTGCTTTACCGATTTTATTACGTGTATTGCTATTATTTTTGTTTTGTGGATAAAAACCTAATAAACAAGTTGTTTGGTTTTAGGTTCCTCAGATCATGAATTATTCTAAGTGTTGGAACCACGAATAGAGTTGATGAAACCACTGACAGAAGAATGAATCCACTGTTGAAGTTAAACCGCGGCTAGTAGTAAAGTAGAACCACTGCTAATGTATTGTAAACACTGCTAGTTGTGTATAGTCGGTTTAATATTTTGTATTAGATAAATATGGAAAAGATATTTATCTTGTAGGTTACGTATTGTATTATGTAAAGGAATCCTTAGCCTATAAAAGGAGGTCCTAGGTTAGATTAGATATACGTGTGTTTTATATCTAAGGTCGATACACTTCAAGGTTGTAAAACCCTAATACTGGTTAGAGTATTCGTTATTAATATAATTGAGGTGTTTAAGAGTTATTGTTATTGTTCTTCTTCTTAAGGTTGAATATTAAATTCCGCGTAATATTTAACAAGTTATTATCACGTCAGTTTCTATAAGGATCGTTTGCTCAACTGTGATCATCAAGTGGTATCACAATGTCTAGGAAATAATAGAGACCATTGTGTAACTCACAATGTTTGAGAAATAGTTGAGACCATTTTGTAACTCACAATGTCTAGGAAATAATAGAGACCATTGTGTAACTCACAATGTCTTGAGAAATGATAGAGAGATCATTGTGTAACTCACAATGTCTTGAGAAATGATAGAGAGATCATTGTGTAACCCACAATGTCTTGAGAAATAAATGAGACCACTGTAGGATTTACAGTGTCTGAGAATGTAATAGAGACCACTGTAGGATTTACTGTGTCTTGAAAAATGAATGAGACCACTGTATCTCCCAATGTCTGGGAAGTAGGAAAGACCATTGTAGTCAGTTACAATGTCTTGGAGGAAGTTTCGTAATCCTAAAATGCACGAGTAGATGCATGATTTGAAGATTCGGAAAGTATGATTGTGTCGTAATGCCATAGAATAGATATACGCAGATATGTTTAGTACATCATTTATGATTGAAATTATGTTGAGTGTATATATCAATATACTAGTATGTTTGTAAAACTTAAAATGCCTAAAAGTAACATAATCGTCTGGAGGATGGAAGGCACGGAGAACGGAAGGCTATAAAATGATTTTTTTTGTAAAAGTAATTATAGTTTAAGTCTCGATTAGACCCGTTTCTCTATAACTGCGGCTCTGATTCCAATCTGTAACACCCTCAATTTCGTGATACGCAGTGGAATTCAAATTGGGTGTTACTTCATGGCACAACAATCATAACAATAGAAAACGAACTCTAATGGAGTCGTTTTAAAAGATTTATCATTCGATTTTTATAAATATCAGAGTTTACAAAAATGAGATCCCAAATGATTCTAAGTTTACAAAATACATTAAATTGGTTTTCGAATGATAATAAAATTTATTGTCTTCTTGAGTATCCGTGCTCCTCCGTGCCAGCCTCGTACAATATGGACCTGAAATACATGCTTAAAACTGTCAACACAAATGGTTGAGTGAAATTCATAGGGTTTAGAAAATCAGTTGAACACATAAGGTTTGTGTGGGTTACGTTGTTATACACCCATAATGTTGAAAAGAAAACAGATATTATTACACTAAGCTCATGATACCGAAAACGTTAACAGCTTGTCAATAGAAATTGATATAATAGTTTGCCATGTCATTCGTCAAACAGTTGCCCTAATAGGTAATTTGCCAATTAACCTATGGTTCTTCAAATAGAGTGCGTTTGTTTACGGACTTGGTCAAACAAACGGGATTCGTCAATCCCGATAGATCTATCCACATTATTCGCGTTCACCCGCAAGTGATTAATGGTTCATGATAATAGGGACTTAAGTTGGCAATAGTGGTACTTAGTGCACATAATACATTCAGATAAGCATATAGTTTCAAAGCAATGTGTTCGGTTTAAAAATAAAGCATGTATCTCCCCCAAGGGTTTGTAAAACAATTAAGTAATAGAAAGTGAGGCTATGAACTCACCTCAGAGTAAATGATATCAAAGGTATAATGAGAATGATGGATATGCCGTGGGAACTTCTACAGCAACCTAAAATGGAATGTTGCGACTTAGGTTTGGAATAATGTTTAGGAAAACATAAACCATCCTATATATGTCTCTATGTTGATCATGATGTAGTACATGGTGTTTGTGTATGTCGTTTATAGAAATGGTCTAGTTGTGAAAATGTATTTAGTTTATAGATATCGTACTACTGTTTGGGCCATCATAATTCAGAGGTCATGCAGTAAACGTTCGAGGAGCTAGGACACTTTAAATCGTAAATCCAGCAACTCGTCGATACGTTTTACTCAAATGAAACCCCTCACATGAAGCTCCCTAGTTTTGTAGCACTTTAATAGATAAGACATATGTTTTGAGTGAAGATTGTTATATAAATAAGTTTATCATGTTTTTACAAGTTCTCGTCGTTTCATATATATGATCACTTTAGTTAACGGTCTTGAGAAAATAAGCCTTGAGGCTTTAGCCATGGCTTTGCTGTGACTTTGGACTTGACTACCATGGTCTTGAGACTCATCCTTGACCTTAGCCGTAGCCGTGGTCTTGGGTTATGGCCATTAGGCCTCTTGGTTTGCTTTTAGTTGTGACAAAAGTATAGTTGTGAGACTAAATAAAGGGCAGTTTCTGTTTTTGAGAGATAATGGCCTATTTATGCATTTTCATGGTTCGAGCTTCTTTATTATAGAAGGAAAACGTCGTTTCGGACAACTTTCGTGTTTTAACTTTTTGATGATTCGGACCAGAAGTACCACTTTTTACACGACCAGACCCTAAACAGCTTCTACATGGCAGTTTTGGCGTTTTAGTTTCGCTAACTTCTTTTGACTATAACTTTTGACTCGTTTGTCCGTTTCGGGTGATTCAAGTTGCTATGTTTACCTTTTTATCTTATCTACCATAGTATGTAAGTTAGAAAGTCCATATGTTACTGATTTAAATGGTCTCAAATGTGTAGAATATGACTAGTTTACTAGTTTGTTACTTTTATGACAATATGTGAATTAAAACATGTGATTGAGTATATGTACACCATGAAAACTATATATATAGCATGAAATAGTTAAGATTATGAATAATAAAGATGAGATGATGGTGGTGATTAGTTGCTTACAACTTTTGGCTTTCAATAAGAAAGGAGTAACTTAGTAAGGATAGGACTTTGATTGATCACTTAAGACTTCAGATTGAGCTAGCTTTCCACACCTTGGCACCCTTGCAATCTTGAAGAGTTGGTGATGAAGTACTAAGTGACTTGAGTGAATTTAAACTCAAGAAGATCACTTAAACTAGCTAGAGATTTGATGTAGTAACTTACTACTTGAAACTTCTTTGCATAAACTTGGAGTTTATAGATCAAATGATGGAAGATAAGATGGTTTTAGTGTATGAACGACCCAAATCAGTATTTTAAGGTTCTTAGGATGTATTTCACTTCCTATTTATAGGAGGGTAAGCTTGGTTAACCATATATTGGGTTAAATATTAACCATGGTTAAGTTAGGACACATGTAATGATCTAAATGAACCATGGTTAGGATTATGCCACCAAAATGATGAATTCCCCCCCCCCTAAGGTAGGCCTTGAAGAGATAAGATGACTTAGGTGGATAGTTTTGGTATTATCTTGGTTACGGAGTGAGTTTTGGTTCCGTTAATTGCTAACTATAAGCCGTTAAGCCATAAAACGTAAAACCGGGTATCGTAAAAATATGAAACTTATAGAAATGATTAAACTCATCATTATACTCCATGTAAAAATATAAAATCGGTGATAAGTCTCATTGGGTGCAAAAACGCTGCTTAAAACTGGAAATACGGGTCAAAAATGCGGAATTCGCAATGTATCAGAAAAGAACGAAATTTCAGGAAAATGACCGTGAATTTATTTAGAGTAGACTAAAATTAGTCTAAAAGTGATATGAGATGTCAAAATGTCGTTTTCGTTATACGTGGGATAACTTAACAGTTATACGTGAAGTTTAAAAGTTACGCGATTTAAGCAAAAATGTAGAACGTACAAGCTTAATTTCTTTATGGTCAAAGGAGGAGGGAAATATGTTTGACTTTTCCAAAAAATGTAAAAGTGTCAAAAACATATTAGAAACACAGTGCAGGAATCGCTAAGTCTGGATGTAACTAGAATTGTTTAAAACGTAAGTTTAGTTTCGTACGGCGCAGGGTTTATTTGGTAACATTTTAAAATGAAATCTCAAAAAAATTCTCTAATTTATTATGAGTGATCTAAAAATTCATCTGATTAGAAGAAAATTGTCAGAGTTGATTTTTGTTATGCCCGGGATGTTTAAATGGTGTTCCGACCAAAATGAAACTTTAAAATGATGTTTTCTTAATAACTTTTGCGAAAATGATCTAACGATTGTCAAACTCTCAGGTCATTACTAAAATAATTTATCTTACTAGAATGTGAAATAAAAATTTTACGGGATGAATACTGAAAGTGAATAATAAAAGTGAACAGTAACTTTTCAAAAATATGAAAAGTAACCCGAAAAATGCGCGTTGTTACAGTCTCACCACCTTAATGGGAATTCCGTCCCGGAATTCAGTGTGTGTTATTCGATGTTGAATTGTCTAGGAAAATGTTGGTGTATGCACCGAATTATAATTTTTGCGTTCTTAAGTTTCTGGTCATAGAATGTGTTATGTACCATGTGGCTTAAGTTGATAACCTAATGGGTTTTGTTAAAATCTTATTGAGTCCAATATAGCTCAAGTTTGGCTTTTCCTAATTCTCAAAACGAATCATATCTTATTGTATCGAGGCTTTCAACAAACCTTAATTTCTAACATGGAGTTTTGTTAAATTTTAACGCCCTACATCTATGTATCTTTTGTTTCTAGTAATAGTGTGTGGCATGAAGCCTAATTTGTATTTGTATGGTTTCCTTAATTGTTTCGTGGGTGATCTCTAAACACCTTAGTTCTGCAAATGGTTAACTAACACTTTTATCGATATAGTGCCTCAAATGGAATAGTTTTTGTTTGTCGTTAGGGTAACTGTTGTTAATCAAAGGTGTAAGATATTGTTGATGTGAAATAGTTTTGTGTATGACGTGATAATTGTCGTTGTAGGGAAAGTCTTGTTAGTGACAAGTGATTATCCAAACTATTTCCAAAGTTGATCATGTCTTAGGTGGTTTCGGGATGAGGGCTATAGTGTTTATGTCTACTAGTGTTTGAAAGAAACGTGGTACAGTGAAGTTTTACGTACTGAATTTCAATGGGGTTCAGATAATGATGTGACATGTTGACGATTAGAAGAGTGTAGCGTACGCTTACCATTATTTGTTAGGTAGAGATGTCAAGTTTGTTTTAAAATCAAAAGTGAATTTTAAAGGAATATGGTGGAATGATATCCTTGAAACCTAATCAGGCTAGTACTTCTAAGAAATGAAGAGAAGATTTGATGACTATCCCAAGATAGTAGTTCGGATTATCTCATGTATGAAAATTTCAAGAATGAAATTAGGTAGTATAAATAAGATGTTAAGATTTTGCTGAGTGGTAAGACACTATCATGTCTCTAGATCTTTTTAATGAATTCTGGTGGTTTATCGAGTTTAAGTAGGAAATTAACTTGAATATAACCCTTGTATAACTGTTCTCAGTGTTTGAAAATTTTAAGTCGAACATAGTTAATCAGACTATGTTCCACTACCCCTAGGTTAAATATAGGTGATTAGGCTATATTGTTAGGAATTGGAAATTCCATGTTAAAGTGTCGGTCACCCCAATTATAGTCTAGCATATGTTAGCTCGTAGATTTGTAGTTATTTACGTTATGTAGTAGTTATTTACGTTATGTAGTAGTTAATTAGTTAGTTTGTAGCGTAGCTTAGTCTAGTGTAACACCGTGGAGGAAGGACGGGTCTTTACCCACTGTATGCCTGATCCACAGGCCGATAGGAGGTCGTGTAAGTTGTAACTATAAATACCCCTTCCATCCATGGAAGGGGTGGAGCTTTTCAATCTAACCTTACAACTTTTGTGAACCAAACCTCTACCAAGAAATCTCCCTCTCTCTACTTTCTCTCTCTAATGGCAAACATGTATTTTGATCATCCAAGACCACCCGAATCATCAACACAATAAATATATCGATCCTACAAATGGTATCAGAGCCAGGTTTTTTTGTGTTGTGTTGATTTATTATGGTCTTTTGGTTTTTTTTTGTTAAACTGTTTTTTTGTACTATTTATCTTGGTCGGAAATTCTTTTCCGAATATTAAGATAAAACAGTTTTTAACATTGGTTGTGTATTCATTTTGGTCAAAACAGTCTTTATGCTATCAAAGTTTTAACATTGGTTGTATTATCACTTTTTATTGACTTTATTGTACCAAACCCGTGCATATTTTCATGGTCATCTGGTAACTTTTCATGGTCAAACAGTAAAAAAGAAGCAGTTTTTATGCATTTTTCTGGGTTAGTATGAATTTGGTCGGAATATGGTCAGAAAACTCATCGGAAAATGTCAAATTTCAAGTTAGCGACTTATCACTATTTGTCCAGATTCATTGAATCTTGCTAGCGACTTGTATTTACAAGTCGTAGCGATTTGACCATCATATAGCGACTTGCTTCAAGTTAGCAACTCGGTTTGTAAAGAACAAGTGTAGCGATTTGATATTTATCAAAATAGCGACTTGACACTTAACTGCTAGCGACTTGTCAAACAGACTGCTAGCGACTTGTCAAACAGTTAGCGACTTGCCCTGAGTCTTTACTCATGGTAGCAACTTGGCTAGCGACTTGACTCAAAGACTTTGACCTAGCGACTTAGACAGAAAGGTAGAAGAAGATTTTGTTTTGACCACAACCATCACAAGCCAAATACCAAAACTACAACTCGACCTCAGGTTAAACCATCATTGGTCCAAGAATAATTAAAAGAGTGAACAAAGAACAAAAGCAGATCCATCAACAAAAATCCAACATCACAACTTCAATAACAACTCGAAATCTATCCTATCATCCTTCAACCACTTTCAATTTCAAGACTCTAAAAGATCTCATATTGGTCGTGACTTTTTAAGACCTTGGGGATCCAAGTACATGACTCCATCCATCACAGATCCAAAAAAATGTAAAGTAATTGATCTCAGTTGTTCATTCGTGGTTCTCAAAATGAAAACATCAAGACTATCACAAGTATTACTCACGAAATTGAATGATTACATCATTGATCTTTTCTTGGAAGTATTCGAATGTTATCAAGAAGAAACAAAGCCATATGCTTCATATCTCTTTTCATTCGTGTCTTTGATAAAAGAAAAAATAAAATATTTTCGAAACACTTGTGAGATCTCAGCTTTAGTCTATTCGTGGCATTCAAGATGCATCAAGATTTCACATAAAAAAAATCTCAACTCACGAAGACTTAATCATCATTGATCAAAACGTTCTTCCATTTATTTATTCGAAGGTAACGAATTGATGTCAACAATGTTGTATCAATTCATTATTTCGGTAATAAATTGAATGTTTATCTAAACGAAAACATGTTATATCACAATTAAAACCTACTGTATTCATTCGTGTGTGATGACTTGTACACAACTCGTGCCATCCCTGTGGCTATGTCGATTCTTCAAAACCTCAAGCCATCTCTGTGGCAAGGTTAATATGAGAATCGAGAGAAATGAAACGATTTATTTCTGCACAAGAAGTCAAGATGGAGGCCGATTTGCTTTTGATTATCTAGGGTTTGATGTGAATCTGAGATTTGAAGGGAGGCGTTTTTTTAGAGAGGCGGATGTAAATGAGGGGTATGAGAGATTTTAGGGTTACATGAGATTAGGAGTATGTGTACTTAAGAGATTGTTTTATAATCCAAATATTTTTTGGGCAGCACTCGTTTTTTTTTATCTGGTACTTGGGCCTTTATGCCATAACATATTTCTTCTTATGGATATGAATGGGCCTTGATCCGGTACACTAAACACATGATTTGGGCTGATGATAACATTCATAACTTGGGCCGACCAGTGCTGATGGATTCTTAACTCATTGCAATATTGATGGTGGACTACGTAGTGTGTTACAAATAAAAGTTGTTATTGATTGAGTGCCAGAAACACGTCAAGCGTAACTCACACAAGCTAGCCACTTGTGAATGACTAACCGTAAGAAACTTAAAACGGCTCGGACACTGATTTGTAGATAATGAAGGCTTAAGGGTTATGCGTGTGGATAAAACCTTAATATCGATATCAAAAATAATCACGAAGATAGATTCAAATTCTCTTAGGAAAAAGAATAATAAATCAAATCCCGTGTGTGATCGTGTGTACGGATTAGTCAACCCGAATCGTTTCCCAAGGAGGCGTGAATTGCCAACGTCGTTCTTGGTTTGGAATTTAATGCTCGATGTTTTGGATTAATGATTTGATTTTATTAACTACAGGAATGGGGAAAAGTAATTAAGGAAATCTAAACTACGGGAAATCCTAAGTGCGAATTAACTAAAACGTAATTAATAAAACGTAATTAAAATGCAACTACGTCTAAATTATAACCTAAAAATAACCTAAAATTACTTTTATGCTAAAAATGTAATATGAAAACTATTTTAGAATTAAAACTATTTTTTAGGATTTTTCTTGATTTTTTTAGAATTAAAATCTAATTTTTAACTATTAAAACTAATTTAAAATACTAAAAATTGTAAAATCAAAGAGAAAAATATGAATCTATTTTATAAAAATCACAAATAACTCAAAAGACTTTTTAAAACTATTTTTTTATTTTTCAGATTAATTTTCTATTTTCTACAAATTTTAAACTATTTTAATCTAATTTAATTTGTTAAAAATACTAAATAAAAAGAGAAAAATAAGGAAAAATATTTTTTATGCTTTTTATATTTTTCTTAAACTGATAAAATTGAAAAAATATTTTTTGGAACTTTTTCTCAATTATTTGCAATAAAAGCTATTTTAAAATACCTAAAAACTGATTTTAATTGAGAAAAATAGTAAAAAGTGACCAAAAATTGTGAAAATCTCAGGAAAATTCTAAAATGATGTTATAAATCTATGAAAAATAAGAAACAAGCAGCTTATGTGTAAGATATAAAAGTTGTAGTGCAAACTGTTTCTAATTAAGCTAATGAAAATAAGCTAAACAATGAGATAAGCTATCAAACAGTTACAGAAGCTAATGTATACTAAAATAAACTAATTGCAGCTAATTATACCTACTCCTAACAAGCTCTAAGCTCAGATCAATGAATTAAGCAAACTGCCTAAATAAGCAAAACAGTGAATGACCCCCTAGGTTTGAGCTTGTGCTCAAGCTTATTCAACAAGCCAAACCAAAAACCAATTGCACAGTCTTAAAGAACACCTGGCAAACTACAATTAGACCAAGATACAAGCTCTAACTACTTGAAATGAGACCAATACCAAAGCTGCAAATTACTTGTTTCACACTCAGTTCATTCTGAGTGTGAACAGGGCACAATGAGCTTATTTGAACAGCTGATTTGGGGCTTAAAATGACTAGATCAGATTTGACAAAAAGCAGTTATCACAACTAGACCAATTGAATATGTAATTTCCAAAGTTTCAATTACTTAAACTTGAAAATGAATCAATGAGAGATTCCCAAAGTTTGATGAAAATCAGTTTTTGACAGATTTGACTTATTGTAAAAACAGATTTGTAACTTTGACCAAACTCAGATTTGATCCAAAATAATGAACTGATTTCAATGTTTTAAGCTATAACAACACTATATCCAAACACTCTAATGATATCTTAACCTGATTCAAACCTATGATTTATAACAGATCTAACAGAAATGCTATTTAAAACAGATCAAAAGTACTTTTGACTAATTGATGTAAAACTGCTATAACTAAGACCTTAGATCATGATAAATAACCTACTCAAGCATATATCAATACTCAAAACTGATCAACTATCTCTAACCACAGATCTATCACCAATTCCAAACACTAGTTAACTTCTAATATGTGAACTAATTAACAGATTTAGACTATTAAATGCTAAACTAACATTAAACTAGGATGACAAACTACAAATTATCACTAAATATCATATGCAAACATCAGATTCAATAGTGAAATGTATAAAACAAATTTGATGAACTTACAAGTATCATAGCCACTATGGCTTGCAATCATGAAGCAAAGAACCTCTAACCTATAAAACCCCTAACCTACTCCAATTCCAGCTCAATTTCAACCCAATAACAGCATCTGCATCATCCCAATCCAGATCCAACACCAGCAGATCAGAACAGTTATGCAGCAACCACAGTTGGATTTTTGTTAACTGAATTTTTTTTGTGATTTGAGTGTGAAACAAGAATAAGCTTCACAATAAGCTATATTAAGCTTATATGAACCTATCAAAACAGTAGATCAGTATGGATCACTCCACAAAACAGATCTAATATGATTTTTATTTTTCAATGATTTTATTTGATTTTTTTGTATTTTTGAGTTTATGAAGAGAAGCTAAAAGCATTTATAAAACTGAAATAAGCATTAAACAAAGATTATAAGTAGATTCAAATCATAAAAACTTAAACAAACACTTGAAAATGAAATTCTAAATTTTATTAATAAGAGAAATTTGAGTACAAAATAGGAATACAAGGAAACTTAAAACATTAAAATTGAGAATTATACTAATTAAACTACTGAAACTAGAGAGAAGAAAAAAAATAAGATTAAAGATGAGATACATTGTGAACGAAATAGGGTCCTATATATAGCTAAGCTCAAGGTCTTGGGAAGCTTCTGGAAATCCTCATTTGTGCTTCTTCTGAGCTCGTTTTCACCATTAGATCAAATCCCACGCATCTTCACTTGATATCAGCCCTTAGATCACTATTGATGACTTGTTTCCTCCAATGGGAGAGCAGCACGTGGCCTTAAGCACACGGATGGGTGACTTGGCATTCCCCATGTGTCAGTGGTGTCAGAGAAAGTACGCATATGCCCTTAATTGCTGTAATTTTGTTCAATTGACCGAAGGGTAAATTAGGGTTCTAAGATTTCCAGTATTGGGGGTAAAAGAACGCGGGCAAAGTTTTTGGGTTTTTTTAATATATTTCAAAGAAAGTTGACCGGTTCATTGGGGGTTTGACTCGGGTTAAATGGGATTCGGGTTTAATATTTAAACCGGGTGTTGAGTGGTTTTGGATATTGGGCTTGGATCCGGGTTTTATGATTGGGCCGAGGGGTTTAGTAGTGGATTAGGCTTAAGGATTTAATTTGAAACCAAGTTAACTTAAAGGGACCAAAAGTGTATTTTCTGCTTTCCAAGGGACTAAAGGTGTAATTCTTACAATGCTCATTAAGGACCAATCTTGTTAATCTCAAATTAACCAAGGGCTGATTCTGCAATTTCTGAAACTTCAGGGATCAATTTTGCCAAATACTGAAAGTGTAGGGACTAATCTTGACATTTCTTCACACTTGACTGAAACTTCAAAAATCATCTTTAGAGAATAAAATCTTCCAAAATGCACAATCCCGACCTTCCGGCTCAGCTCAAACTCTCTTGATCTCTCGTGCTCGGATTTACGTCTGATTTGGTTCCTTTTTGTGTGTTTTTTGCATATCCGTACCTGCACAAGCACAAACTCAAGAAAACCACAAATATTAGCAATAAACGGCTCTTTCTTGGTTGTTTTGGGTCAGATTTGATAATGAAAAGGTATGTGTTTTAGCACATACCAAAATACCCCAGACGAGACCATTGTCGTGTCCTCACGCAATGCAATCAACTCACGCTTCTAAAACCAAGGATTTCAATCTCTTTCTACTAAACCTATGAAGAAGTAGTCAAGGTTCCTCAAAAGAGATTAAGAAAGCCTTAATTCTAAAAACGCCCCGTTTACCTTTTAATTCTCATGTATAGATATTACGGTTAAGCACATTCCGATTATGAATTACGGTTTGTTGAACTTTCATGTCGATCAATAACTCCAACATTTTTCAAACGACACGTTAGGATCACGGAGTAGAAAACACAACACAGCGTGAAGTGACCATACGGATAGAATACATCGTCCCTGATTTTTCACAAGCTCCCAAACTAAGCGTAAAACCGAAATCATTGTTACAAATGACTCTAGATGCTAACACTACCCATGGAAGTTACTTGTGTAAATACCTTTTGTTCCCATTTCCTATTTTCCTCTAGATTTTTTTTTTTTTGTGAGAAATGAATATCTTCAAATTTCTCGTTTCGATAACTTTTATTCCGATAAAGATACAAAGCTAAGTCGATAATTAGTTATCCGCCTTCCCTCAAGAACCATTGTCGTAAAAATGAGGTCCACATCAAGGAATTTTTATTCACTTAAATTTTTTTTTATTTTCATTTTCATTTTTCAACATTTTTTTTTTTTTTTTTTTTAATGAACTTATACTTGGACTTTTACGTGTATGAGCTATGAACCACGGAGCTTCACAGGGTAATTCCAAGACTATAGGCTTCATGAAATGAGGATCCCGGCTGGCTAGGCTAAGACCTCACTCAATCCCCGCTAAAGATCCAAGGGTCCGATCTCGACACCGCAGCTCACAACTTTACTTATTACATTTCACATATCACTTATTACTGATTGCTCACTTATTTATTACGGATCCTTGATGTGTACCCAATTTTTAAAACAAAGATTCTTTTAAGAAGATAAAGAACTAACTATCGCCAAAAACTCGACATCTCTAATTATTCATTAGACAGATATGGGGTGAAACAATTTTGTGGGAACAAAAAGCCATAAGTACCTTCGATGGGCTCTAAAGAGAACCAACTACTCCACGCTTAGCATCTAAACTCATAAGTAACTCTATCATTTCTCGATCTCTGCAAATTTAAAATCCCAAATAATGAGATCCGCAGATGCTTAGCCGATAATTTTAGATTATCTATGGTTAAGGGAACAAGCTAGGGCTCAACACGCCGGTCAAGTCGAATTCCATTCCTACTCTCACCAAATGAAAGTCAACAAGGTGTCAAAACATATATTAACTTAGCAAATGCTTCGTCTAATGAAATCAAGTCATGCATATTTAAAGTCACTCAGGAAACTTGCAAAATCTTGGCCTTGTGAGCTAGAATTCGCATTTTATAGCTTTTTATCTAAGAGACTAGCAAACTTTTCAATCAAAAAGACTTAACAAAAGCATAAAATTTTTTAAATTTGATCATTTTTGCACAATTTTTCATTTTCTAAGGAAAACGGGTTGTGAGAGTACACGACAAAATAAGCAAGTGCGGTCAAATCAAATCGAAGATTACCCTACCCCAGACTAGAACGAAACATTGTCCTCAATGTATAAAAGCAAGGGTATCAACGAAAATCTAAAAGCCGTTTATTAAGTATGCTCAAAGATAAACGTTAGTCGATAAGATTAGGATATCGGATTTCCATCAGCAACGATCATGAAACTCGAGTAGAGAAAATGACAAACTTCGAGCACGAGAGTCTTCATATCGGGAACATCCTAAACACAACATCACAAACAACCAAACACGAGAAATCGAAGAGGCAGGCCCCTTCACGTCACTTATTAGAAAATAGAAAGAAGATAGATGGATAAGCATGGGGTGCCTCCCATGAAGCGCTACTGTTTTTTGTTCCCGAGTCGCTAGCTTGACTCGATCCCTGAATTCATTTGTCCTTGGGGAAGAAAGTGGTAGAGATACCAGGGTCAAAAACGGTGTCCTCATTCCCGAAAGAATGAGACTGGGTGGTTTGGATGGAGAAGAAAATGTCGGCATCGCCACATCAAGAATGACTCCTCCCAAACTCACATAAGGCATATGAAAAATCGATCCATCATCCGGCGGTTTTGCGGGCGGACGAAGGGATGAAGGATCGATAAGAAAATACTCCAAGAAAGACGGGAGCTCATGGTACAGAAAGGTGTGACTCAAAGGCTCATCAACGAAGGAATCCAAGAAAGGATCCTTATCTCGAATGACATTTTTATCATAAAACTCATCAACGCGTATCCCGGGGTTGAAAATCTTGTCTTCGGAGAGGAAGGAGATCAAAGTGTCATCTATGTGAAAATCCTCACGAGGAGAGGATTCACTCTCGGCTAAAAAATAATATTGGACCTCGGGATCAATAAGTTTATCTGTCGACAACTTCACTTCCTTATCTTTCTTTGAAAAAAACGGATCATCGTGATTTTCTTTATCCTCAGAGAAAATCGAGTCGGTAGGAGCAAGTTCATCGGTGAACTCCTCACTTTCTTTCACAAAGAGTTGATTTTCAAAATTTTGAGTATATTCGAATCAAATTCAAACAAGGGATTCGCGTGAATGTCTTAAAAGATTCTCGGATTGAAAGATGTCTCAAAAGAAGGTTCCAAGATTTCAGAAAAAAGGAGTGGGATTGCCACTCAAAGGAAGGTTCATTTTCTTAGAAATCGGAGGTGGGACAAGTGGTGTGCTCTCAGAGCTAGCAGTTTCCACCACTACCGTTGTAGACTCCATTTCTTGTTTCTTTTTCTCGCTCAAATTTGATTGTCGCATATATTCTTGATCGTGAAACCTTGAAAGATCAATTCGAGACGTTTTAGGCTCAATTTTTTTTCAACTTATCAACATTATCCGGATCGTCCGAGGGGTAAGAAGATGGCTCTTGTCATATAACAATAATTTTCAAGAAAGAATGTCCTCTCGGGTCAAAAGTAGCATCATCAATCTCAACGGGAATCGAATCGTCATTAAGAAAGGCCTCGATCTCTTCCAAGTAGGGTCATCATAGTGAGAGACGGGAAAGAGTCGGTCATATCGGATTAGACTTGTAAATGGGATTGCCACTTTCTTCAGAGAAATCAATCACACCGATGCTATGAATCGAATGATCATCGGGTGGCGGTTTTGATGTTTTTCGCATAAAACAATCTTATCATTTCCTTCGGATCGTTAACGCTCCTTGGTAATGATCCACAATGACTTCGCGGTTTCAAGAATGGTCTTCCTAAAGTGAGAGGGACTCGGCATCGAATTCTATATCAACTACGCGAAATCCACGGAAATGGAATTTATCCACTGTACCATAACATCGTGACTAACACCAACCGCGGTGAGCAATTGTTCGAATTAGAATTCGGAGAGTCATACGAGTCAGTATAAGAGTCTTCAATCCAAGCTCATGATATATCGCAAGAGGCATGAGACTTATGCTTGCACTGGAATCGTTAGGGCATTACATTCCTAATATCATTTAAGGAGCAAGGAAGGAGGATTTCTCTCGGATCACCAAGCTTCTCGTGAGCTTGGTTCGAGGAAGAATTAGACGGTGTAGGCTCAATTGAAATCTTTGAAATTTGTTCCAATTTTTCTTCATAAATCTTTTCAGACTTTGATCATATCGATCGTAAGTTTGAACCGTTCGGGAACAACTTTCATTTTATCGAATCGTGATTGAACGATTTGCACGTGTAAGGTTAGAACTCGGCATTATAACAGAGATAGAAGGAACTTGGGCAACCAGAGGTTGGGCGTATTTGGCTTTTCCATTATCAAGAGGAATTACCGGGTCCTTTGTCACCTCGGTCTCTCGTGCTACACTCCTCACCGGAGAGGAAGTAGTCATCGAGGGCCCATCGTCTCGAATGTTTATAGATTTCATTTCTCCCTTCGGGTTTGGAATGGTGTTACTTGGGAGAGAACTGGAACCCGAGGGTTGAGAATAAGATGTAGATGGTTGGCTTGAAAGAAAACTAGCTTCATGTATTCTTTATTTCGACATCTTTGTTGCTTGTAGCTTCCATCTCCTTTTTTAAGTCCGTCCTCATGCCGTTAATTTGATTTTGCAAACTTTTAATGGTGTAATCGAAGTTCTTCATGTAAGCTAGAAAATCGTTGTTAGGGGGCTTGAGGAGGTGCTTGATAAGATTGTTGAGGAGGAGGTGGTTGTTGGTAAACTTGAGGTGGAGGAGCTTGGTAGTGTTGATTTCCATGATTAAAATTAGCTCCTGGGTTCTGATTAACATGATGATTACCATTGAAACGATTTTGATTTTGGTTTTGTTGTTGAGGTTGGTTGAAACCGGGAGGTCCGAGATAATTGTTTGAACGGTAGCTAAGAAGATTTCGATCTCCTTGCGGTTGATTGTAGTTTCCTATAGCAGCATAAACATTCTCATGTGCGTAGCCACCGACCCTGGGCACTTTCGAATAGAATGTGGACCTCCACAAGTCTCACAAATCGGTGTACCGCTTTCACTTGTTGGTTCGATTCGATTATTCATCCGGTAATCCGTGAATATCATCGATCTTTTTGTTCATGGCGGCTTCGAGAGAGGAAAGACGTGTTGATCGAGATGATGCATTTGTGGTAGAATCCCAATAGTTATAATGGCGGTCATGTTCTCATAAGATCGTAACATTCCTCGGGACGTCTTTTCATGAAAGTTCCACCGGCAGCAGCATTAATCGTTTCACGGTGTCTCAACGTTAAACCATTATAAGCGTATCAATTTGAGTGACAAGCAACATGTTATGATTCGGACATCGATCAATCGCAAGCTTATCACGTTCCCAAGCTTCAAACAAAGATTCGTCGGGATATTGCCGGAAATTCGCGTATCGTTTCTCAATTTCGTCACCATCGACGGTGGAAAGTACTTTGCCAGAAACATCGAAACCATTTCCTCGAAGGTATGAATTGAATTCTTCGGGAGTCGATCAAACCAAGATGTGGCATGATGAGTCAAAGAGTATGGGAAAAGATCTGGAGCGAAACGTCATCGGAGACCCCATTCTGTTTCATACTCAGGTGACGGTCAAAATTTATCAAGATGTTTGTTTGCATCGTCATCCGGTAAACCATGAAATTGGCTGTTTTTACTTGTTCTATCATATGATGTTTCAAGCTAAAATCGGTAGCTTGAAAATTAGTCGATGCAATGGGTCCTCCCCTCCCGTACATTGTAAGTTGACATAACTCCTCCATCGTTCGGAGATCGGGAGCTACATTTTGATTATCGGGAGGAGGATTAGGACCGGGGTTTAGTGGTCCGTTGGGAGCGGCCATATACGTAACTTCGGTGCGTTCGGATTACTTCGAAGTTCGTCTAGATCGAGATCGTGCGCATGCACTTAAAACCAAGGCAATTAAAATGATACGGTATTAGAAAACACAATGAACTTAACCAATAATCCCAAGTGAATAAATCACCTCTATAAGACAACGCATGCGGCGGAGAAGCTTATTTAGGTCGGCTGAAGCTTATTAAAACGCTTCTTCTGGCCGCGAATTTAATGTCAGGCGTCCTTATACCCACCACACAGTTTGTTTATCCAAATAGAAATAAATCAATTCACAAGCGACACAAAGCAAGTTTTGATCTTTAGTTCGGAACTTATAATGATAACACCTCCGATGAGAATGTTATATAATTGGTGTCTTCTATTTATTAGCAAAACACAAGAGAAAATCTTTTTGTATTTTTAATCTGATATATATATACAAAAGAAAAAGGAAAATATTTTTTACTTTTTATTTTATAGAAAAATAGTAACTTCACGAATGAAGGATCTCGAGTCACTAATCGTCAAACCTCAAACGATATAGTCGTGACACAACCTCCCGGCGTAAAATTTGATTGAGTGCCAGAAACACGTCAAGCTTAACTCACACAAGCTAGCCACTTCTGAATGACTAACCGTAAGAAACTTAAAACGGCTCGGACACTGATTTTTTGATAATGAAGGCTTAAGATAGATTCAAATTCTCTTAGGAAAAAGAATAATAAATCAAATCCGTGTGTGATGGGTAATGGATTAGTCCTTGAATCGTTTCGAAGTGAATTGCCAACGTCGTTCTTGGTTTGGAATTTAATGCTCGATGTTTTGGATTAATGATTTGATTTTATTAACTACAGGAATGGGGAAAAGTAATTAAGGAAATCTAAACTACGGGAAATCCTAAGTGCGAATTAACTAAAACGTAATTAATAAAACGTAATTAAAATGCAACTACGTCTAAATTATAACCTAAAAATAACCTAAAATTACTTTTATGCTAAAAATGTAATATGAAAACTATTTTAGAATTAAAACTATTTTTTAGGATTTTTCTTGATTTTTAGAATTAAAATCTAATTTTAACTATTAAAACTAATTTAAAATACTAAAAATGTAAAATCAAAGAGAAAATATGAATCTATTTTATAAAATCACAAATAACTCAAAAGACTTTTTAAACTATTTTTTATTTTTCGATTAATTTTCTATTTTCTACAAATTTTAAACTATTTTAATCTAATTTAATTTGTTAAAAATACTAAATAAAAGAAAAAATAAAGGAAAATATTTTTTATGCTTTTTATATTTTCTTAAACTAAGAAAATTGAAAAATTATTTTTGGAACTTTTCTCAATTATTTGCAATAAAAGCTATTTTAAAATACCTAAAAACTGATTTTAATTGAGAAAAATAGTAAAAAGTGACCAAAAATTGTGAAAATCTCAGGAAAATTCTAAAATGATGTTATAAATCTATGAAAAATAAGAAACAATCAGCTTATGTGTAAGATATAAAAGTTGTAGTGCAAATTGTTTCTAATTAAGCTAATGAAAATAAGCTAAACAATGAGATAAGCTATCAACGATTCTGAGAAGCTAATTATACTAAAATAAACTAATTGCAGCTAATTATACCTACTCATAACAAGCTCTAAGCTCAGATCAATGAATTAAGCAAACTGCCTAAATAAGCAAAAGCAGTGAATGACCCCCAGGTTTGAGCTTGTGCTCAAGCTTATTCAACAAGCCACCAAAAACCAATTGCAGTCTAAAGAACACACGGAAAACTACAATTAGACCAAGATACAAGCTCTAACTACTTGAAATGAGACCAATACCAAAGTGCAAATTACACTTTCACACTCAGTTCATTCGAGGTGTGAACAGGGCTAATGAACTTATTTGAACAGTGATTTGGGGCTTAAAATGACTAGATCATTTGACAGCGCTTATCACAACTAGACCAATTGAATATGTAATTTCCAAAGTTTCAATTACTTAAACTTGAAAATGAATCAATGAGAGATTCCCAAAGTTTGATGAAAATCAGTTTAATGATTTGACTTATTGTAAAACAATTTGTAACTTTGACCAAACTCAGATTTGATCCAAAATAATGAACTGATTTCAATGTTTTAAGCTATAACAACACTATATCCAAACACTCTAATGATATCTTAACCTGATTTAAACCTATGATTTATACTTGATCTAACGAGAAATGCTATTTAAAACGAGATCAAAAACTTTGACAATTGATGTAAAAGCTGCTATAACTAAGACCTTAGATCATGATAAATAACCTACTCAAGCATATATCAATACTCAAAACTGATCAACTATCTCTAACCACAGATCTATCACCAATTCCAAACACTAGTTAACCCGATATGTGAACTAATTAACAGATTTAGACTATTAAATGCTAAACTAACATTAAACTAGGATGACAAACTACAAATTATCACTAAATATCGATGCAAACATCAATTCAATAGTGAAATGTATAAAACAAATTTGATGAACTTACAAGTATCATAGCCACTATGGCTTGCAATCATGAAGCAAAGAACCTCTAACCTATAAAACCCTAACCTACTCCAATTCAGCTCAATTTCAACCCAATAACGGCATCTGCATCATCCCAATCGGATCCAACACCCGGCAGATCAGAGCGTTATGCGGCAACCACGGTTGGATTTTGTTAACGAATTTTTGTGATTTGAGTGTGAAACAAGAATAAGCTTCACAATAAGCTATATTAAGCTTATATGAACCTATCAAAACAGTAGATCAGTATGGATCACTCCACAAAACAGATCTAATATGATTTTAATTTTTCAATGATTTTATTTGATTTTTTTGTATTTTTGAGTTTATGAAGAAAGCTAAAACAGATTTATAAAACTGAAATAAGCATTAAACAAAGATTATAAGTAGATTCAAATCATAAAAACTTAAACAAACACTTGAAAATGAAATTCTAAATTTTATTAATAAGAGAAATTTGAGTACAAAATAGGAATACAAGGAAACTTAAAACATTAAAATTGAGAATTATACTAATTAAACTCACGAAACTAGAGAAGAAAAAATAAGATTAAAGATGAGATACATTGTGAACGAAATAGGGTCCTATATATAGCTAAGCTCAAGGTCTTGGGAAGCAAAATCCTCATTTGTGCTTCTTCTGAGCTCGTTTTCACCATTAGATCAAATCCCACGCATCTTCACTTGATATCACCCTTGATCACTATTGATGACTTGTTTCCTCCAATGGGAGAAGCGTACGTGGCCTTAAGCACCGGATGGGTGACTTGGCATTCCCCATGTCGGTGGTGTCGGAGAAAATACGCATATGCCCTTAATTGCATAATTTTGTTCAATTGACGAAGGGTAAATTAGGGTTCTAAGATTTCAGTATTGGGGTAAAAGAACGCTGAGCAATTTTGGGTTTTAATATATTTCAAAGAAAGTTGACCGGTTCATTGGGGGTTTGACTCGGGTTAAATGGGATTCGGGTTTAATATTTAAACGGGTGTTAGTGGTTTTGGATATTGGGCTTGGATCGGGTTTTATGATGATTGGTAGGGGTTTAGTAGTGGATTAGCTTAAGGATTTAATTTGAAACCAAGTTAACAAAAGGGAAAAGTGTATTTTCGCTTCCAAGGGACTAAAGGTGTAATTCTTACAATGCTCATTAAGGACCAATCTTGTTAATCTCAAATTAACCAAGGGTGATTCGCAATTTCACGAAACTTCGGGATCAATTTTGCCAATCGAAAGTGTAGGGACTAATCTTGACATTTCTTCACACTTGACTGAAACTTCAAAAATCATCTTTAGAGAATAAAATCTTCCAAAATGCACAATCCCGACCTTCTGGCTCAGCTTAAACTCTCTTGATCTGCTTTCGGTTTACGTCGATTTGGTTCCTTTTGTGTGTTTTTGCATAGGTACACTGCACAAACTCAAGAAAACCACAAATATTAGCAATAAACGGCTCTTTCTTGGTTGTTTTGGGTCAGATTTGATAATGAAAAGGTATGTGTTTTAGCACATACCAGTTATCCAAAAGTTTTTTTTTACAAAAACTATTGGATACAATTTTTATATGTGATAAAGAAGTGGTATTGTTGGTCGTAAATCTTTTCACGAGGGATACATAAGTTCACGGCTTGAATGGAATTGATATTTGCAAATTTACTGCTAGAATGGAATTGGTATTGTTGGTACATCATTTTGCTATAAGGATGGGCTTCTCAAAATTGGATCGGATTTATAAGACTTGGATTTAATGAGATTTATTGAAGAAATTTGTGATAATAAGACTTAATGATGAGAGTTGTTTGACACCTTGGTTTATACATTTTCACGGATGATACTATCTCACGGCATGAATTGATGATTGACCAAAGTTGACTACGGGGTTGGTGGGGGTATTTCTTATTTGGATTTGAAGTGAGGTTTTCTCGGCGTTTACTTATTTCGTCTTCTTTCTTTCTACCCTTCAGCGAAGATGACTTGTTTGGGCATTTATGGAGTGTGATAAAGACTGGCTATTTAGTTCGTGTGTGATTCTTTCTCGCTTAACTACAACGTAACTATCACTTCGGTGTCTCCACTTTCAGATTGAGAATGTCAAGAGGTTTAGTACATTGGGTACACCGTTTCTTTTCCACGAGGATTAGTACAAGTTTAAGTAACAAATCTGGGAATTTTACTTCATGATCAAGTTTGACATATCGGGTTTACTTCACCAAATGGTCACAACATTGCCAAATGAAGCGTGAATGATGTGTTTACCAAAGTGTTTATTGGATGGTTGATGATGTTATTGATGTTGGATAATGAACCATTATGAACGCTACATGTTCCCTAAAAGAGATATTCACCAAACCAAAGTTGTCATAACACGTTCAAAATGACATTGTTTACGGTTTTGTCTTGATTTTGTAAAATCCGCGAAAGAACCTATTTCTCGGTTTAAATCATAGACTTGTAAAATCCCGTGACAATGGAAACATCCGGATAATAGTAAAGTGCATTTCCGGATCTATCTTACGGTTTATTCTTGGTTTTGTAAAATCCCGCGAAAGAAACTATTTTTCGATTTAAACCATAGAGTTGTAAAATCCCGTATTGATGGAACCATCCTGGAGAAAAGGAAAGTGTATTTCGGGATTTTTTGATCTTTTTACGGTTTACGTTGAAGAAGGGATAAAAGGGTATACTTCATGAATTGGATGTGTGTTTGGATATTTGTCATGGCAGTATGGTTATTAGAAGGTTTTACGGGGTTATGTGCTTTTAACCATGGTCGGGATGAAACCATTATCAAAGTTCGTTTTACTGTCAAAGAAGGCTAGATTTGAGCTTTTAATCAGAAGATGTGATAAGGAGTTAATTCACTATTATTTATTTGAGGTTGAAGTGAATTATCACGGGTGAGTGTACTTAGTATATGAAGGTATCAGGGGATGGATGGATGAAGATTCTTGAGATCCTTGTTCGAGCTTATTATCAAAAGCGAAGACTTGGAAATCTAGTTATTGTTGGGTGTCTTTTACCTTTTCTTTTACCACTTGGGGAATTGGGCTCTTATCACCACAAAATAACTATCACTTAAAGGAGTTACATTGTAGTGCTCAGTGTCACATTCAATTGTGGATTTTCAAGAGGTGATATACGTCTAATACTCTATGGTTGGTTGGTTGAAGAGTATAGAGTACTTAGAGATTCAAATGAGCATGAAGTCTCAGCACCGATCTTTGTTACATATGTGCAAGTATAAGTCACGCGAGGTTAGTTTACTTGAGGTCAAATTCATCATATTGGGTTTTCTCCATCATGTGTCACTACAAAGAGCCTCTGAATGATAATGGGGTTGATTACATGTTTGCTAAGAGAAAAGAGATTATGGCGTTTGAACACAGTTCAAGCCTCGTACTCTAAAGAAAAAAAAGTATGCGCAGTCGCATTATCTTCGGAAGAAGAGAAATCTTCTTATTATGACCATTCTCATCAACATGCTTCATACTTTTCCATGCGCTAGGTCATCAAGTGAACGGGCTACCATTGATTGTTTCTCATTCCACTTGCTCGATTATAATGAAGATGGCGACATCATGTGCTAATTTTGCGGGGGAGAAGTGTGAATAGAACATTTGGATGATTTCACTTATTAAATCAAGAATGGCAACTTCGTGCGCAATTCTTGAGGGGAGAAAGTGTGATAATTTGCATGGTTGATTGACTTATGAGAATATATATGGTCATACGGCTCTAACTCATGTAAGAACCTTCTTCTTATCGGGTCATCTTTTGGAGTTTCCTTCTTAAGACCGTTGGTTGACATCTTCACTTCAGATTGATGTGTTTTATCGACAAAGTGCTTCGGTTAATGCTTCGTATACATCAACATGATGATTCGAACAATCTCTCTGTTCTTGTTTGATGTGATTGGTAGTTTGGTGTTACCATCTTGTGTGTTCGTTTAGGCCGATTGCGATTTCCTTGATGAACATCTTTCTGTTCTTGTTTGATTGGGAGGGATTTTAGTTAAGGGGATTTGCAAGATGTAAGTTAAGCGGGATGCTTTTTGGTGTGAGTTGAATAGGTTAACTATCTATTCCCCAACTAGACAATCTTGAAGAAGGTCGAGTCTACAGTCGGTTCTACATTTTTCTGCTACATGTTAGAAGACTAAAGACGAGTTGCATTTAACGATCTAAAGACTTCTTCTTAATTCAAGCATTCATCATAAAGATTGTCGGTTTAGGGAAGAGCACTAATTGGGGAAGTGAAAAGTCGATTTAATCCCCAATTAGACTTGCTCATTCTGTTTCTTGACAAGTTGATTCTCACGAGATACATCGAGCTAATTATGATCTTCTCAACAAGATTTCTAGTATATGGCTTATAAAGAGTTCTTGATTAGAAGTGTCAAAACCGACAAGGGAAGGAGACCGTATCTAAGCGAAAACTTGATGAACTTAATACTTCTAAGTAATTGAAGATATCCCGGGAAGACAAATGTTATTACCGGAGAGAAACTCAAGGTTTGACTCATGGCGAGTAAACTTGATGGACTTAATACATCTAAGTGATTGAAGTTATCCCGGAAAACAAATGTCATGACCACAGAGAAACTCAAGGTTTTACTCATCAAGGCGTTTAGTGTTCTTATTCCAACTATGTGGGGAAAGAGATGGAAGAGTTAGTTTCGAAGATGAAGCGGTACACAAGTGTGTGATGATTTTGATGTTATCACAATCATCGGGGGAGAGAGATTGTGTACATTGGGGATGCTCATTTGTTTTACTTGAGGGCTTAATCGATGATTCAAGATATAATCACTTATTCGAGTTGAAGATCGAGAGATAGTCCTCGCAGAGAATAATCGGTGATTGGCCGCTCTTCAATGTTATCGGTTATTCTCTCTTTGGGCATTCGGGTTCTTGAGCTTCATACACTTTCTTGAGGGAGAAAAGTATACATGGGGTTATTCTTTGGCTATTGGACTTAATCTACTACTTCGATGGTATAAGTTTCTTTGTCTTTGGGTATATGTGTATTCGGTTTCGTGAGCTCTAGTCTAAAGACTGATTGCATCAATTAATCTACTTGGGAAGTGGTTTCTTGACAACTTGTGGTATGGATTGCTTGACTTCAGTGGATATGGAATTTAGAAGATTATTTATATGTGGGATGATCGTTGCTGTGTTCTACTTGATGATATAACCCGAACGGAGACTTACCATGATCCTTCTTAAATGGGCAAGCAGATTTGATGATAATGGTGTGCTTCCTTGTGCATCGGCTAAGGCAAGCTTGAAAGAAGCTTGAATCGCTCATAAGAAGATTTACGGTTTGGGGGGGAAGCTACCAAAGTCTCACTTTCAAGTGGCTCAATTTCTCTCCTCGATTCAAGAGTCTTGGAAGCTTTGGTGGTGAATGTTTAAGAGATGATGACTTCTATCTTCTACAACGGGGCTGCTCGATATCCTTATCTCGGTACTCATATCATCATCTTCTTTAACTATATCATCTTATCTATCTGTGTATATATTTATCAAAAACCAAATACAAAAATAGAAATCCAACAAAACAAAATAGAAAAATATAAAATCTTCAAAAACCCATAAAAATTAGAAAAATTTAAAAATACCAAAAATATGTGTTTCTCAAGACATGTCTTCTGGTATCTATAACATCTGCGGTCTTAGAAATTTCATTCAATAATGGCACGGGACCATAGATGAAGTTCGAGCGGGAGGTGTAAATATTCTTTTCAAAACATGTCACAAACTATGGCTTGCAATTACTTCAGACTGTAACCTGTGCTAAAACTATTGCTTGCTATTATTTCTGATAGCAACCCGCTCTTCAAAGAGGAAAGTACTGCGCTAAACCTTTCTTCAAATATTTATGCACTTATCCTAAAACATATTGAGGAAAGTATGTCGAGGACTGCTTTGTTCCTACACAAATGTTTTTCCGTCTAAAATTCTTCAGAAAAATATTTGTTGTGTTTCAAAAATGGTGGAAAACGAGTTGCTTTAAAAACAATCAGATTCAGAGTTTTTGTAAAATTGAAAACTCAATCAATGACTTCAGCGCTTTTAAACTTTTCATAAATGAGTCATGTTGAGGGGATAATTTTTCAAATCTACATCATCTAACGGGCTTTCTTAATTATCCTGATATGCTTAATTAAAATTAATGTTAACCTATGTTGAAGGACTAGGTGCCTAGGATATGATTGCTAGGATTAGATGATTAGAGTTTGATGAACACATGATTCCCACATTTATATGATCTGATTGATATGTTGCATTGACTTTTATTAGTCGATTGTTGTTTGGGTGATGTCGACCACCATTTATCTGTATGTGTGTTACTAGCATATGCGGTATATTGGTATAAAAGAATGTTCGATCGGATCCCACAATTGAAGATGATTGGATGCGAAGGAATGGGTAACTATATCTTGGGTTGACAAATGAAAGCGAAGCTTAATTGGACTTCTATGGAGAGTTGGCATAAATGCAGCGTAAGAGGTCTCCTTTGCATCGGCGAGATGGTTTTCTTCTAAGTGATTGAAGAAGCGAGCTTAATTTGACCTCGATTGGCATTCAAAATGCAACGTAAGAAGAAGTCTCCTTGCATCTGCAGATGGTTTTCTTCAAACCCTCAGCAACAACAACAGAAGCTTCTCAACCACCTAACGTATCTTTGTGCAGGAAACCATTTTTAAACAATTTTGAAAAATAATTTTGAAAATGGAAAATATTGTTTTGAAAATATATTGGACTAAATTTTGAAAATCATCGGACTTCTTTTTATCAAAACCTAAGTCACTCAATTATTGACTTCTGTCATGGATTGAGAGGGAGAGTGATTTAAAATAAAATATTTTCAAACGATATTTCTTCACAAAAGTTCCGGTTTGTACAACTATAAGTGGTGATCTAAAGATTTAATGTTATGTCATGGTATGATTTTCTTTAAAACTCAAAGATCTTATAAAATGAAATTTTTTCTGTTCTTGTTTGATTGTGAAATTGTTTTATTTTAATTAAAGATCTCTTAAAAACTATCATATCTGACACTAACAATCTTTAATGTTTAAAATTGATCCGTATCAATCATTTTTCAAAATTAAATCAAGCCACGTCTTTCCCCAAAATATTTTAAATTATTTAAATCAATTTGGATCACAAATCTCAAAAGGTTTGAAATTTTTGATTGGGGTAGGGATCGTGATTTAAATCTCAAATTTGTTTAAATGGAATTGGTTTTAGTCCTTTAAAGGCACTCCGCCTCCATGTGCGATTTCTAATACATAATGCACATGATTGTGAAGGAGCATTTATCCAAAAACAAGATGAGTATTTAAATCATACATTTTCTCCTATGCTTTCTAAACCTTATTAAATCACTTGGGATCCAAAATCTCAAAGGGTTTGATATTTTTGATCGGGGGAGAATTTGTGATTTAATAATGAAATTTGATAAAAGGTGATCATTTGATTCAAATGTGCATTTTGCTCTCATATCACGCTAAGCGGCTTTGAATCTCGAAGCACCATGAGGAGAGCAAATGGTTTCTTAATGGCTATGTGATCGTGAAAGTACTACAATGAACTCTTGCCTCTATGTGATAAAATGATTTCAAATATCCTATGCACATATTGAGGGGGAGAATTTTACCAAGAAAATCAAATGGCTTTTCTATGAAAATAGTGATCAAAGAAAATATTTCAAAGTCCTCTTGCCTCCATGTGCTAAACAATTTCTAAATCATATGCACATGTTGAGGGGAGGTTTTCTAAATGATCAAAACTATTAAGGTACAAAATGCTTTGATCTCGTGTCAGAAGTACCTTGATTGTTTTTCCAAATGATTTTTCAATTGGTTTCATAGAAGGAAAGAACAATACCAAAAGACCGACCAATTTACTTTATGCATGGTGTTATAAGGATGGTTAGGTTAGGTATTCGTTCCTACGATCCCCGAGAGCGGAGGATCTACCCGGGGACAATCCACTAGATAGTGTAGAAGTCCTTAGGTATGATGAAAAAAGGAGAAATGTTAGATATGGGAAGAGTCGGGGTGAGACAAAGCTAGTCTTGGAATAAACCCAACAAGGTTCTAGTAATGAAGTCTTGGTAAGCAGGAAGTGTTGAAGAATGAAAAAATTAAAAAGGGTGAAAAGAAATAGCCCTCAATAATTCAACCTTAGAAGCAGGGTTCAATTCATATGCTCTTGGTGGTGGTTACTAGGTAACACTGGTATTGAAGACAAGACGTCATGGACCCAGTGGGCCTTTGCACTAAACTTCCCAAGCCACTCAAGTTCCTCTTAAAAGGGCTTGTTTCATTCTCACGGGGAACCGACATAATCTATCGACTTTCTCTTAGAGATTGTTGATATTGAAGAAGGAGACCTTCTCCCTAGTCTCCGATACAGGAAACCAAATGTGCACTATTGAGTCTAGAGCTAAGAGATCGTCCACAATATCTCATTAGGACACTAAATTAATGAAGACTTGTTGTTTCACATAATGTGGAAAGTAAGAATATATTAAGAGTCCTACGCATTATCCTTGTGGTAATGCTAGAACATCAGTGATATAAAATATTCACAATGAAGATGGAAAGCCTTCTAGAGCCAACATCAAACAAGCTCTTGGTAGGTGACATGTGAGATCTTCTAGTAAGATCAAGCTTGTGACAACTGGATATAAACGATAGGCGATTCATCTTGAATCAACCTTGGTCGAGAAATGGATTGACGGATGCTTTTGGAAAAACCGTTCGATGTGCAAATCTTTTCTTTTCTCTAGCACATCAAATGTGTACTTATGTTTTCAAACACAAAAGTATCTCGATTGAAAAAATACTTTTGGAAAAACGGATTAGATGTCGAATCTTCTTCTCTCTAGCGTCGAATGTGTACTCTTTTAGATATAAAAAGTATTTATGATTGAAAATTGATCTTTCTCATAAAACCTTCGTCGTATTGCAAACTCTTTCTTCAAGCAATACACGATTGTTTTTCAAATCATTTTCATCAATCGATGAATCTCAATTATTTGGTTCACTCACTCAGGTTGTCTTCTTTGAGGCGTTCGGTTTGAGAAGCTAGAACAGCTGCGAAACCATCAAGGAGATTCTTAGGAATCCTACGATCACAAGCGGTACTTGTATTGATCAACGGGGGAACCGTGGGCGTGTACCTCAATTCAACGAAAGTGATCAAAGACACTTTCGTGTGTTTTATTAACTAGCTGTTTTAGGTACATTTGGACGGTTTAGCTGATCGAATTGAGGTCAATCCAAAGCATGCTCAAAACATACACACTTAATTGAAGAAATCATGACTTGTGCATATCTAGAACCTAGCTCGATATTTTTATACTATGTTCTGCTGTGGCTGCGCAAATATCTTGAACGATGAAAGCTTGCTACTCGATGGAAATATGTCATGATTCAAAAGTGTGAGCATGTTGGTCCAAAAGTCACAACATCACATGAAGGCAACACAACTATGGATGATCCAGAGAGATGTGTTGTGGCTGATGATCTCAATGAAAGCTCGAAGATCATCAAAAGATGTGGATCAGTTCAAAGACCTCCACTGAAAGTACAAAAATATGCAGACTGTGAAGAATCGCTACAAAAGCACAAAGATTGCGGAAGTGAAGAATTCAAGTCTACGAGCTCAAGAACGAAGTCAAAGATAGAATGCTAGGATGCAAAATGTATTTCATGGGGTGACCTCCCTTAGAGGAGATTGTTAGGAATTGGAAATTCCATGTTAAAGTGTCGGTCACCCCAATTATAGTCTAGCATATGTTAGCTCGCAGATTTGTAGATATTTACGTTATGTAGTAGTTAATTAGTTAGTTTGTAGCGTAACTTAGTCTAGTGTAACACCATGGAGGAAGGACGGATCTTTACCCACTGTATGCCTGATCCACAGGCCGATAGGAGGTCGTGTAAGTTGTAACTATAAATACCCCTTCCATCCATGGAAGGGGTGGAGCTTTTCAATCTAACCTTACAACTTTTGTGAACCAAACCTCTACCAAGAAATCTCCCTCTCTCTACTTTCTCTCTCTAATGGCAAACATGTATTTTGATTATCCAAGACCACCCGAATCATCAACACAATAAATATATCGATCCTACATATATTTAGCCGAGGTTTGATAAATTTTTCAAATACCCAAATTAGGTATACTTGTGATATGTCCATAGCTTTTGAGAAATTGTCCACTAAGCAAAGGAGATATCAAACCATCCAGTTGCAAGTCCTGGCCATAAAAGACTTGTAACCTATGTTTTCACAGTCCATTGCATAGAAGATGTATGGATAGATATGTGTGGAAGGAAATTTTAAGTAATTCAAAATAGTCCATTCATGGCTAGAATCCTTCGGACCTTTAACAATGAAGGTTTGAGGAGAATTTTTGATGAATGTAGGGAACGTTTCTGAACTTCAGCTTTTGTAGATGATGAGTCACTTTGTCCTTTAGAAATCTCATTTCTTGTATTTCCATTAGGGAAATTGATGAAGCTGTGGTTTCATGTAAAACAATATCATCTAATGTTAATAAGATAATTTTTGGAGACTATTGTATATTACAATATCGAGAGTAGTTAGGACCATTGCAACTCACAATGTTTGAGAAATAGTTGAGACCATTGTGTAACTCACAATGTCTAGGAAATAATAGAGACCATTGTGTAACTCACAATGTCTTGAGAAATGATAGATAGATCATTGTGTAACTCACAATGTCTTGAGAAATGATAGAGGGACCATTGTGTAACCCACAATGTCTTGAGAAATGATAAAGAGATCATTGTGTAACCCACAATGTCTTGAGAAATAAATGAGACCCTGTAGGATTTACGATTAATGCGAGAATAATAGAGACCCTGTAGGATTTCTGTGTCTTGAAAATGAATGAGACCATTGTATCTCCCAATGTCTGGGAAGTAGGAAAGACCATTGTAGTCAATTACAATGTCTTGGAGGAAGTTTCGTAATCCTAAAATGCACGAGTAGATGCATGATTTGAAGATTCGGAAAATATGATTGTGTCGTAATGCCATAGAATAGATATACGCAGATATGTTTAGTACATCGTTTATGATTGAAATTATGTCGAGTGTATATATCAATATACTAGTATGTTTGTAAAGCTTAAAATGCCTAAAAGTAACATAATCGTCTGGAGGATGGAAGGCACGGAGAACGGAAGGCTATAAAATGTTTTTGTTTGTAAAAGTAATTATAGTTTAAGTCTCGATTAGACCCTTTTCTCTATAACTGTCGCTCATACCAATCAACACCCCCAATTTCGTGATGCAGAATTCAAAATGGGTGTTACTTCATGGCACAACAGTCATAACAATAGAAAATGAACTCTAATGGAGTCGTTTTAAAAGATTTATCATTCGATTTATATAAATATCAGAGTTTACAAAAATGAGGTCCCAAATAATTCCAAGTTTACAAAATACATTAATTTGGTTTTCGAATGATAATAAAATTTATAGCCTTCTTGAGTATCCGTGCTCCTCCGTGCCAGCCTCGTACAATATGGACCTGAAATACATGCTTAAAATTGTCAACACAAAGGTTGAGTGAAGTTCGTAGGGTTTAGAAAATCAGTTGAACACACAAGGTTTGTGTGGGTTACGTTGTTATACACCCACAATGTTGAAAACAAAACAGATATTATTGCACTAAGCTCATGATACCGAAAACGTTAACAACTTGTCAATAGAAATTGATATAAGAGTTTGCCAGGTCATTGGTCAAACAGTTGCCCTAATAGGTAATTTGCCAATTAACCTATGGTTCTTCAAATAGAGTGCGTTTTTTTACCGAACTTGGTCAAACAAACGAGATTCATCAATCCCGATAGATCTATCCACATTATTCGCGTTCACCCGCAAGTGATTAATGGTTCATGATAATAAGGACTTAAGTTGGCAATAGTGGTACTTAGTGCACATAATACATTCAGATAAGCATACAGTTTCAAAGCAATGTGTTCGGTTTAAAAATAAAGCATGTATCTCCCCAAGGGTTTGTAAAAAAATTAAGTAATAGTAAGTGGGGCTATGAACTCACCTCAGAGTAAATGATATCAAAGGTATAATGAGAATGATGGATATGCCGTGAGAACTTCTACAGCAACCTAAAATGGAATGTTGCGACCTAGGTTTGGAATGATGTTTAGGTAAACATATCCTGTCTCTATGTTGTTGGTAATGTGGTGTGGTGTATTTTGGTTATAGATATCGTTAGGGCCATCATAATTCAGAGGTCATCGAAAACGTTAGGAGCTGGACACTTTAAAGTAAATCCAGCACTCGTCGTCACGTTTACTCAAATGAAACCCCTCACATGAAGCTCCCTAGTTTTGTAGAACTTAAATAGATAAGACATATGTTTTGAGTGAAGATTGTTATATAAATAAGTTTATCATGTTTTTACAAGTTCTCGTCGTTTCATATATATGATCACTTTAGTTAACGGTCTTGGGAAAATAAGCATTGAGGCTTTGGCCATGGCCTTGCCGTCACTTTGGTCTCCACTAGCATGGTCTTGAGACTCATCCTTGACCTTAGCCGTAGCCGTGATCTTGGTTTATGTCCATTAGGCCTCTTGGTGTGCTTTTAGTTGTGACAAAAGTATAGTTGTGAGACTAAATAAAGGGCAGTTTCTGTTTTTAAGAGCAAATTGCCTATTTATGCATTTTCAAGGTTCGGGATTCTTTGGAACAAAAGGAAAACGTCGTTCCGGAAAACTTTCGTGTTTTAACTTTTTGATGATTCGGACCAAAAGTACCACTTTTTACACACTGACCCTAGCTTCTACATGGCAGTTTTGGCGTTTTAGTTTCGCTAACTTCTTTTGACTATAACTTTTGACTCGTTTGTCCGTTTTGGGTCATTAAAGTTGCTATGTTTACCTTTTTATCTTGTATACAATAGTATGTAAGTTACAAAGTCCATATGTTACTGATTTTAATGGTCTCAAATGTGTAGAATATGACTAGTTTACTAGTTTTTTACTTTTATGACAATATGTGAATTAAAACATGTGATTGAGTATATGTACATCATGAATCAACATAGTAACTATATATATAGCATGAAATAGTTAAGATTATGAATAATAAAGATGAGATGATGGTGGTGATTAGTTGCTTACAACTTTTGGCTTTCAATAAGAAATGAGTAACTTAGTAAGGATAGGACTTTGATTGATCACTTAAGACTTCGGATTGAGCTAGCTTTCCACACGTTGGCACCCTTGCAATCTTGAAGAGTTGGTGATGAAGTACTAAGTGACTTGAGTGGATTTAAACTCAAGAAGATCACATAAACTAGCCAGAAATTTGATGTAGTAACTTACTACTTGAAACTTCTTTGCATAAACTTGGATTTTATAGATCAAATGATGGAAGATATGATGGTTTTAGTTTATGAACGACCCAAATCAGTATTTTAGGGTTCTTAGGATATATTTCACTTCCTATTTATAGGAGGGTAAGTTTGGTTAACCATATATTGGGTTAAATATTAACCATGGTTAAGTTAGGACACATGTAATGATCTAAATGAACCATGGTTAGGATTATGCCACCAAAATGATGACTCCCCCCCCCTAAGGTCAGCCATGAAGAGATAAGATGACTTAGGTGGATAGTTTTGGTATTATCTTGGTTACGGAGTGAGTTTTGGTTCCGTTAATCGCTAACTGTAAGCCGTTAAGCCATAAAACGTAAAACCGGGTATCGTAAAAATATGAAACTTGTAGGAATGATTAAACTCATCATTATACTCCATCTAAAAATATAAAATGGGTGATAAGTCTCATTGTGTGCAAAAACGCTGCTTAAAACTGGAAATACGGGTAAAAAATGCTTAATTCGCAATTTATCAGAAAAGAACGAAATTTCAGGAAAATGACCGTGAATTTATTTAGAGTAGACTAAAATTAGTCTAAAAGTGATATGAGATCTTAAAATGTGGTTTTCATTATACGTGGGATAACTTAACAGTTATACGTGAAGTTTAAAAGTTACGCGATTTAAGCAAAAATGTAGAACGTACAAGCTTAATTTCTTTATGGTCAAAGGAGGAGGGAAATATGTTTGACTTTTCCAAAAAATGTAAAAGTGTCAAAAACATATTAGAAACACAGTGTAGGAATCGTTAAGTCTGGATGTAACTAAAATTGTTTAAAACGTAAGTTTAGTTTCGTACGGCGCAGGGTTTATTTGGTAACATTTTAAAACGAAATCTCAAAAAAATTCTCTAATTTATTATGAGTGATCTAAAAATTCATCTGATGAGAGGAAAATTGTCAGAGTTGATTTTCGTTATGCGCGGGATGTTTAAATGGTGTTCCGACCAAAATGAAACTTTAAAACGATGTTTTCTTAATAACTTTTTCGAAAATGATCTAACGATTGTCAAACTCTCAGGTCATTACTAAAATAATTTATCTTACTAGAATGTGAAATAAAAATTTTGCGGGATGAATAGTTAAAGTGAATAGTAAAAGTGAATAGTAACTTTTCAAAAATATGAAAAGTAACCCGAAAAATGCGCGTTGTTACACACATGGTTACTGCATCAAAGGTGCCCATGCTAAAGCAGGGTGAGTACTGATAACGCTACACGCGTCGTTCAGGGTCAAAGGAACTTCCTTTTTGTCGAGCAAGTTTTTCAACACACTAGGCAGTGAACCTAATCGTTGTAGTGTAGTATTAGGGTAAGCCACGGGAATCGATATCGTTCTCTAGGGGAATAGGAATGCTAGTGAGAAGTTACTACACTAAGGTTGGGGTTAAGGAAGATTATTTTTTTATCTTTTTTATATTTTTTAGGAAATGGAAAGGTACGAATCTCGGGGTTTGGATTTGGGGGGTTGGTATTTCTACCGATTACTTCTACTTATCTAATTTTCTAAACTAAGGTGAGGGTAGTCTATGTCTATTGTTGTGTGCTCGTATGATAGTTAAAAATGTATTTGCTTAGGCTTTATTACTCCCTAGTTATCTCCTATTGGTGGTTGAATTGTCACATCCTTATTCTTAATTGCGTTGTGTCTCTAAGGTCGTAGGGTATGCATTTATCCCTAGGATTTATAAACTTTAACTCTTTGAAGCTACCAAAGGTTAATGACTACAAAATCTCTAGGATTTATAAACTTTAACTCTAAGGTATTCTTTGAATGACTAGCCTACAATTACTTCAGGAGATTATAAACTAAGGTTCATCAAAGATTAATCAAGTATTAAAAACACAACGAATGACCTATCGCAATACTAGGTCAATCACAATTAAGATAAGAGATAACCAATCAATATTCAATAACTAAGTTTCATATTACCTAAGCAAACACACAAGTAAATTAGCCGGACATGGGGAACATGCAAGCATACACACAATCAAATGAAGACATAATTAAATTAATGAAGTAAAACACTTATCTTGATGTAAGATAGGGTATGGAACCCTAAAATACTATACAAGACAGCCTTGGTTTGGTTTAGGTTTTTACTCCCAAAGACTACACACTGAAAACTAAAAAATTCGGATTCTATATATAAGATTACACATGCGACGACGTCACCCTTTGATTTGTGATGCCGTCGGGTCGCCGTTATTAGGGTTTTGTCTTGGCCACGTTAGTCTTGCGATGGTGTCACCTTATGCTTGTGACGCCGTCCCCTTCAGTCTCTGACGTCGTCAGGATCAAATCTAGGCCGTCTGAGTTGCGACTCCCTACTCTTTTAAAACCTGAAGCCGTCACTTGTAAATGAGCAATTTGGCTACTGAGTCGTCATAAAATTTGTCCGACGGCTCTCTAGTTGTGCTGACGCCATCAATTGTAACTCCCACGCCGTCCCTTAAGTTCCAGCAGCACTGAGTGTCTCGATTCTTGACTTTGGCCATTTTCTTCAGTATATTCGCCTTTTCATCCGAATAAGTGTCATTCCAGCATTTTGCCTTCAAGATACCTAAAAAGTGAAAAGGAACGATATTAAGTAATAACGGATAAAAAAGTGATCAAATAAGGGCTTAAACGACCCCTCAAAAAGGTACATTTTAAAACCTTATCAAATATCCCTACACGTGGTATTTGCTTGTCCTCAAGCAAATGTGATTTTAGCCAATCAGTTTATAAGTTAGAGGTCATGAAGCATTAGTTTAGAACGATTCACAACACATATAAGCCCCGCAAAAGTCATAACAAGCACAGAAATTACATACTAGCACCTCACATGGGGTGCTTGGATACTCACATCTCTCGGGTGTATATGAAATATAACAAGTTGGAAATGGAAGATAAACACTCATTAACCAGTCCTAGTACATAGATTACCATAAGCTTGAGACTAGATCAAACCTCCATCGCTTTGGCGTAAGCACTTAGGAAAGACTATCCAAGAGGTCTTTTAAAGGGTTATAATGATAGGCTTATGGTAGGGCAACAAAGGGTTTGGTGGCATAGGCTATTTAGTGGTGGCAAGTCAAAAATCTTTATGTTACAAGTATGCGAAGAATGGCGTTGCTATGCCAAGTCTCGACACTCTAAACTCTAGATAACCAAAACAAACAAACATAAATTAAGAATAGATGTAGGATGGTAGCCCGTATTTTTTTGAACACTATTTTTTTCTTTTTCTCTTTTTATATTTTTTTCGATTTTTTTTCATACACTTTTACTCTACCATCCTCTACGATAACATCAAAATGATAGGGATTTATAGGCACATCCCTACACTTGAGTTTTTATTACTCTAACACTAATTTGACCCGAATTGAAAAGATCAAAACACTTGGAGTACATTATTATGCAAATAAAGGGAATTTGAATTTAACGTTCCCTTCCCGTCATCTCATAAAATTTAACTTTTCCCATGAGTCCCAATCGTCCCAAAACTGTGTACAAAGGATATGACTCGACTTAGCAACTTATGCAAGCAACAAGATAATTGAACTAAGGGTTAAGTGTGATAACAATAATGCACTAAAAGTGAGTGCATACAAGGTAGGCTAAGGCGATTTGGGTGTACATTTGGGGGTGGATTGTAAACAATGCTCTTCATTGATATTCCGAAAAACCGAAACATCACGAGAACCGCGAAAAGGATAGGCTCTGAAGGGTTAACTAGGGTATCGTCGTGTACTAAAGATGAGTACAACGCAAAGGTGTGGGGGAATTACTCAACCGATGTGGAAGAAGTAATTATATTACGGGTATCAAACAAGGGTTATCCTAATGCCTCTTATCATTTAGTTATTCCTAACTACACAAGTGTAGCCTTACTAGCGATCTCGGGATGCATCACAAAACAAGTTCTAGAATCTATTATACTACCGGTTCACACTCTAAGCCTTAAAGATGAATGCTTTAATTCCTACTACTCTAAGGGCGATCCTCACATTTTGGGTGGAATTTAAGTGGTAAAGGGTTTTTGTGCTAGTCATATAACTTCCTATCCATAAGACGCTTTATTAAGACTAATGGCCTACTCCTATATGTCATGAAAAATTTTAAATTTGGTGCCAAAATTACACAAACCAATATTTCTCATGGTTTATTACACAAATGCAATCGGACAAAGCAAATAACCAAGGATAAGCATAGTTTCAAAGTTCCCGTTTTATTTTCCCTCCCTACACTTAAACTGAACATTGTCCCCAATGTTCCCGAAAGTATCAAAGTTATGATAATTGAAGGTAATAAAAAACGAAAGAAACCAATACTCCCCTGATTAGCTCGGTAGGATCCGTGTAAAGTGGTGGTTACATCTTTCTTTAAGAAGAACGTTTGCGTGAAAAGCTCCTTCTCATCTTATGTATCTTCTTCTTGGTAAATTAAACCTGCACACTTGAAGAAAACAAATTAAACCTTCGTAAAATCGGCTAACAATATATATAGGACTCTACTAAACTAGGATATAATGCTTGTGGAATGGATGTTTACAGATTTTCTAGAAAATTAAGACCTGGAAAATTCCAAAAATTTATAAGTAGCTCAGAAAACGAGAAAAAATTAATCAGTTGTTTCTGCTCCTTCCTGAAGCCGTCAGGTTGCGATCCTGACGCCGTCAGGTTATCCTGACAGAAAATGGTCTGCGATTTTCTCAAAAAAATTCTGTAAAATTTACATCTTTAGAATCTCGAAAAATTTCCTGCAAAACATCCATTATGACTCGATACAAGCATTTGACTCGAACAAACACACATGTATATCTTTTAATTAATTGAAATTCTCATGTTTACATTTCTTTTGAAAACGTGTGTAATCCTCCCTACACTTATCCCTTATGTAAAAAACCTTTATATGTAATTAAGACAAGGTTAAAGACAGAATAAAGCATTTTTACAAATTTAAACATGAGAATAAATAATCAATAAAAGATACACGACACAAACAAGCAAACATTTAAGCATGGGTTGCCTCCCACGAAGCGCTTTTCTTTATATATGAGTCTTGTTGCTAGACTCGAAGTGGTGCCCCTACGTACCGATATAAGTAAGCCTATCTTCTAGAATGTCATAAGGATCAAACTTATCATTTAAGTTCCTAGTAGTACGTTTGGTTCGATATGCCTTTTCAAATTTCTCTCCATCGGGGTCATAGATTGTTATCCTAATGTGCCACTCTCCATTACCATCACTAAGCGGTCTATCCCAATCCCACTTATGTTTAGGCTTATCGCTTTCAACTTTCCACTTATACATGACAAGTTTGACGGGCAAGCTTCCTAGGAACTCGATCATCTTCCTAAATACTAAGGCGTCCTCGAACGGGTTCACTTCCATGTCCCTAGCCATTTCTTTTTCATGGAAAGTTGCTTTACTAGCATAGGCTTCATCTAGGTAGAAAGGTCATTGGGAACCTATGAAGTTCTTATCTATCCAAGGTCCGTATCTAGATGGTGTTCTATCCAACCTAATCTCATGTGGGATTTCCTCTTCTTTGTAGTACGTATGCTTTTTGACATCGTAAATTGACCTAGGACTCCCTTCTCCTACCACTATTTTGGACATCTTACAATCGATGATGGCACTAGCGGTACCTAAGAATCCTCTTCCTACTAGCAATGGGCATGTCGGGTCCTTATTCATGTCTAGCACATGGAAATCTGCTAAAAGAGTCAATTCTCCTACGTGTACTACCATGTCTTTATTATACCTACCGGATATGCAATACTACCGTCCGCTAGACCTAAGATGGTTTTCGTTGGTTCTATCTTACCTAAGTTAAGGCTTCTATGGAGGGACAACGGAATAAGATTGATGCATGATCCTAAGTCGGCTAGAGCATCGAGAGGTTTGGAAGTTCCAAGCCTGCACGGAAGATTAAATAGCTCGGGATCGTCTAACTTCTTAGGAAGATTATTTCGCACAAAAGTGGACCCATGTTTTCCATGTTTAAGTTCTAACTCATATTTTTCTTTTAAAGCATTATAATAAGGTGCATGAGCTAAGACTTCAAGAACCGGTTTTTCTTGATGAAGTTCCTTGTACTCCTCCTCTAGATTAGGTTTAGGTTCTTGGTTGTCAGGTTTCTCAAAAGTAGGTTCTACCAATGGTGCGGCGCCTTGGTACCTCATTTTGGATTGCTTGGAACCCTTGTTGATAGCGTTTACCGAGTGAACCGTTTGGTGTGAGGGGCATGGATGTGCACTCTCCCATGGTGAACAAGAACATGAAGTCAATGAAATCGAACTCACTTTTGGGTTCTTTATAGTATCACTTGGGAGTGCTGCAATTTCCCGGTCATTAAAGGCTTTTAAGAGGGCATCAAGCTTGTTTGTCATCTTGCCTTGTCGTCGCTTAAAATCGGCTTCAAGCTTAGTTAATCGAGTTTCTTGAGATGACATGAATCTAGATGCAATTGCCTCAAGACTAGTGGAGTTCCTGGTGTTTAGAGGGTCGAACCTATTAGGTGGACTAGATGAGCTTTGGGGTGTGCTTGAATTTTGGTTCCACCTAAGGTTAGGGTGATTTCTCCATGAGGGGTTGTAAGAGTTTCCTAAGTTGTTTTATTCGGGCTTGAAAGTGTACCACTTCTCTCCCGCTCCGTCGGTACGTGTGGAGGCGTAGTCCGCAAAAGCTTATTTGGGGAGTCTTGTGCAATCACGAGTGTCATGGGGACCACTACATAACTCACAAGGTAGAGTGATTTTATTCACTTGATGTGAAGACTTAGGATTCTCGTAGGAGCTCATTAGGAATTTAACTTGGTTTTCAAGCTCGAGCATCCTACGGTCGGAAGATTGTGAATCAATGGGATGCAAGGAGATTGCCTTAATGGTTTTGGGCAACTCATGGGGGTCATTCCAACTTTCGTTTTCATAGAGAGCAAGGTCCTCTATTATACCCCATGATTCTTCCACGGTGAGATCACTAAGATTTCCACCGGCCGCTTGGTCAATGGATCGCTTAGTGGGGAAGTTGACATGATCATAGAAGAGTTGGAGTTGAAGCCAAAGATCAATGCCGTGATGAGGGACTCTATGGAGTAAGTCCTTGAATCGAGTCCAGGCTTCGTAGAGAGATTCACCTTGACGTTGTTGGAACATCAAGATATCATTCCTAAGCTTGGTGGTTCTCCTCGGTGGGAAAAATTGAGCAAGGAAGCGAGAGTTGAGATCATCCCAACTTGAGATGGAGCCGGCGGGAAGTCGCTCAAGCCAATTACTAGCTTGGTCCCGTAGAGATAACTAGAAGAGATGCAGACGCGTGGTCTCCTGAGTAGTAGCTTCGAGTTCGATGGAATCGACAATTTTAAGGAAATCCTTAAGATGCTGATTAGGATCTTCGGAACGAAGTCCATGGAATGCACATCCGTTTTGCACCAACCGGATGGTGTCGGATCGCAGGGCCGTAGTTTGGGCTTGGTCGGGAGGCTTAATGATGTTCCTATAGCCTAGGTGGCTTGGTCTCGAGTATTCACCAAGAGTACGGCCTCTTGGCGGGTCATTTGGTGGTGGGTTGATGAGTGGTGGTTGGTTATCACCTTCCATGATGAAAAGTGATGGGGTTACTAACAAAGGTCACGAAGAAGGGGGGATAGACTACGAGGAAGCTAAAAATGGGAAAAAATCTTACTTGATAGGAATCAAGCATGGAAACCTAAACGAGGTGGACTCCTAACTAGCTATTCTATTCCCCGGAAGCGGCGCCAAAAACTTGATAATGCTACATGCGTCGTTCGGGGTCAAAGGAACTTCCTTTTCGTCGAGCAAGTTTTTCAACACCCTAGGCAGTGACCCTAATTGTTGTAGTGTAGTATTAGGGTAAGCCACGGGAATTGATATCGTTCTCTAGGGGAATAGGAATGCTAGTGAGAAGTTACTACGCTAAGGTTGGGGTTGAGGAAGATTATTCTTTTATACTTTTTATATTTTTTAGGAAATGGAAAGGTACAAATCTCGGGGTTTGGATTTGGGGGTTGGTATTTCTACCGATTACTTCTACTTATCTAATTATCTAAACTAAGGTGAGGGTAGTCTATGTCTATTGTTGTGTGCTCGTATGATAGTTAAAAATGTATTTGCTTAGGCTTTATTACTCCCTAGTTATCTCCTATTGGTGGTTGAATTGTCACGTCCTTATTCTTAATTGCGTTGTGTCTCTAAGGTCGTTGGGTATGTGTTTATCCCTAACTCTTTGAAGCTACCAAAGGTTAATGACTACAAAATCTCTAGGATTTATAAACTTTAACTCTAAGGTATTCTTTGAATGACTAGCCTACAATTACTCTAGGCGATTATAAACTAAGGTTCATCAAAGATTAATCAAGCATTAAAAACACAACGAATGACCTATCGCAATACTAGGTCAATTACAATTAAGATAAGAGACAACCAATCAATATTCAATAACTAAGTTTCATATTACCTAAGCAAACACACAAGTAAATTAGCCGGACATGGGCAACATGAAAGCATACACACAATCAATTGAAGACATAATTAAATTAATGAAGTAAAACACTTATCTTGATGTAAGATAGGGTATGGAACCCTAAAATACTATACAAGACAGCCTTGGTTTGGTTTAGGTTTTTACTCCCAAAGACTACACACTGAAAACTAAAAAATTCGGATTCTATATATAAGATTACACATGCGACGGCGTCACCCTTTGATTTGTGACGCCGTCGGGTCGCCGTTATTAGGGTTTCGTCTTGGCCACGTTAGTCTTGCGACGGCGTCACCTTATGCTTGTGACGCCGTCCCCTTCAGTCTCTTACGTCGTCAGGATCAAATCTAGGCCGTCTGAGTTGCGACTCCCTACTCTTTTAAAACCTGAAGCCGTCACTTGTAAATGAGCAATTTGGCTACTGAGTCGTCACAAAATTTGTCCGACGGCGTCTCTAGTTGTGCCTGATGCCGTCACTTGTAACTCCTGACTTTGTCCCCTTTAGTTCCAGTAGCCTGAGTGTCTCGATTCTTGACTTTGGCCATTTTCTTCGTCTATTCGCGCCTTTTCGTCCGAATAAGTGTCATTCTAGCATTTTGCCTTCAAGATACCTAAAAAGTGAAAAGGAACGATCTTAAGTAATAACACATACAAAAGTGATCAAATAAGGGCTTAAACAACCCCTCAAAAAGGTACATTTTAACACCTTATCAAGTACCAAGTTTGGAGAATGCGAATGAGGCAATACATTCGCATGATTGATTACAACATCTGGGATGTTGTAGAGCAGGGTGATAAGCTACCATCTTTGGGTCCTGATGGAAAACCTCTTGCTATCAAGAGTGAAACTGACAAGGCTCAGAGAAAATTGGAGATAAAGGCTCATAGTATTCTCAGTATGGGAATACCTAATGAGTATGCTTTGGATTTTGAACAATATGAGACTGCAAAGGAGTTGATGGATGCTATTGAAACAAGGTTTGCTGGTAATGAAGCTACTAGAAAATCTAGGAAGAATATGCTCAAGCATCAGCTTGAAAACTTCGCTGCATTAAGTGGAGAAAGTCTTGATGGCACCTACAATAGACTTCAAAAGCTGATCATTCATATGAAGTTAGTGGACTACAATGTTGCTCAAGAAGATATCAATTTGAAGTTCATCAGAAGTTTATCACCAGAATGGGCTGTGCATACAGTTGTGTGGAGAAATAAGGATGACTTTGAAAAGATGACTCTGGACAATCTCTACAACAACTTGAAGGTTTATGAGTCTGAGAACAACATTGCAGGTGCATCTTCAACTAATCAAAACATTGCTTTTGTTTCCACAAACCACAAGAGCTCACAGGATGTATCCACTGCTGCCTATGGAATAACCACGACCATTGCTAACAATACCACTGTTAGTGATAATGTTAGTGATGGTGCAATTTGTGCTTTTTTGGCTGATTTAATAACCAGTGTTATTGTTTTGAATCAAGATTTAGATCAAATTGATCATGATGATCTTGAAGAGATAAATCTTCAATGGCAGATGGCAATGTTGACTCTCCAAGCAAGGAAGTTTTTTGAGAAGAACAGGTAGGCAAGTTAAGTATGATGGAAAAATGAGAGATGGATTTGACAAGAGCAAGATGGAGTGTTTCAACTGCAAGAAAAAGGGACACTTTGCTAGAGAATGTAGAGCTCCCAAGAGGATTGGTGAAGGTTACAAGAAGATCACTGAAGAACCAGTTCCTTCTTCTGCTTTGGTTGCTCAAGATGGACTTGGTGATTATGATTGAAGTGATCCAATTGAAGAAGGCCCCAATGCTGCTTTTCTTGCTAGTGAAGCTTCTAAAGAGCATAACTTTGCTCTCATGGCCTATGCATCTCCATCTTCTGGTTCAGATTCAGAGGTATCTAACGATTCTAAAAATTCTACTTGTTCTTTTAAATCATGTCAAGATAACTTAGAATCTCTTAAAGTGATCCATGAGAGTCTAAGAAAAGAAGTAGATAGACTTTCTTTAGATAACTTAGGATACAAAGTAGGAATTGAGAATGTTGAAGAGAAACTTAAGTTTTGTATCAAATGTGAGTTTGAGTATGTAGATAAAATAAACATACTATGTAACACCCCAACCCAACAAGGGTAGAAGTGTCACACTCTGGTGTCATATGAGAACATACAAATAAAATTTTACAAGCGGAAGTCATATAGAACAAAAATACAAAGTCCTTTAGTTGGATGACTTACAAAGAAGATTACAAAATCCAAAATGAAAAGAAAACTCAAAACATTAGCTCTTCAAATTAAGTCCAAAATAATAAGGTAACTAGAGTCGGTCCACTCAGATAATCCAACTCTCAGCCCATCAAGCCCACCTTCCAACCTAAAACCTGCCGCAGGAAAAGAAATGCGGCTGAGCTTAAAAAGCCCAGTGAACAGATATAACAAAACGAAAGCTAAACAAACTCAAAAATATGAAATGAAACAAAGGAAGCAGTAACAAGGTTACAATGGAAAGGAAACAATGAGTCAATGAAGAACCTACAGAAACACAATTATACGGACATCCAGAAAGAATATATAACAGAGGAGGACAAGCATGTAACACATTGATGACACAAACGCAAGCACATTAAAATAACCAGGCATACAATAAATCATGATGTCAGAGTACATATAAGCCAAACGGAAGTCCAAAGGCTTTCGGAAGAAACTAACTAGAAAGTGACTAAATCACACAGGTCAAGTAACTACAGTTAATAACATCACAAGTATCACAATAGCGGAAATACTATCAGTATTCAAGACATGGTAACCACACGTATCAAATATGAACTCAGCATGAACACTATAATTGAATGACTTAAGGACATAGTAGAGCAAATTGACAAGTTAACGAGCCAGACCACATAAGTCGAAACATTTATCCAATCAAACAGTAGCATAAACAGCAATGTACACATGGCAGGTAAACAATAAGCTTATAAGGATACTAACAGATATTCACAGTCCAAAAGGTTAACCGAACGAAGTTTACATGCTAACCGTCAAAACAATTATTTATACACTAGCATGGACCAAACAAATCAAGGGTCACATAACAGTATGATAAACGGTTGATCAGTTATTAGCATGACAATAGGTAAATCAGACAATCACATATTACTAATATACTAGCAGTGCAAATGATAGTCACGTAAAACATGTATAACCATAATCAAATTCAATAATCATATCATAACCCAGTACGTGAATGGAACGAAAGTCTGAAGTAACGGAATCAGAGTATGATATATCAATGCAATGGAATGTTTTTAATGGTAGAGTGAGTCACATAAGGGTATTGGGTAAAGGATAATCAATACATGATATGGGCGTTGGGGAATACGAAAGGTACAATATAGGTGTATCAATAGTGTAAGGTCTGTCAGAAATCCATCCCGAGCCAACAAAACAAACCAATATCAATAGTGGCAATAGTCGCCAATAGTATCCAATAGTAGCCATTGTATTCGGAGGGGTGACCTCGGAATACCAAACCAATAGGAGGGGAGACCTCAGTAACCAATGGAGTAGCTAGCTCCAAAAATGTGAGGGGGTGTAATGCACACACGCACCGCATCACCAAAACATATCATATCATATCCAATGCAAATCAAATCAAATCTAGGATGCATCCATACGCCCCCTGCAATACAATAGTGGCCAATACAATATTTGAAGCGCGCAATAATCAATACAATAATGGGGACGGTGTGTAACATCACTCGTACAAACTAGAGTCATGCCATTGGTGCATCAATGACACGGACATGGAACCCCCATGCCTAGTTAATGGATCGGGTATCAAACTGACAGGTCAGACAAAAGTTCAAAGTGTAGCAATGTATATGTCTTCATAAGCAAATGTGCAATATCAATAGTTAACAATTCAGAGGTTCATAAAAATAGTTCAATATCAAGATCCAATATCAATATTTCAATATCAAAGGTTTTGTAGCACAGATTCAATAGCACAGGTCAATAGTAACAGTTCAGTAGTAGTGGCTCAATAACAAAGGGGTCAACAGCAAGGTAAAGATTCAATAGCAATGGTTCAATAGCAATGGTCATATAGCAAAGGATCAATATCAAAGGGTCAATAGCAAAGCAAAGGTTTAGTATCAAAATGGCAAGAGATCAAAGATGCAAGGAGATCATGAGAAACCTTGTGAGAAAGGTTAGAATATTTGTACCTTATCAAATGCAATGAGAGCAAATGGACAGAGCGCAAGAGAAACAACGTCACACCTTCATCAACGAATCTACAAGAATTACGGTTCGTATAATACTTATTAGCTCATCTAAGTCATAACGTATTTATTGCTAATATGAATCGTATTAATATCCTAAGTATTTTTAAGCGCATTCTCCTTTTTAGTAATGGACCGAAATAAAATACTTTAAGGTAATAATCGTTAATTAGCAAAATTTAAAGGTTACAAATAATAAAGCGTAAACTTAAAGGTTTAATATGATAAATAATCTATTTGTGGGCTTTATATGACAATTTATAAGTTCGAGGTTTGCATGCGTCATTTACCAAAGATTAAAGTTCGAAATGTAAATAACTTAAATATAATCAAAATGGTCATATACAGATTTTAAGATATGCTTCATATTACATTATTCATGTACATGTTCGATCAATATTCAAGCTCGCTCGCGGTTCAAATGACTAATATCTACGACCAAATAATCATACTTTACGACTAACACGCGACTCAACTATCCCGACATGCTTTCAAAATTACAAACAACCCAATCATTTTTCCCGCGATCGCCCTCAAACTTACCCCACAAGGCCCTGCTACATATTTTATGTTCACTTGAATATCATATTATTGTAACCTTTGCGTGATTTGCATATCCCTACTCGACATACATATACTACACGATTCAACACACATTATTAACTCATCACCCCACTAGGCATGCAATGCCCCATTTAAAATAGTTTACTCGAAAAACTCCTTACCCCAATCCGACCCACACCATCATGCATAACTTTTTGATATAGCACACACATACAGATTACAAGCCTTGACCCAAAACTCGATCCCAATATTAGCACACAATTTTCAGGTTTCATAATTCATTAACATGTTTAAAGGGTGACTCCTATTCTTGACAGATCAACACCAAGGCCACACAAACATTAACACCCAAAACACGTGACATGGTTTACCCCTTTTCGTCCCATGACCAGGTTTTAGATTCAAAACAGAAAATTATGGAGTACATTAATCGACCAAAACATAGGTTTTCTTATGGCTTTGAGTCAATGATAACGAAACATGTTTTAAGGTTTCACAACCAAGCGCATGGGGTGCAAGATACACGACCAGATTCCGATACAACTAACCCATATGTAAGAATTTGTTCATGATTTTATGTAGTCCAAAAGTTAGGTTATTCTTAGCTTTAGTTAGACCTTTAAATGAGACATGTTCTAATTATGAACCATGCGCATGGTGTTCCAAAAGTCCCACGACCAGGATGTGGTTTACAACAGAAAGAGTGTAGTGAATTTCCTTCCTTTAATACTTTATGAAACATGATATGGAGACGCAAAACGTGCGCATGTTGGCCACATATAACGATCAGATTCAGAAACAAAACGAGACAAGGGTGTGACGCTTACCTTTGATGCGTGTACAGGGGAGAATAGACAAGGACAACGCGGAAACAACCAAGCACTCTTATGTGCTTCTAACCCACGACCAACAACAGCCTTAACCAATGACAAAACCCAATCGTCCCTTCGTAACAACACCAGAATTTCGCCCTCACAAGAACCTCGTGCAACCCTCCATGGAACCTTGTGTCAACAGAAAAATATGGAGGAGGGAGGATATTTTTTGCCATCACTTTTTGCTAGAATAGTTAGGGTTTCTCTTTTTTTTCTTTTTTAGATGAAACAATGAATGGGATATGGGTGATTTTTAAAAGTGATTTGAGCGAGTAACTAGACCAAGAAATCAGGGATTTGCGTGGGGGACTAGACGTGATTAGGAGGATTTTAGGAATCCAAATATACCTTTATTTAGTTACCATATAAGTATTTGTTACATCTTTTATTTCATTTATCAAATGAATTTTAATTAGTCCATGTAACATTTGATGTGTTAATACATATTTGTAAGCTAAAATATAAGCTTTATTCTTCCATGTTTAGCATAATAATTTATGAGGTGATCATGTAACGTATTTAACCAGCTCCTTTTATTTTACGGATTTTCACAATGAGGGGTATAATGGTCTTTTAACGCATTCACGATTTTAAGGTTTACAACTCTTCCCCTCTAAAAGAAAATTTTCGTCCTCGAAAATTGAAGTCGCAGAGGTACACAGAGACGTACCGGCTTAAGGCAGACATAGCAATCCATAGTTTCACACAGATCATAACGATTTCGGTTCCAAAGCATACCAAAACTTATACGTAACAGATGCTGGTGAGAATCTCGCAAAGAGGTACAGAATTCCAAACGAACATGAGGAGTGACAATTAAAGGATACAAGTCATATTCCATTCAAGGTATTCAAACCCTGTGAATTTCCCAAGATGTCGTGATGATTTCAATAAGTTCAAATCATATGATCTCTCAGATTATCACGCTGATCAGCAAATCATAATACTTATCATGACAAGTCCTTATTGTCATCATATTCAACCTCGGGTCATGACAAACCACATAATCAAAATCATATCCAACAGGTAATATATAGATAGCAAGTATCAAACCAAAGCACACCAGATCCACATACATACAGCACATAATACATCAAAACAGCTTACCATACCACAAAAGAGAGAAGGTCACCAACTGCCGAGCCCCATGACTCGTTACTAACGATCCAAAAGAAAACTGAGATATTACCAAATGCTAAACGATAAAACTTCACGATTCAAACCGAGTTCTAAACAGATCAAAGAAATGCAATACCGATCAAAATCAATTAGCAAAATATCAAACCGCCTCAAAATGTGTAACAAACAAATCGGTGTAATACAAGTTGCGCCTTTGGTTGATCCATATATCAGCTCCTTCAAGAACATATCCCGACATCTCCAACAAACATCACGCGATCGTTGTGACTTCGCCATGAACCTTCCAACACCAGAATTGTTGTTGCATTGCAGGGTCGACACCATTATCTTCGATTCCACGAGTATTCTCCATCTAACGATCGACAAACAGACGGAAGCCTAATGTCTACCCAGTCCTCACAGGTCAATCCCAAGGTCAACAAGATGAAACCTTTGTTCTGATACCATAATTGTAACACCCCAACCCGAAAAGGGTAGAAGTGTCACATTCTGGTGTCATATCAGAACATACAAATAAAATTTTACAAGCGGAAGTCATATAAAACCAAAATACAAAGTCATTTAATTGGATGACTTACAAAGAAGATTACAAAGTCAAAAATGAAAAGAAATCTCAAAACATTAGCTCTTCAAATTAAGTCCAAAATAATAAGGTAACTAGAGTCGGTCCACTCAGATAATCCAACTCTGCCCCATCAAGCTTTTCTCCACTTTTCCAACCTAAAACCCTGCCAGTGAAAAGAAATGCTGGCCGAGCTTAAAAGCCCAAAGTGAACGGATATAACAAAACGAAAGCTAAACAAACTCAGAAATATGAAATGAAACAAAGGAAGCAGTTACAAGGTTACAACGGAAAGGAAACAATGAGTCAATGAAAAACCTGCAGAAACACAATTATACGGACATCCAGAAAGAATAGATAACAGAGGAGGACAAGCATGTAAAACATTGATGACACAAACGCAAGCACATTAAAATAACCAGGCATACAATAAAACAGGATGTTAGAGTACATATAAGCCAAACGGAAGTCCAAAGGCTAGCGGAAGCAACTAACTAGAAAGTGAGCATGGCAATCACACAGGTCAAGTAACTACAGTTAATAACATCACAAGTATCACAATAACGGAAATACTATCAGTAGTCAAGACATGGTAACCACACGTATCAAATATGAACTCAGCATGAACACTATAATTGAATGACTTAAGGACATAGCAGAGCAAATTGACAAGTTAACAAGCCAGACCACATAAGTCGAAACATTTATCCAATCAAACAGTAGCATAAACAAAGAATGTACACATGGCAGGTCAACAATAAGCAGATAAGGATACTAACAGATATTCACAGTCCAAGAGGTTAACCGAACGAAGTTTACATGCTAACCGTCAAAACAATTATTTATACACTAGCATGGACCAGACAAATCAAGGGTCACATAAAAGTATGATAAACGATTGATCAGTTATTAGCATGACAATAGGTAAATCAGACAATCACATATTACTAATATAGTAGCAGGGAAAACGATAGTCACGTAAAACATGTATAACCATAATCATATTCAATAATCATATCATAACCTGCTAATGCAGTGAATGGAACGATAGTCCGAAGTAACGGAATAAGAGTATGACATATCAATGCAATGGAATGTATATCATGGTAGTAGAGTGAGTCACATAAGGGTATTGGTTAAAGGACAATCAATACGGATATGGGCGCTGGGGAATACTTAAAGGTACAATATAGGTGTATCAATAGTGTAAGGTTTGTTAGAAATCCATCCCGAGCCAACAAAACAAACCAATATCAATAGTGGCAATATTAGTAAGTCGCCAATAGTATCCAATAGTAGCCATTGTATTCGAGGGGTGACCTCGAATACCAAACCAATAGGAGGGAGATCTCAAGAACCAATGGAGTAGCTAGCTCCCGGGTAAATGTGAGGGTCAGAATGCACATGTACCGCATCACCAAAACATATCATGTCATATCCAATGCAAATCAAATCAAATCTAGGTCAGTGATCCATACGCGCAATACAATAGTCAATACAATATCTGAAGCGCGCAACAATCAATACAATAATGGGGACGGTGTGTAACATCACTTGTACACACTAGAGTCATGCCATTGGTGAATCAATGACACGGACATGGAACCCCCATGCCTAGTTAATGGCTCGGGTATCAAACGGCAGGTGTCGACAAAAGTTCAAAGTGTAGCAATGTATATGTCTTCATAAGCAAATGTGCAATATCAATAGCTCACAATTCAGAGTTTCATAACAATAGTTCAATATCAAGATCCAATATCAATATTTCAATATCAAAGGTTCTATAGCATAGATTCAATAGCACAGGTCAATAGTAACAGTTCAGTAGCAAAGGGTTCAATAATGGAAGTTCAGCAATAGTGGCTCAATAACAGAGGGGTCAATAGCAAGGAAAAGATTCAATAGCAATGGTTCAATAGCAATGGTCATATAGCCAAGGATCAATATCAAAGTGTCAATAGCAAATCAAAGGTTCAGTATCAAAATGGCAAGAGATCAAAGATGCAAGGAGATCATGAGAAACCTTGTGAGAAAGGTTAGAATATATGTACCTTATCAAATGCAATGAGAGCAAATGGACAGAGCGTAACAGAAACAACGTCACACCTTCATCAACGAATCTAAAAGAATTACGGTTCGTATAATACTTACTAGCTCATCTAAGTCATAACGTATTTATTGCTTATATGAATCGTATTAATATCTTTAGAGTTTTTAAGCGTATTCTCATTTTTAGTAATGGACCGAAATAAAATACTTTAAGGTAATAATCATTAATTAGAAAAATTTAAAGGTTACAAATAATAAATCGTAAACTTAAAGGTTTAATATGATAAATAATCTATTTGTGGGATTTATATGACAATTTATAAGTTCGGGGTTTGCATGCGTCACTTACCAAAGATTAAAGTTCGAAATGTAAATAACTTAAATATAATCAAAATGGTCATATATACGATTTTAAGATATGCTTCATATTACATTATTCATGTACATGTTCGATCAATATTCAAGCTGTTCGCCATGGTTCAAATGACTAATATCTACGACCAAATAATCATACTTTACGACTATCACGCGACTCAACTATCCCGACATGCTTTCAAAATTACAAACAACCCAATCATTTTTCCTTGATCGCCCTCAAACTTACCCCACAAGGCCCTGCTACATATTTTATGTTCACTTGAATATCATATTATTGTAACCTTTGCATGATTTGCATATCCCTACTCGACATACATATACTACACGATTCAACACACATTATTAACTCATCACCCCACTAGGCATGCAATGACCCATTTAAAACATTTTACTCTAAAAAATCCTTACCCCAATCCGACCCACACCATCATGCATAACTTTTTGATATAGCACACACATACAGATTACAAGCCTTGACCCAAAACTCGATCCCAATATTAGCACACAATTTTCAGGTTTCATAATTCATTAACATTTTTAAAGGGTGACTCCTATTCTTGACAGATCAACACCAAGGCCACACAAACATTAACACCTAAAACACGTGACATGGTTTACCCCTTTTCGTCCCATGACCAGGTTTTAGATTCAAAACAGAAAATTATGGAGTACATTAAGCGACCAAAACATAGGTTTTCTCATGGCTTTGATTCAATGATAACTAGACATGTTTTAAGGTTTCACAACCAAGCGCATGGGGTGCAAGATACACGACCAGATTCCGATTCAACTAACCCATAAGTAAGAATTTGTTCATGATTTTATGTAGTCCAAAAGTTAGGTTATTGTTAGCTTTAGTTAGACCTTTAAATGAGACATGTTCTAATTATGAACCATGCGCATGGTGTTCCAAAAGACCCACGACCAGGATGTGGTTTACAACAGAAAGAGTGTAGTGAATTATCCATCCTTTAATACTTTATGAAACATGATATGGAGACACAATACATGCACATGTTGGCCACATATAACGATTAGATTCAGAAACAAAACGAGACAAGGGTGTGATGGTTACCTTTGATGCGTGTACAGGGGAGAATAGACAAGGACAACGCGGAAACAACCAACCACTCTTATGTGCTTCTAACCCACGACCAGCAACAACCTTAACCAATGACATAACCCAATCGTCCCTTCGTAACAACACCAAAATTTCGCCCTCACAGGAACCTCGTGCAACCCTCCTTGGAACCTTGTGTCAACAGAAAAATATGGAGGAGGGAGGATATTTCTTGCCGTCACTTTTTGCTAGAATAGTTAGGGTTTCTCTTTTTTTTCTTTTTTAGATGAAACAATGAATGGGATATGGGTGATTTTTAAAAGTGATTTGAGCGAGTAACTAGACCAAGAAATCAGGGATTTGCATGGGGGACTAGACGTGATTAGGAGGATTTTTAGGAGTCCAAATATACCTTTATTTAGTTACCATACAAGTATTTGTTACATCTTTTATTTCATTTATCAAATGCATTTTAATTAGTCCATGTAACATTTGATGTGTTAATACATATTTGTAAGCTAAAATATAAGTTTTATTCTTCCATGTTTAGCATAATAATTTATGAGGTGATCATGTAACATATTTAACGAGCTCCTTTTTATTTTACGGATTTTCACAATGAGGGGTGTAATGGTCTTTTAACGCGTTCACGATTTTAGGGTTTTACATACTAAGTGGTGAAATTCATCTTAGGGACAGAGAAATAAAAGTGCTTAAAGAGAAATTCGAAGAAGTAGAGAGTGTTAAACAAGATGCCCTAATAGAAAAAGAAAAACATGTTGTTAGGGTTGCTAAAACACAGTATGCTTCAGATTTAGTAAATAAGCCAATTGGTCAGAAATTATTCAAGGAGGGTACTGGTCATGGATACAACAATATGCCACCACCCTCTCTTATGAAACATGCATCACCTACAAAAGAACTGTCATTTAGTAGTGAATTCAGTTTTAACAAACCTGTAGAAGAGATTAGTAAGACTGAAACAACTAAGCTAGGTTCTAATAAGTCATCTGATGCTCCTACTATTGAAGATTGGGAATCAGATTCTGAGGAAGATAGATCTGAATCAACACAGCCTGAAAAGATGGAAAATGTAAAGAAAGTTGATTCTAAACAAGTCAACCTTGTGCCTAGATTTGGAGCACCAATTTCTAGGAATGTAGTAGACTACAAGGAGATACATAGGGAATAGATGAAAAGTTACATACATAGGGGAAATCAGAGAAACTTTAATGGACTAATTTCAAACAGATTAGGAGATGAGTTTCAATGTGTTAAGAAGGCTTGCTTTAAATGTGGTAGTTTTGAGCATTTACAGAGAAACTGTTATAAAAATCAACAACAAGTTTGGATCATTAGAGGAGGGTAAATCATCAAAACTTTTCAAAGAAAACCACCTCTCATCCTAACAAAAATATGGTTCCCATAGAAGTGCTAATGAGGAATGGTAAAACTAAATCAATAATCAATGCTGCACCCAAATGGGTTCCAACCACTGCTAAGCAAAATGTAAACACTGCTAAGCAAAATCTTCCCACTGCTAAGCATAATATCACCACTGATACAAAAGAAGTTTTAAAAATTTCAAAGGTGATAACTGACACGGTGGTTGGAAACCATTTTTATGTTGTTAAGGCCTCAGCTAGCTGGCAATGGAAGCCTAATACCACGGTTTTACATAATGTCAGTTGTCCATCAATGGACCTAAAGAAATTTGATTTTGTTGATGCATAGGGCAGACCCAAGTCAGTATTGGCTTGGGTCCACAAAAGGAACTAACTTGTTTAATTTCATGTGCAGGGCAATCTACAAGATGAGCTAAAAGATAAAGGAATTTTTGATAGTGGTTGCTCTGGGCACATGACATGGGATGGGAGCAACCAGGAGGATTTTGAAGCTTTTGATGGAGGATATCTGGCATTTGGCAATGATCCAAAGGGAGGAAGGATACTTGGCAGAGGCACAATCAGAACAGGGAAATTAGACTTTGAAAAGGTGTATCTGGTACAGGGACTAAAATACAATTTATTCAGTGTTTCTCAAATGTGTGATAAGAAAAACTATGTACTTTTTGGGGAAACTGAGTGTGTGGTGTTGTCACCTGATTTTAAGATGCTTAATGAGAAATTTGTGCAGTTAAGGATACCTAGGAAAGAGAACATATATTGTTTTGATCTTAAAGATGTAATTCCTAATAGGTCCTTAACCTGTTTGTTTGCTAAGGCATCAGTAGATGAGTCTAAATTGTCACATAGAAGGCTAGGTCACCTTAATTACAAAACAATTAATAAACTGGTAAAAGGCAGCTTAGTGAGAGGGTTACCTTCTAAAGTTTTTGAGTGTAAGGAACTTTATGTGGCTTGTCAAAAAGGAAAACAACATAGAGCTTCTTGTAAGTCCAAAACTGTAAACACCATCACACAACCACTTTTTATGCTTCATATGGACTTATTTGGACCTACCTTTGTTAAAAGCTTGAACCATAAGCAGTACTGCCTAGTTATCACTGATGATTATAGTAGATTTTCTTGGGTATACTTTTTGGCTGCTAAGAGTGAGACTAGTGAGATGCCTAATAGTTTCATTACTAAGATAGAAAATCTAGTAAACCATAAGGTCAAGGTAATCAGATGTGATAATGGAACTGAGTTTAAGAATGATGTGATGAATCAGTTCTGTGTAGCTAAGGGTATAGAAAGACAGTTTAGTATTGCTAGAACACCACAACAAAATGGTGTAGCCGAAAGGAAAAATAGGACATTAATTGAGGCTGCTAGGACAATGTTGTCAGAATCTAAGTTACCAACTACCTTTTGGGCTGAAGCTGTAGGCACTGCATGTTATGTGCAGAATAGAAGTAAGGTAGTGAAGCCTCATAACAAGACCCCCTATGAGCTATTTGATAAGGTTTTAAAATGTACCTTTTTGAGGGGTCGTTTAAGCCCTTATTTAATCACTTTTGTATCCATTATTACTTAATATCGCTCCTTTTCACTTTTTAGGTATCTTGAAGGCAAATTGCTAGAATGACACTTATTCGGACAAAAAGGCGTGAATATACGAAGAAAATGGCCAAAGTCAAGAATCGAGACACTCAGGCCGCTGGAACTAAGGGGGACGGCGTCAGGTTCTACAAGTGACGACGTCAGGTACTACTAGAGACGCCGTTGAACAAATTTTGTGACGACTCACTAGCCAAATTTCTCATTTACAAGTGACGGCTTCAGGTTTTAAAGAGTTGGGCGTCGTAACTCAGACGGCCAAGATTTGATCCAGACGACGTCAGAGACTGAAGGGGACGGCCTCACAAGCATAAGGTGACGCCGTCGCAAAACTAACGTGGCCAAGACGAAACCCAAATTATGGCGACCCGACGGCGTCACAAATCAAAGGGTGACGTCGTCGCATTTGTAATCTTATATATAGAATCCGAATTTTTCAGTTTTCAGTGTGTAGTCTTTTGGAGTAAAAACCTAAACCGAATCAAGGCTATCTTGTACAGTATTTTAGGTTTCCATACCCTATCTTACATCAAGATAAGTGTTTTACTTCATTAATTCAATTATGTCTTCAACTGATTGTGTGTACGCTTGCATGTTCCCCATGTTCGGCTAATTTACTTGTGTGTTTGCTTATGTAATATGAAACTTAGTTATTGAATATTGATTGGTTGTTTCTTATCTTAATTGTGATTGACCTGGTATTGCGATAGGTCATTCGTTGTGCTAATAATGCTTGATTAATCTTATTTGAACCTTATTTTATAATCACCTAGAGTAATTGTAGGCTATACATCCAAAGAATACCTTAGAGTTAAAGTTTATAAATCCTAGAGATTTTGTAGTCATTAACCTTTGGTAGCTTCAAAGAGTTAGGGATAAACGCATACCCTGCGACCTTAGAAACACAACGCAATTAAGAATAAGGACGTGACAATTCAACCATCAATAGGAGATAACTAGGGAGTAATAAAACCTAAGCAAATACATTTTTAACTATCATACAAGCACACAACAATAGACATAGACTACCCTCACCTTAGCTTAGATAATTAGATAAGTAGAAGTAATCGGTAGAAATACAAACCTCCCAAATTCAAACCCTGAGATTCGTACCTTTCCATTTCCTAAAAAACATAAAAAAAGATAAAAAAAAATAATCTTCCTCAACCCCAACCTTAGCGTAGTAACTTCTCACTAGCATTCTTATTCCCCTAGAGAACGATATCAATTCCCGTGGCTTACCCTAATACTACACTACAATGATTAGGTTCACTGTCTAGGGTGTTGAAAAAACTTGCTCACTAAAAGGAAGTTCCTTTGACCTAAGCGATGTGTAGTGTTTATCAAGTTTTTGGCCCATTCGGGGAATAGAATAGCTAGTTAAGAGTCCACCTCGTTTAGGTTTCCTTGCTTGATTCCTATCAAGTAACCTTTTTTCCCATTTTAGCTTCCTCGTAGTCTATCCCCCTTCTTCGTGACCTTTGTTAGTATCCCATCACTTTTCATCATGGAAGGTGATAACCAACCACCACTCATCAACCCACCACCAAATGACCCGTCAAGAGGCCGTACTCTTGGTAAATACTCGAGACCAAGCCACATAGGCTATAGGAACACCATTGAGCTTCCCGACCAAGCCCAAACTATGGCCCTGCAATCCGACACCATCCGGTTGGTGCAAAACGGATGTGCATTTCATGGTCTTCGTTCCGAAGATCCTAATCAGCATCTTAAGGATTTCCTTAAAATTGTTGATTCCATCAACCTCGATGCTACTACTCGGGAGACCACGCTTCTGCGTCTCTTCCAATTCTCTCTACGGGACCAAGCTAGTAATTGGCTTGAGCGACTTCCCGCCGGCTCCATCTCAAGTTGGGATGATCTCACCTCTCGTTTCCTTGCCCAATTTTTCCCACCGGGGAGAACTACTAAACTTAGACGAGACATCTTGACGTTTCAACAACTTCAAGGAAAATCTCTCTACAAAGCATGGACTCGTTTCAAGGACTTACTCCATCAAGTCCCTCATCATGGTATTGATCTTTGGCTTCAAATCCAAATATTATATGACCATACCGATTTCATCACAAGGCGATCCATTGATCAAGCCGTCGGTGGAAGGCTTAGCGACTTCAACGCAGAGGAATCTTGGGATATTATAGAAGAGCTTGCCGATCGAAGCTACGAAGATTGGAATGAATCCCCTGAAACCCCTGTTAAAGTAGTTAATGCCATATCAACTCCTCTTGAATCTTCCAACGTCACCGAAGAGCAAATGAGTGCTCTTGAGAGAAGGATTGATTATCTGATTGAAAGGCATAAGAGAGCCCCCGTACGAATCCCTCGGGAAATAGTCAATTCCACCAATCCCACCAACCACCCAACACCTTCCTCCGAATCCCCAAGTCGTGAGCAAAATCTTAATTCTGAACGGCGCTTCTGTTCTACTTCCCCAATACCACTCTCACCAAGCTTTAAGGAACAAATGAGGGAGTACATGGCAGCTCATACGGAGAGATTAGCAAAATTTGAAGAGGAGGTTTATAGGCAAAGGGAGGAGATGCAGGAAAAGATGACGGAAATGATGAACTTGGTAAAAGAATATATCAAGAAAAAAGTTCCCGAAAAGGTACTAGTAAGAAGCAATGATTATCCTCCCACTTCGTTTGTTAACTTCATTTCCATTATTCCTGAAGATGAAAAGGTTGAGGAGAAGAAAACTGAGAAAAGCAAGAGGGAGGAGGCTGAAACTAATGATGAGCCCGAGACCATTGAGTACTACCTTAAGCACGAGATTAACAAAAAAACCATTGTTAACCAAGTGAACAACTTTAGGTACAATGAGGTTCTTAGGAAAGCCCTTGAAGGAAAAATAAAAGAAAAAGAGTATAACACCATGTCTGTGGGACCTCTGTATGAGCTGGTTCTTAAAAAACCAGTAACTAAAAAGCGAGAAACCACGGGGAACTTTGTGATACCATGTAGCATAGGTAATGTAAGATATTGGATTTCATAAACACATAACAAACAATAATATGGGTCGAATTATGAGTAGGTTTAGAGAGGGGATCTTTTCTAGAGAGAGAAAGTAAAAGAAAACATAGAAGGTTAGATTAAGAATGAGAAAGGTCCAACCCTCTACCTTGGGAGCTAGAGGGTATTTATAGTTACATAATAAATTTCCTCCTTCGGACTGTGGATCAGGCATACAGTGGGTAAAGACCCGTCCTTCCTCCACGATGTTGCACTAAACTAAATAACTAACTAAATAACTGGTAAATAACGTAATGTCTACGAGCTAACTTATGCTAGATTATATTTGGGGTGACCGATACTTCACTATGGAATTTTCTAATTTCTAACAATCTCCCTAAGGGAGGTCACCCCATGTTTTACATTTCAAATCCTAGCATTCTATTTAATCTTCAGATCTTGAGCTCAGAGACATTAATTCTTCAACATCTGCATCTTTGTGCTTTTAGCGGATTCTTTAAAGTCCATAACTTTGTACTTTAAGTGGAGGCCTTTATATTGATCCACATCTTTGATGATCTTCGAGCTTTATTTGAGATCATCAGCCACAGAAAATCTCTGGATCACCCTTTATTATGTTACCATCATGTGAAGTTGTGACATTCGGGCCGACATGCTCACACTTTCTAGATCATGACCTCTTTTTATCAGAGTAGCGATGCTTTTATCGGGTTCAAGATATTTGCGGCAAGCGAAGCATAGTATAAAAATATCGAGCCAGTTCGAGATATGCACAAGTCATGATTTCTTCAATTAAGTGTGGATGCTTTGTGAGCATGCGCTTTGATTGACTCCTCAATTCGATCACCGCAATCGCTCTGGGTGTACTGCGTAAGACAGTTAGCAATAAAACACACGAAAGTGTCTTTGATCACTTTCGTTGAATTGAGGTACACGGCCCACGGTTCCCCCCGCTTGATCATTACAAGTAATGCCTTGTGATCGGTAGAATTCAAGAATCTCCCCTTGATAGGGTTTCGAACGCTCTAGCCGTTCTCAAACCGAACGCCTCAAAGAAGACAACACGGTGAGTGAATCAACAAATTGAGATTTACTGATTGATAGAAAATGATTTGAAAACAATCGCGTATTGCTTAGAAGAAAGAGTTTTGCAATACGACGAACGTTTTATGAGAAAGATCAATTTTCAATCATAAATACTTTTTGTATTTGAAAAGAGTACACATCCGATGTGCTAGAGAAAAGAAGAGATTTACACATCGAACGATTTTTCCAAAAGTTTTTTTCAATCAGAGATACTTTTTGTGTTTGAAATGAATACACATTCGATGTGCTAGAGAAAAGAAGATTTGCACATCGAACGGTTTTTCCAAAAGTATTCGTCAATTCCATTCCTGGTCCAAGGTTGATTCAAGATTGAATCTCCCCATCGTTTCTATCCAGTTGTCACAAGCTTGATCTTACGAGAAGATCTCACATGTCACCCACCAAGAGCTTGTTTTATGTTGGCTCTAGAAGGATTTCCATCTTCATCGTGAATACTTTTACATATCATTCGGATGTTCTGGCAATACCACAAGGATAATGCGTAGGACTCTTAATTATATTCTCACTTTCCACATTGTGTGAAACAGCAAGTCTTCAAGAATAGTGTCCTAATGAGATATTGTGGACGATCTCTTAGCTCTAGACTTAATAGTGCACATTTAGTTCCTATGCCGGAGACAAGGGAGAGGGTCTCCTTCTTCAATATCAACAATCTCTAAGAGAAAGTCGATAGATTATGTAGGTTCCCCGTGAGAATGAAACAAGCCCTTTTAAAAGGAACTTGAGTGGCTTGGGAAGTTTAGTGCAGGATCGTCACTGGGTCCATGACGTCTTGTCTTCAATAGCGTTACCTTGGTAACCACCAAGAGCATATGTATTGAACCCTTCACGCCTAAGGTTGAATTTTGGAGGGCTATTTCTTTTCACCCTTTTTCACATTCATTTCTTTTTCATTCTTCAACCCTTCAGTGCTTACCAAGACTTCATAACTAGAACCTTGTTGGGTTTATTCTAGTTCTAGCTCTATCTTAGTCCGCACTCTTCCCATATCTCACTTTTCTCCTTTTTTCATCATACCTAAGGACTTCTACACTATCTAGTGGATTGTCCCTGGGTAGATCCCTCCGGCTCTGGCGGATCGTGGGAACTAATACCTAACCTTACCATCCTTATAACTCCATGCATAAAGTAAAATGGTCGGTCTTTTGGTACAGTTCTTTCTTCCTTGAAAGCAATTAAAAAATCATTTGGAAAAACCAATCAAGGTACTTGTGACAAAATATCACAGTATTTGGTACCTTAATTGTTTTTGATCATTTAGAAAACCTCCCCCTCAACATGTGCATATGATTTAGAAATTGTTTAGCACATGGAGGCAAGAGGACTTTGAAATATTTTCTTTGATCACAATTTTTATAGAAAAAACCATTTGATTTTCTTTGGTAAATTCTCCCCCTCAATATGTGCATAGGATATTTGAAATCATTTTATCACATAGAGGAAAGAGTTCTTTTGAAACACATCCACGATCACAAAACCATTAAGAAAACCATTTGAAAACTCAATCAAGGTACTTTATGTTAAAACATAAAAGCTTTTGTACCTCGATAGTTTATTTTCTTTTAAAATGCTCCTCCTCAATATGTGCCGTTGATTCAAAGGGTTTAGCACATATGAGAGCAAGCCTGCACAATTGAATCAAAACAATCACCTTTTATCAAATTTCATTATTAAATCACAAATTCTCCCCCGATCAAAAATATCAACCCCTTTGAGATTTTGGATCCCACGTGATTTAATAAGGTTTAGAAAACATGGGAGAAAATGTGCCTGATTTAAAAACTCATCTAGTTTTGGATAAATGCTCCCCCTCAACATGTGCATTATGTATATTGAAATCGTTTGGCACATGGAGGCAGGAGTCCCTTTGAAGGACTAAAACCAATTCCATTAAAACAGATTTGAGATTTAAATCACGATCTCTTCCCCGATCAACAAATTTCAAACCATTTGAGATTTGTGCTCCCAAAAGATTTAAATCATTTAGAAAATTTTGGGGAAAGACGTGGCAAGATTTAATTTTGAAAATGACAGATAAGGACCATTTTAAGACATTAAAGATTGTTAGTGTCAAGTATGATTGTTTTTAAGAGATCTTTAAGTAAAATAAAACAATTTCACAATCAAACAAGAACAGAAAATATTTCATTTTGTAAGATCTTTGAGTTTTAAAGAAAATCATACCTTGACATAACATTAAATCTTTATATCACCACTTTATGTTGTACAAACCGGACTTTTATGAAGAAATATCGTTTGAAAATATTTAATTTGAAATCACTTATGATTTGACAAAATAAAGTCCGGTTGATTTCAAAACTTTGAATCCGATTTATTTTCAAAACAATAATTTTTTTTTCATTTTCAAAGCAATATTATTCAAAAATTGTTTAAAAACTGGTATCATCCACTACTTTTTCCTGCACAAGATTCGTTAGGTGGTTGAGTTGCTTTTGTTGTTGTTGTTGAGGGTTGGAAGAAAACCATCTGGTGATGCAGTGAGACTTCTTACGTTGCATTTTAATGCCAACTGAGGTCAAATTAAGCTCCGTTTCTTCATTTGCTGATGAAGAAAACCATCTGCTGATGCAGTGAGACCTCTTAGATTGCATTCCATGCCAACTTTCCTTAGAAGTCAAATTAAGCTCCGTTTCTTCATTTGTCAACCCAAGATGTAGTTACCCTTTCCATTCGGCATCCAATCATATTCTATTGTGGGATCCGGATCGGGAACATTCTTATATACCAATATACCTGCATACGTTAGTGAACACACATACAGATATATGGTGGTCGACATCACCCAAACAACAATCGACTAATAAAAGTCAATTCAACATATCAATCAGTTCATATAAAGCATGGGAATAATGTGTTTATCAAACTCTAATCATCTAATACTAACATTCATATCCTAGGCACCTAGTCCTTCAACGTAGGTTAACATGATTTTTAATTAAGCATATAGGATAATTAAGAAAGCCCGTTAGATGATATAGATTTGAAAACATTATCCCCCTCAATCAATGACTCATTTTTTTGAAAAGTTTAAAAGCACTGAAGTCATTGATTGATGTAGCACCTCACTTTTATCAACCTTATCACAAACCCAACACAAACACAAGTATAACCACGTAAACCAAACACACTTTATGCGTATAAAGAAAGAAACAAAGATGAGAAAGATGGTGACTTGAATGATATGAAATCCGTGTTTGTTATGCGTAGAAAGATAAACAATAAAGATGATGTTTATTGCAAAGGAAGAAAACACATACACACACACTTTCAAGCACACCCCTCAAATGACCATTTGAGGGGTATTTATAGTCCAAGGGACTTGATGCCCTAAAAGGCTTTCCATGGGCCTCGTGGGTTGGACATGGATTGGATTGGGTTGCTTGGACTTATACAAGGCAAGCTTATCCTAACGCCTAGCCATTTAGCTTAGTCCAATCCACGAGCCCGTGGACTATTCTAGCACAATATCTAACACACGTTACAAAGTTCCTAATCGTGAATGACCATCACTTCTAATAAAACTATTAAGGCTAACAATCTCCCCCTAAGGGGTGGTCATTCAAATGATGCTCCACTTGATTAGGTCTTTACTTTTCTTGAGCTCGAACTTTGTGTGTCGATATAGAATAGTCTTGATTCTTTGTTCCTTCATGCTTTGTGATCAGTTAATGTGGTTTTCTGCCGTTGTCAACTTCGTTGGATAGGTATCTCCTCGTCTTTCTCCACCATGCTCACACTTCTATTTGTTTTTTGGTTACCAATGATGTAGTTCTCGAGTCTTTAGATTCATTGACGAAGAATCATCTTTAACTTTGTGTAGCCTTTGATTATGATGAGAACTTTCATGTGTTTTTTGTATGAGCATGTGGCGATGTCTGACGATCCATCCGGCCTAGAGCTTCCATAAGAAGAAAACATAAAACATGTTAGTAATAAGCGGATTCCGGCACTTACAAGTTTGAATTTCGAGGGTGTTAACGGCATAGTGTGAAAACACGTCTCTAATTCTCACAAAGGCCGTTCCCGAACTGGAGTCCCACAAGTGAGATAACGCGATATACCGAAGTACATCTACAGCTCAGATGAGTCGCTGAGGTACACCGAAGCATCACCCCACGACATAGACCGTTTGAGACACACTAAGCGTAATCCACGGGGAGTTACCGAAGTGACCTGCTGTTAGGGCTGCTTGATGTTGACCCTGGCAGGAGTTTCCATTCAATCGCAAGATCACAGATGTGAAACTTCTCATAAATGTTCTGGCAGTGCTAAGACTGCGTAGGACTCTAGAATGTATCACTTGTGCCCTTATTGATGAACAACAAGCGATGAAATGTCATGTGTTCCTATGAGATCTTTTGATGAATCTCGTGGCTCTAGACTCAGTTATTGCATTTTGGTTTTCTGGCGGAGACTAGGGAGAGGGTCTCCTTCTTCAATATCAACAATCTCTAAGAGAAAGTCGATAGATTATGTAGGGTTCCAAGTGAGAATGAAACAAATCCTTTTAAGAGGAATTGAGTGGCTAGAAGGTTTAGTGCAATGCGTCACTGGGTCCATGACGTCTTTGTCTTCAATACCGGTGTCATCTAGTGACAACCGTAGCATATGTATTGAACCCGTTTTCGCCTAAGGTTGAATATGGAGGGCTATTTCTTTTCACCCTTTCTCATTACATTTCTTTTAATTCTTCAACCCCTTCTTTCTCCTTTCTCACATTACTCCTTTTTTCAATCATTCCTAAGAACTTCTAATACTAACTATTTCTGATGTCCTTGGGTAGATCCTCCGCTCTGGCGGATCATAGGACCAATTTCCTATCCTTAGTCACCTTATAACTCCATGACTGTCCCATGTTGCCATAAAACCATTTTTCTTGAAAATCTCACAGAGTGTTTATGATAGAAAACATGTTTGAGACACTTCGCGAGTTTTATATTTTCAGAAACACTCCCCCTTCACATGTGCTTATGAGTTTTAACAGAAATCTGCACATAGAGGGTAGAGTTTGCACTTTTTGAATTGATCGGCTCATGATAGACAATTCCCCACGAGACACGGTTACGTTGCCTAGTTAAAGAGTTCCATTCTCAGTTTTTAGGTGACAACTAGCTCTAATAACTAACTTGAAGTTGTAAACACTTCTTGAAAAAGAGGTTAGACCCATGAAGGTGCATATCTATCACAAGTTTCTCGAGATGGTACATTTACTGACTTTGATTCCCGTCAATTCATTGGTTTCGTCTGAGTCGAGCTCATTATGAGTTTCAAACACCGATCATTAAACATTTTTGATCACATTTTAATCACGTCTCCTCCCCCTCAAAAATAGCATATTCGTGATATTTTTGATATCAACGGATTAAACAACATTTTAGAATCTTTTGGGGAGACAAACGGATTTGATTTAAGCATGAATTTGTAACATTTTAGATTTATACTCCCCCTTTAATAAAGCATAATCAATTAAAGGGTTTTAGAGGGAGTTATCTTGAGCACAAAATATTTTGAAAGATTTTGAAAATCTTTTGAACAATCTTGAAAAGGTGCTCAAGATGATGATGATTTCTCACCAGTTTAAATGTAGTGCACTGAAGCGTACACTTGTTTTTTCTTTAAAAGCACGAGTTTTGATTTTAACAATAATCAAAAGTCATCATTTTCGTCCGGGTTTTGTCTATGAAGTATCGAAAAGCCATTATTTGAAGAAATTTTGAGAAACGACATGTTTTGAAAAACATTAAAGAACTCTCGCTCAAGCATCTGTACATACCCGTATCATTGTTGAATGACATTTCTAGAAACGTGCAGAATATCGATTATACGAGAGACATGTCGTGAGAAGAATATTTTTGGATTTTTGATTTTATATTGTTTTTGTATTTTTTGAAAGTTTTATATTTTTATATTTTGCTTTTGTTGGTTTTTCAAATTTTGTATTTTGGTTTTCAAAAATATTTACAGCGAAGCTTGTTGGAAAATCATTTTCAAGAAGATTCGAGAAGACGTTCTAACTCCTCAGGGGTTAGGCTTCGCATTCCAATTCGTCGAACTAAATAGTCAAACCTTTCTTTTGGAAGGGCTTTAGTTAATAGATCGGCGAGTTGGTAATCAGTCTTCACAAAGAATAATTCAACAGTACCATTTTCGACGTACTCTTTGATGAAGTGATAGCGGACACGGATATGCTTAGTCTTTGAGTGATGAACAGGATTGCATGATATGGCTATGGCACTTTTCGAGTCACAATACATAGGTATTTTATCGAAAGTAAAGCCATAATCTGTGAGTTGTGTTCTCATCCATAGAACTTGAGCACAACACGCAGATAGAGACACATACTCAGCTTCAGCGGTTGAAAGTGCAGTGCAATCTTGTTTCTTTGAAGACCAAATTACTAACTTTTCACCCAAAATTGTGCTCCTCGGATGTACTTTTTGTTGTAACTTGATCACCTGCGTGGTCCGGATCTGAAAAGGAAATTAGATCAAATCCGGATTCCTTCGGATACCAAATTCCCATGTGAATGGATGTCTTCAGGTACCGAAAGATCCGTTTAACCTCTTTGAGGTGCGATTCGGTAGGCTTTGCCTGAAACCGTGCTAATAAGCAAACAGCAAAATGAATATTGCGTCGACTAGCAGTGAGGTACATGAGAGAACCAATCATGCTCCGATATTTCTTTGGATCAATAGGTTTCCCAAACAAATCGGCTTCAATTTTTGGTGAAGTTACCATTGGTGTTCCGACCGAATCACAATTATCCATACCATGATTTTTCAAAATCTCAGTTGTGTATTTAGCTTGATTTATAAAAATTCCACGTGGGGATTGATGAATTTGTAAACCGAGAAAGAATTTTAGTTCCCCCATCATGGACATTTCAAATTTGCTTTTCATGAGATTTTCAAAATGTTTTGAAAGATTCGGATTCGTAGACCCAAAAATGATGCGCCCACATAAATCTGAACAATCAAAATGTCGTTTTGCATTTTTGTGTAAACAAGGTAGGATCAACTGTTCCTTTGGTGAAATTGTTTAGGATAAGGAAAGAGGACAGTTCGTCATACCACGCTCTCGAGCTTGTTTCAATCCATAGATTGCCTTTTTGAGTTTGTAGACGTAGTCCGGATGATTCATGTCTATGAAGCCTTCGGCTGTCTCACGTACACTTCTTCTTTCCGAGTTCCATTCAAGAACGCGGTCTTAATGTCCATCTGATAAACCGTGATGTTTTTGTGAGCTGCATAGGCTAAGAATATCATGACTGCTTCTAGTCTAGCTACGGCGCGAATGACTCTTCAAAGTCTATCCCTTCCTCTTGTCTGTATCCTTTGGCCACAAGACGAGCTTTGTTGCGAATTACAGTCATCTCTTCATCCCCTTTGTTCTTCCATAACCATTTGAGATCAATGACGCGAATGTCAATTGGTCTTGGAACCATATCCCAAGAGTCATGTAGACGGTATTGGAGAAGTTCCTCCTGCATCGCTTCTATCCATGCGGGTTCTGCCATTGCCTCGCGAATGTTCTTTGGCTCTATATTGCTAATTGAGCACAGGTAAATGCACAAGTCGCAATCGATGGCAAGTTGGCGTCTCGTCTGAATTGGCCTTGAAGGTTCACCAATAACTTGTTCAATTGGGTGGTCTTTTGTCCACTTCAGAGTAGAAGGATACCGTTGGATAAACGTATGCGAGTTAGATGGTTCTCGTAAGCTTGAGGATGATTCAGCTGATTCCGTAGCAAACGGGTTTTCAAATAAGTCTTCATCTAACGTTGCATCGTTCTGGTTTTGGTTTTGCTCATCAACTGCTGGTAGAACGGGTGTAATAGCTGGAGTAGATGTAGATGATGTTGATGGAGTTGGTGCATTGGTTTCGAGCGTAGTAGATGCATCTTCTGTTGGTGGTGGAGGATGATTTTGAGCGGGTGCAGCGGAATGATGGTTTGATGCATTTGTCGAAGCTTCACCATAGTATTCATCGAACATTAACTCAAAGAAATTCTCCCATTCTTGTTCTTTAGGATTTTCAATCGAAGTTGATTGAGCTCTTTGAGGTATGAGTCCGAACGATGTGTCCGAGTAAGTCTGCTGGTTTAGTGCGGGTTCTAGAGCGAGTCTCTCAGAAGCCATATGTGAAAGTTCATCAAACTTCACATTCATCGTCTCCATGATCCTCCTAGTTCTTCTGTTATACACCCTGAATGCCCTCGAGTTATCTGAATATCCAATGAAGATTCCAATATCACCTTTTGCTTTCAGTTTTCCAAGATCTTCTCTGTCATTCGTAGGATAGCACAAAGCGCCAAACACGTGAAAGTAAGAGATATCCGGTTTTCTGTTATTCACAAGCTCATATGGGGTTTTATTGAATCTTGGATGGATGAGAGATCGGTTCTGAGTGAAACAAGCAGTGGCAACAGCATCAGCCCATAGAAATAACGGTGCACTAGAATAGATTAGCATTGTGCGAGCAGCTTCCACAAGAGTTCTATTTCTTCTTTCAACTACCCCATTCTATTGTGGAGTTCTAACAACGATGTCGATGAGTGATTCCAACATCTTCAAAATAAGCTCTTAACTCGATTAGTGAATTCGTGCCGTTGTTTGTTCTTACAACCCTTACTAGAGTTTGAAGAAGTACTTGAATTCGTTTCAGAAAGGTGATGATGATGCTTGGTGCTTCATCTTTTGATCTCAGAAACCTAACCCATGTATATCTCGAATAATCATCAACGATGACAAGAATATACTTTTTCCCATTAATGCTTTCAACTCTCATTGGGCCACATAAGTCCATGTGCAACATATGCAACTTTGCTTCCGAACTAGGTACGGTTTTGGGTTTATATGATGCTCTTTTGCTTTTTCCTTGTTCGCATGATGGACATAAGTGATCCTTGGTGTATTTGAACTTTGGAAGTCCATTGACGATGTTGTCTTTGGCAATTTTGTTGATGGTGTCGAAATTGAGATGGGATAACCGTCTATGCCACAACCAGGACTGTGTTCCAGATGCTCGAGTCATAAGACATATTGGTGATGAAGAGGCCATTTGATTGATGTCGATAGCATACAAGTTTGTATCACGATTCCCAGTTAAGAGATCCGTGCCATCCAAGTTTCTAACGAAGCAAGCATTTCTCCTAAAAGCAACCTCTAAATCTGCATCACGAACTGCCCGATGAAAACAAATTGTGTCCCAACCCTTCGACATAGTAAACCCAAGTGATCAAATAATTTCCAAAAGGTAGATCTCCATAACCCATGATAGCTGCTACATGATCATTTCCGAAACGTACGGTTCCATGAATTTCCAGACGAAATTGATCAGCAGCTTCAGATTCCGGTCATGTGCTTGGAGCAACCCGAGTCGACGATCCAAAGACATACTTCAATAACCTGCCAAGAATGTAAAAAGAATATTGTGGAAACCTGTTTGAGTTTGGTTCCTTTGGGTTAGAGGTAAAATCCTTATCACACTCAGAGAGGTTTTCTACAGGGAATTCTGGTTTATCACTCATTGTACCATTCTGGAGTGTGAAAGTTCTACATGTGGGTTTCCAAATATCATCCCTAAAGTATACACTATAGTTCCTGTCAATAGTGTAAAGTCTAAGTTTTGCAACTAGTCTTCCTACTTGTTTAGCGTAAGATCTTTTAGGAACATTCTTTTGAACAGCTTAACAATCTCATTCTTAGAAACACAATCATCATGAACATTAGATAAAGATTTCTTGCAAGTTAAACAAAGAGATTCAACAGATTCATTAAACTTAGCAGATTTCATAGGTTCCGTACATTCAGATGAAATGTCTTTCTTATTCAAAAACGGTAAATTCCTAGGGAGTTCTTCTACTTTCTTCTCTTTATTCAAGCTACTACTCCTAGAGGCATCGAGACTCTATTGTTCCTTGTATTGCTCTTAGGCTTTAGTCTGCTGCTCCTAGAGGTGCTTTCTAGTCCTGTAGAAGGTAAGGCACACGCATTAGGATTCACATTTTTATGAAGGGAGGTGGTTTCAGCTTTCCTAGTCTCTTTAGAGTGCTTTTCTAAACTTATGTCGTTTGTTCCATATGTTGTGGAGGCAGACGCATTAGTGGTACTCATCTTAAAAAGGCCAGGTGCTAAAACTTTTGGTTTCTCGAAAACCGCTTTTCCTTTATCAACATGTTGTTTAGGTAGGGCCGGTGGAGTGACTGGTTTTGATGAAACATTTTTCTCATTGACTTTTGGAGGAGGCATAGAAACAGACATTTTTGGTTTGGAAACCGGTTTGGGAACATTTGCTTTCTCCGCAGTCAATGGTTTTTAATCACAGTATCCACTGCCTTTCCTTTTTGACTTTCCAGAGCCCTCAAAAGATCATTTTTCGCTTTCATGTCATTGTAGGCACGCTCATACGACAGTTTGTCATACTTGCATTCCTCTGATTTTCGATCAAGTTGTTTAAAATATGAGACATTTTTTTTCAAGTTTTTCAAGAGCTTTTTCATATTTTGAAACAATTTCGGAGGTCTCATCCTGGAGTCTTTCATGATCTTCAACAGAATATGTTTGCAAAATAATGGACATAATATCAGAGTCGAACATCTTCGAAGAGTGAATCATTTAGATTTTCCAAAACTTTGATGTGTTCAACACTTTCATTAACTTGCTTTACTAGGGATTTATGGTCCTTGACAAAGTCCGCTGTTTCTTTCAAAAAGGCTTGTTCAAAATGAATTACCCTTGAGTTGATGTTAGTCAGGTGAGGGGCAATTTGAGTTTCAAAAAACTTTTTCTGTTCAATATCAAAACTATTAAACCGGATGTTTGTTGTAATATTGGTTTTAGTTTTAACGGTCTCTTGAAGATCTGCAATTCTCATTTTCACATTTTCCAAAATACTTCTGGCATCACTTGTGTTAAAAGGATTGTTTGCAGACATTTGTTTAATGTTCGAAAGAGATTTGGAGACAACAACTGGTTTTGAAACTGGTGTTGACACTTTGTTTGAAACACTTGGTTTGGTGGAAAATGTTGATTGAGAAACAAACGAAATACCATTAATTTTGTTCCATGTGTTATAATCAATTGGTTTGATTTCTGGATGTTTTGTTTCATTTTTGATCTACTCTCCTCAGATAGTTCCAACGTTTCAAGAGAATCATGCACAATTATGGGTTCATGCAAAGGTTGTCTATTGTTCAACACATTCGAGATTTCGAGCTTTCTTGAGAAACGAAGAAGGGTCGTTACCAAGTGCCATCTTATGTGAAGTATGAAAACGTGGATTTACTTGGTTAGAAAGTATCTTGTTTGATTTAGCTGAATGACCCGTTGTAAGAAGCAAATTGTCCAATGTTTTGATTTTTTCCGTTTCATCAAGAATTTCATCAAGAAGAGAATCATCTCGTTTTGAAAATCAATCAATCAACTTTTCTTCTCTTTTTCAAGAGCAGAAAACAGTGCTTTTTGTTTAGAAAGTTGGTCATTTAGATCAGAAATTTCCTTGTTTAAAGATTTTATTTTCAAGTTCAAATTCACATCAAGTGTGTCATACTTGAGTTGCAATTTTTTTTCTCTTAAAACAGAATCTCGATAACCAATTTCTAATTCTGACATTTTGTTAGTATGAAATTCAAAAGCTTTGGCGTGCTCCTTGTAACTCTCAAGCTCAGTGTTCAATTTAACATTCGCGGCCTTAACTTCGCGATTGACCTTACTCACTTTCTCAATTTCAATGCCACGGTTATTGATTAATGATTCAAAATAAGCACGTGTTTCCTCATCGGTCTCAGTATTTTGTGCCACACAGCCTCCACTAGGATCCACATCCGGAGTTTCAGAGTTAGTATTGCTACAACTCGGATTGTCCAGGTATGTGTCATAAGTAGGTGCTGCGTCACGAATGCTGTTCGTCATGAGTAAACACATCAAATATGACATTGTTATAGCATGGATCAATGATTGGTACCTCAGATACTGCGTTGGCGTCATAGACAGGAAGTGCGTCAGAGTCAGTGTCATACTTAGTCTCTTGAAGATTTGCCATGAAGATGCAGTTTGCATTGAGTTCCTCGAGGTCTTCCAAATCATCCATAATAGCCATAAAGTCATGTTCCTCAGCACTTAACTGCATCCCTGCTTCTTGCTTTTGTGCTAACAGCATAGCTTTCCGAAGAAACTCAACATTCTTCTTGTGTGGCTTAGTGGGACAGTTTCGTGCCATGTGACCCATTCCTTGACAGTTATAACACTTAACACGATTACCCTGATTCACATTTCCATAATTCCCAACGACTAGAGCTGCAACAATCCCATTCGATTACCCATCTGCTCTATTCCCAACATTCTGTCCATCGATTTCCAACATTCTGACCCAACTGATTACCCTGATACGGAACCGCCTGATAACCCATGCGAAATCCGTAGCATATCCTGCTGATTCCCAATAACTCCAACCATTTGACCTTGATTACCCATATTTACACCCGGCTGTGCAATTTGCCTGTTGCGAGTGTTTGACGAAATCCTTTGGTTGTTGTTAGTTGGTGCGTTACCCAATAAAGAGTATATCATTGCAAGGTCGCTTCGGGTCAGGATCAGTGATTCCTTGTTCCTTGTATTGTTGATCTGGATAGAATTGTTGTTGTGGTTGTGGAATGTATTGCTGCAAGTTGTTGTTGTTGGAAGATGATGAAGCTTGTTGTTGTGTATTCACTGAGGATTGAGTCTTTGCAATGAGTGCCAATAGATCATGATTCTTTGCCAATCTTTCTTTCCAGACTTCATTGACTTCAGCTTGGTTTTGTTTCAGAAAATCATTCTTGATCAAAGTTCATGATGAAGGTCTTTTGTTTGGTTGACAATAGTTACATATCGTCCCCATTCCTCTGGAAGATTGTTCAGGAACTTGATGTTTTGAACGCTAGTTCTGGGTGTCAGCTTGTTTCGATAAGCTCATTCATCAAAGTGCAAAACCTTCCATAGTAGGATTCAATGGATTCTCCCGAGTAGAAGTAAACTTTTCCCATTCAGTTAGCAGCTTGTTCTCCATGTCTTGTTGACCAATTTCTGTTCCATGACAAAGCCGTCTAACACGCTCCCACATATCAAAGCGCTTCACAACCTGTCTACCGCAGAAAAGATGTCTATAGGTAAACCCAGTTGGATAATATGAATTGCCATGTCATCTCGACTTGTTTCATCCCTGCAGTGTATTCAGATTCGTATTGAAGATGAAGATGGTGGGAAGGTGTTGCATCTGCATTTCCGTGGTACATGAACTTGTCGAGGCTTGAAGGGTCCATCCTTAATGGATTTAATCATGAGTTTTCCATTAGGTTTGGTCTTGATGTAACGAGTCATACGACTTGTCCATGAAGATAACCTTTTGCCAACATAGGAGGATTTTCACCGCCGCATGAATTTCTTGTTGAGTTGCCATTGATGAAGGTATGATATGATAAAGTTGATGTAGGATCGATTCAACGATAAAGGAGTTGAGGTTGATGAAGATTAAGCCCGGTTGAGGTGATTCTGAAAGTCGTACTCGTAACCTTGGTTCTAAAAAAATTTCGCCCAAAATTAGAAATTTACTATAAAAATCAATTCTAAGGTCGTATGAAAAATTTGAGTTATGACAATTTTGACGCCAAATTTGACCCGAAAATTTTGAATTTAGGCCCAAAAATTTGAATTTTTGACCAAAATTTTCACAGTTAAACCAAAATTTGAATTTCGCGTAAAAATTGAACGTTTAGTCTCCTCAAAAATTTAAATTTTACTCAAGTTTTCCCGCCAAAAACAGAAGTTACGAGTAGACGAGGCTTAGGCGTAGAGATTGTGCTTATGCGTAGGATCTTATGCGTAGGATCTTAGGCGTAGGATCTTATGCGTAATCAGCTTAGGCGTAGGAATCCTTATCCGTAAACAGTATCTAACTCGTAACCTTAAGCTTATGCATAGACAAAAAGTTACTCGTAAAGCTTACGCGTAATTGTGAAGTTATGCGTAGAGTTACTCGTAAGCTTTTAGCTTATGCGTAAACTAAGGTTAAGAACCAAAAATCCTTTACACACGTCACACGCGTAAGGGATATCCACAAGTCGAAGTGTTCCACACACTTATCCAAGTGAGGGAAGTCTTGAGTAACCGTTATAGCTCGAAGATTCTTCACCAAAATGTTATTCGTAGAAAACTAGGGTTTTGACTTTTTGACTTCTACGCGTAAGAAATTTCCAACGATTCAAATGATTTCTTTTGCACGGATAGCCTTAAAAACACTCGAATAACCCAAAATGTTGACCTTTTTCACCCAAAGTGCTTAGAAAAGTTACGAGTAGAAATGACCAGCGAACCAAATACGAGTTCAAAAATGAAGAAAAACACGTAAAGCTTCGAACTTTTTGCAAAAAGCTGAAACTTTAGCACCAAATAAACCTTAAACCACAAGAATCTTGAATTTTTAAGTGCAAAAATTAAAGCTTTAAGTGTTTCAAATATGTAAAACTAGAGCTTTTACGCGTAACCCTTTAAAACAAACACAAACACTCCTAAACCATTGTTAGGCGATGGATACCAATTGTAGGACCTTACTTTTATCAACCTTATCACTAACCCACTTACCAAACACAAGTATCACGTTAACACAAACAAAAACTATGCGTGAAGATGAAAGAAATAAAGATGAGAAAGATGGTGACTTGATGTTTATACAAAACCGTGTATGTGAGAGGATAAAGATAAACACAATAAGTTGTATATTCCTTGAGAGAGAAAATACACACACACACACACACTTTCAAGCACACCCCTCAAATGACCATTTGAGGGGTATTTATAGTCCAAGGGACTTGATGCCCTAAAAGGCATTCCATGGGCCTCGTGGGTTGGACATGGATTGGATTGGGTTGCTTGGACTTATACAAGGCAAGCTTATCCTAACGCCTAGCCATTTAGCTTAGTCCAATCCACGAGCCCGTTGACTATTCTAGCACAATATCTAACACACGTTACAAAGTTCCTAATCGTGAATGACCATCACTTCTAATAAAAACTATTAAGGCTAACAATTGAGTTATCAATTTATTTCGAAAACTCTGAATCTGATAGATTTACAAGCAACTCATTTACCACCATTTTTGAAAACAACAAATATTTTTCTGAAGAATTTTAGACGGAAAAACATTTGTGTAGGAACAGCAGTCCTTCGACATACTTTCCTCATTTTTGTTTTTAGGATAAGTGCACGAAATGTTTGAAAATTGGTTTAGCGTAGCACTTTCCTTTCTTGAAGAGCGGGTTGCTATCTGAAATAATAGCAAGCCATAGTTTTAAGCACGGGTTACAGTCTGAAGTAACTGCAGGCCATATTTTGAAGCCCGGGTTACAGTCTGAAATAACTGTAAGCCATATTTTAGACATGTTTTGGAAAAAATATTTACACCTCCTGCTCGAACTTCATCTAAAGTCCCGTGCCATTATTGAATGACATTTCTAAGACCGTAGATGTTATCAATACCAGAAGACATGTCTTGGGAAAACTTTTTTTTTCTCAAATTTCTGATTTTTTTATGGGCGTTTGTTGATTTTATATTTTTCTATTTTGTTTTTGTTGGTTTTATACTTTTGTATTTTGCTTTTTGAAAAATATTTACAAAGATAGAGAAATAGTTTAAGAGGATGATGATACAAGTACCGAGATAAGGAAATCGTTCAGCACTTGGTAGAAGATAGAAGTCATCATCTCTTAAACTTTTACCACCAAAGCTTTCGAGGCTCTTGAATCGTCGTCAGAACTTGAGCCTTCTGAAAATGAGACTTTGGTAGCTTCCCCCCAAACCGACAAACTATAAAGACCATTACCCCAAGAAGTAGAAATGAATAAGAACGGTCTCATTGAATGAAGCTCAGCAACCCAAAGAATCACGAGAAAAACGAAGTAACAAGTTGAAACATTGATCGTCTCAGTGGTTATCAAATCCGGAATAACTGATTAAGTCCAATCACATGAACCTGTTGTGCGTTCTCGATGTAAACATTACTCTTCGAGTTTGAGCAGTTGTCTATTCAGGGGAACCGTATATCAACATCTTCATTTTACCAAGTGCATTCCAGTTATCTTCCATATAACCAATCAGCCCATTATGTACACAAGTACCTAACAAGAGAAGAAACAACGACATCACAGTAACTTTATCATCGGAATCATCATTACACATATCTCCCCTGATGTACACATATCTCTCCCCTGATGGTTGCGACCTCATCAGAATCATCATTACATTGTGTACATGAAACACTAACTGAAAGCACTTTATCATAAGTCATATAGAAGATGTCGATAAGCAATATCATCTCACGCTCCACATATTCTTCTCATATTTCTACCTACTGAACGCTAAGTTAACACATACCAAAAGTATCCAGAGACCACTTCCCCCAACTAGTTGGAATAATATATCCTTTGTGACAACTCGTATTTTCAGGTCATATTTCAAAACATTACTCATGCTTCATCATTTATTATTTATCGTAAACTAGATTTACGAGCATCAAATTCGCGTAACCTTAGTGGTTTAGCTGTGAATTCATGATCATATCATCAAGGACATTCCATATAGACTAAGTTTGGTCTACATTTCATTGGCATCATTATCATTATATTAGTTCATGCATGGTTTTGCATTTTTCATTAAACGTTTATTTTCCTATTAAATAAACGTTATCGCGTAATCATTTATTTTGAATATTTGATCAACATTCCAAAATATTCTTAATATATTTTTATACTTATTTTAAGACTATAAAAATTATATTATTATTTTACCCGAAGTTTTCAATTTATTTCGTATATAAATTGTTATATTTATATAATTACGACGGTTTTCTTAAAAACTACACGATAATTATTATTTCACTCAACTCATGTAAGAAATGTATTTTTATAATTTTTATGACCTCAATATATTTTATCTTGACCCGTTAAAAGTTATTTTTATCTAACGCTATCCTAAAGACTCAAATGTGTACTCAACTTACCATATATCATCAAGTAACTTACATTAAATTACACATATTACTCTACATTTAATTACTTAAAAAAAAATGCACACTATCTTGTGATTATCACCCTTGTCGACACAAGGGTGAGTCACATTCAATTTTTACTAAATATCTAGCAACACATAATTGTTTTATACTAAAACATGTACACATACTTACAAAAAATATCCAAGGTGAAAAGCAATCCTCTCTTCTTCCTCTCTTCTCTTGCAACCGGCCAACCAAGGGATCATAGAAGGGATCATCAAATATTTTTCTAGACAAGGTTTTAACACTCTAGTCTCACTCTTGATTAAGGTTTTGCAATAAAAACCTTGGGTGATTAGGAAAATTCCTTTGTCCATAAACCTCATCAAGTTACTAGTAAGCATCCATATTCATCATCATATTTCATATTTATTGTTTTATTCATTTCATCATATTTGAGAAAACATGCAGGTCTCATGGATGTTTATACCACTTTTTCATTGATTTTAAAGGTTATATATATTTATGTCATCCTATAATTACTCCTTGTTATAAATCACTCTTGGTGATGTATAGGAACCCATGACACCCTAAGAAGGTGTATGGTAGGATTAGAATAGCTTTGGAGTTGTTTTGAATTGGTTAGAATAGGTTTTGCGCGAGAAAAACTCATTTCGACAAGTTTAATTAAGGGTCTGTCCTTATTTTTGAATTCTGGAATTTTCGACAGTAAGCAAAATATTTTGGGCTAGATATTTGTAAAATATACTTTAAAACGAAAATGTGGCCGCTTGAACGGGTTAAAACGGAGCTATAACGAAGAAGTTATGAATTTTTGAAGTTTGACGACGAAAACTAATTATTCCAGAAAATTCAGCAAGCTGTCTCGACTTTTTACGAGTCAAAAATGAGTCTTAAGCGTTGTTAAATGTGTCGACTTATCAAAAATATATTAGTATATGTTATCACGATTCCGTGGATATAAAGAACGTAGAAAACGGACTTATAACGACTAAATTATTCACATTTTAAACAAGTTGCCGTAATTTTTAGTACAACATATATATTTTCTAATAGACAAATATAACGGCCACCAAGGACCATGTTGAGGGTCGTTTTTAACAATGACGAAGTACTTTTTATAAAGTGATGTCTTCTAGTAAAAGTAAGTTTGCCTAGCCTATTTTCCAAAATGTCAAACCACTTGTTAAGCGGAGTTGTAACGAGTAAAATACGGTCACTTAAACTTTGCCGGAAAACCATCCTTAAACTATATTTTGGGACACAAGTACCATACTTTACCTATATTTTTCTCTATGATCGGAACCTCTATGACTAAAACTTGAACACTAAAACTTTGAGATAATGATACAAGCTTACCAAAACCGTTGAGTTCGTTTCTTAACACTCGACGTACCCCATTTTACGAGTAGTTTTTCGAGGCCGTTTAGTCACTTTCATGAAATTGTCAAATGACATTGTTTTACGACGAAAAGTTATAATTTCATAATAAATCACTAAATGATTATCGTTGGATATCATTTCAATGTAAATACATGTGAAGTAATTTAAAAATGGTCAAGACGTTAAAAGATTATTTCTCAACGAGAAATATTATTTTCACAAATTCATAAGTGGTATAGATTTCATCCGAATTGCATGCATAACATTACATCATGACTTATTACATATCATATCATTCATAATAGGTCAAGTTTAGAGATTCACGCTACATTTCGGTGTACTCACTTTTGCCATCGCATCATTGTCCATGTGAGTTTCGTAGCCCCAAGATGCATGCTTAACTACTTTTCACAAGTACTTTAGATTTTTAAGGATAACTTCTATCATAATCACCATTGTTTCAAGACCGAATGTTGTACTATATTAATTATTCTTGTTTGAGTGGTATAGTTCTACGTCGTATAAAGTTCTAAATCAGTTGACTACTGAAACATTGGGTCATGTACTATTGATTATGTGCTATAGTTCTACGTCGTATAAAGTTCTATGTCAGTTGACTACTGATACATAAAGTCATGTGCTATTGATTATGTGTTATTGTTCTACGTTGAGTTAGTTACTATTGTGAATTCCTTTGACATCATACGTTTGAACATAAACTATACATATTTTGGCAATGGGTTGTAAATACACATGTTGCAAGTTTTGTATGGGCGGAACTTGGAACTGAGTGGATTTGCAATGCCTTTGCTGCATAAACGATTTTGAAAGGTTTTTCATTTCAACGCAAACTCTATGAACTCACTCAACCTTTGTGTTGACACTTTTTAGCATGTTTTATCTCAGGTATCTAAGGCATTCAATTCATGGCATGCATGTGGATATATCATAGAGTCATGGTGACGACGCGTCACACATGGGATTTATACATTTTAAAACATCGTTTGGATTGTAACAAACTTATTTCCGCATAAGTTGATTTTCATTTGGGACCTACACTTTGTAAACTCTGATTATTTTATTAAATCAAGCGATGTATTTTACAAACGACACTTTAGGTCGTTCAATATATCTGTAACTGTGATGCTATGACAGTCAATCCCCAAGAATTCCATTCCGCTGCAAAACATGTAATTTGGGGGTGTGACAGATTGGCATCAGAGCTTCTTTTATAGAGAACTAGGTTGCATCATTGACCCTAGACTATAACTACATCATTATAGCATCTTATCATTTCATCATAAGTGCATGTTCACTTTACATGCGGTTTATACGTACATTTTTCGAGTTATTTACTTTCATTTCGAATCGATTGTCACATAGATGCCTTTAAATACTCATCCTATTATCATTTCCTCCTACTCCAATGTGGAGAATGCTTTGTCATTCCTCATCACAATTTTTTTTATATTAGCCGATTCATCACCGATAACGTCGAATGCCGAGATAAACCTTTATGTAGGGCGAAGTCACTCTCACTCCTTTGTTTCACCACTAACATGTTGAGTTACACGTTATTCACGCACTAAGTCACTAGACCATCATACATTTGAAGCACTTACGACACCTCATAACCCATCTTTTGGGAACCCGTCGATTATTTTGAAAAGTAACCTCAAACTTATCATCTCACATCACATCTCTTTAGAGCGCTTATTCTTAACATAGGACTTTGCTACGTCTCACCTTTCCTCTTATTTTGAAGAGTTTATGGCACCGAAGAAAAAGCTGCTGAAATGACACCAGCTGCTATCCAAAGGTATATAGAGGATAGTATAGCTGAGGCACTAAGGAAAGAACGAGCAACGGTGGCTGCTGCTGCTGAGGCCACGGCTGCTGCTGAAGCTGCTAGACTTGCTACTGCTACAGGCTACTGCAGGAGGATCTGGAGTTCGAAATTGTACATACAAGGACTTTAAGAACTGTGATCCTACAAAGTTCAAAGGCACAGAAGGAGCCACTGCTATGGTTCGATGGTTTGAGAAGATGGAGTCTGTGTTTCTTCTATGCAATTGCCCAGATGACTACAAGGTGAAGTTTGCCACTGGTACACTCTTAGATGGCGCAATGTCATGGTGGAATTCGTATGCGCAACCTATTGGTATCGAAAATGCTTACAAGCTCACGTGGGATCAATTCAAGAGGTTGTTGACAAAGAAGTATTGTCCACGCACGGAGGTGAAGAAATTAGAAACGGAATTTTATGAGTTGGTTATGACATCGAGACCTACATTAGGAGGTTTCAAGAATTGGCTGCACTATGTCCATCAATGGTTTCGGACAATGAGAAACTCCTGGAAAATTTCATTGGAGGACTTCCACAATGTATTCAAGGGGATGTAACTTCTTCCGATCCACAAACAATTGAAGAAACTATCAGGATAACTCAAAAACTCATGGCTCAAGTTGTGAAAGGGGAAAACATTATCAACAATAACCGCAACAACAACAACAACCAAACTAGCAACAACAAAAGGAAATGGGAAAATGACCAGGGAGGTTATGATAACGACAACCAAAACCGTAACACTAACCATCACCAACAACTGAATAGAAGACAAGAAGTCGCCAGGGTCTATGTTGCTGCACCAACAAAGGGAAGAGCTTATACTGGAAACTTACCACGATGCCACCAATGCACGCTACATCATAATGGTCCATGTGGTATATGCTTTAGCTGTCACAAAGTGGGACACCTTGCTAAGGACTGCAAGGGCAAGGCCATAGTTACATGTTACGAATGCGGGGAGCAAGGACACTATCGGAATCAATGTCATCAAAACCAAGGTCAACAAGTTGAAGGTGCTCATGGGAATGCATACATGTTAGAAGGAGGAGAAGCTCGTCATGGTCTCAACAATGCGGAAGACTGAAGAAGTTCGAAAACTAACAGTCTTAATTTTCCTTATGTACTATGTTGTACTAAGTTTATGTCTTCCATCGTATTCGAATCTTATGACTTAAGATGTACTACTTTTGATAAACAACTCGTTGTAAAATATTCTCATTAAGCGTACTTTCTTTTCCTTCTGATTCGTTATCACTTACAAGGTTTAGATCTCTGTAAACATCGAGAGTTATAACAACTAAACCGAACGTTACATTATCGTTCCATAATTATACATAGCCTAGCTAACTATGTCTAATTCTGGAGGGATATCGTTCCTTAATTATACATAGTCTAGCTAACTATGTCTAATTCTGGAAGGATCATGTTATGTTAGGAGCAGTTATTTATAAGTCTTAGTGCAAGCAGGGTTTTCACATATTCATAAAAGTCAAAGTGTTATTCATGGGAGATTCATCCAATATTTTCTTTACTATGATGTTTTGTACGCTCTTAATCATCGATAACCATAACGACATCTCTTCATGTCTTCTTTCCTCGTTATTCATCACAAACTCAAAATTCGATAGATTAACACGAACTGAATTCAGGGACTGAATTCCTTTTTGGTTGGGCGAATGTAACAACTCGTATTTTCAGGTCATATTTCAAAACATTACTCATGCTTCATCATTTATTATTTATCGTAAACTAGATTTACGAGCATTAAATTCGCGTAACCTTAGTGGTTTAGCTGTGAATTCATGATCATATCATCAAGGACATTCCATATAGACTAAGTTTGGTCTACATTTCATTGGCATCATTATCATCATATTAGTTCATGCATGGTTTTGCATTTTTCATTAAACGTTTATTTTCCTATTAAATAAACGTTATCGCGTAATCATTTATTTTGAATATTTGATCCAACAACTCCAAAAATATTCTTAATATATTTTTATACTCATTTTAAGACTATAAAAATTATATTATTATTTTACCCGAAGTTTTCAATTTATTTCGTATATAAATTGTTATATTTATATAATTACGACGGTTTTCTTAAAAACTACACGATAATTATTATTTCACTCAACTCATGTAAGAAATGTATTTTTATAATTTTTATGACCTCAATATATTTTATCTTGACCCGTTAAAAGTTATTTTTATCTAACGCTATCCTAAAGACTCAAATGTGTACTCAACTTACCATATATCATCAAGTAACTTACACTAAATTACACATATTACTCTACATTTAATTACTTAAAAAAAATGCACACTATCTTGTGATTATCACCCTTGTCGACACAAGGGTGAGTCACATTCAATTTTTACTAAATATCTAGCAATGTATAATTGTTTTATACTAAAACATGTACACATACTTACAAAAAATATCCAAGGTGAAAAGCAATCCTCTCTTCTTCCTCTCTTCTCTTGCAACCGGCCAACCAAGGGATCATAGAAGGGATCATCAAATATTTTTCTAGACAAGGTTTTAACACTCTAGTCTCACTCTTGATTAAGGTTTTGCAATAAAAACCTTGGGTGATTAGGAAAAATCATTTGTCCATAAACCTCATCAAGTTACTAGTAAGCATCCATATTCATCATCATATTTCATATTCATTGTTTTATTCATTTCATCATATTTGAGAAAACATGCAAGTCTCATGGATGTTTATACCACTTTTTCATTGATTTTAAAGGTTATATATATTTATGTCATCCTATAATTACTCCTTGTTATAAATCACTCTTAGTGATGTCTAGGAACCCATGACACCCTAAGAAGGTGTATGGTAGGATTAGAATAGCTTCGGAGTTGTTTCGAATTGGTTAGAATAGGTTTTGCGCGAGAAAAACTCATTTCGACAAGTCTAATTAAGGGTCTGTCCTTATTTTTGAATTCTGGAATTTTCGACAGTAAGCAAAATATTTTGGGCTAGATATTTGGAAAATATACTTTAAAACGAAAACGTGGCCGCTTGAACGGGTTAAAACGGAGCTATAACGAAGAAGTTATGAATTTTTGAAGTTTGACGACGAAAACTAATTATTCCAGAAAATTCAGCAAGCTGTCTCGACTTTTTACGAGTCAAAAAATGAGTCTTAAGCGTTGTTAAATGTGTCGACTTATCAAAAATATATTAGTATATGTTATCACGATTCCGTGGATATAAAGAACGTAGAAAACGGACTTATAACGACTAAGTTATTCACATTTTAAACAAGTTGCCGTAATTTTTAGTACAAGTATAACATATATATTTTCTAATAGACAAATATAACGGCCACCAAGGACCATGTTGAGGGTCGTTTTTAACAAAGACGAAGTACTTTTTATAAAGTGATGTCTTCTAGTAAAAGTAAGCTTGCCTAGCCTATTTTCCAAAATGTCAAACCATTTGTCAAGCGGAGTTATAACGAGTAAAATACGGTCACTTAAACTTTGCCGGAAAACCATCCTTAAACTATATTTTGGAACACAAGTACCATAGTTAGCTATATTTTTCTCTATGATCGGAACCTCTATGACCAAAACTTGAACACTAAAACTTTGAGATAATGATACAAGCTTAGCAAAACTGTTGAGTTCGTTTCTTAACACTCGACGTACCCCATTTTACGACTAGTTTTTCGAGGCCGTTTAGTCAGTTTCATGAAATTGTCAAATGACATTGTTTTACGACGAAAAGTTATAATTTCATAATAAATCACTAAATGATTATCGTTGGATATCATTTTAATGTAAATACATGTGAAGTAATTTAAAAATGGTCAAGACGTTAAAAGATTATTTCTCAACGAGAAATATTATTTTCACAAATTCATAAGTGGTATAGATTTCATCCGAATTGCATGCATAACATTACATCATGACTTATTACATATCATATCATTCATAATAGGTCAAGTTTAGAGATTCACGCTACATTTCGGTGTACTCACTTTTGCCATCGCATCATTGTCCATGTGAGTTTCGTAGCCCCTACTTTTATATGTTTTGAACTATTTTGGGGGAGATGCATGCTTAACTACTTTTCACAAGTACTTTAGATTTTTAAGGATAACTTCTATCATAATCACCATTGTTTCAAGACCGAATGTTGTACTATATTAATTATTCTTGTTTGAGTGGTATAGTTCTACGTCGTATAAAGTTCTAAATCAGTTGACTACTGAAACATTGGGTCATGTACTATTGATTATGTGCTATAGTTCTACGTTGTATAAAGTTCTATGTCAGTTGACTACTGATACATTAAGTCATGTGCTATTAATTATGTGTTATTGTTCTACGTTGAGTTAGTTACTATTGTGAATTCCTTTGACATCATACGTTTGAACATAAACTATACATATTATGGCAATGGGTTGTAAACACACAGGTTGCAAGTTTTGTATGGGCGGAACTTGGAACTGAGTGGATTTGCAATGCCTTTGCTGCATAAACGATTTTGAAAGGTTTTTCATTTCAACGCAAACTCTATGAACTCACTCAACCTTTGTGTTGACACTTTTAGGCATGTTTTATCTCAGGTATCTAAGGCATTCAATTCATGGCATGCATGTAGATATATCATAGAGTCGTGGTGACGACGCGTCACACATGGGATTTATACATTTTAAAACATCGTTTGGATTGTAACAAACTTATTTCCGCACAAGTTGATTTTCATTTGGGACCTACACTTTGTAAACTCTGAGTATTTTATTAAATAAAGCGATGTATTTTACAAACGACACTTTAGGTCGTTCAATATATCTGTAACTGTGATGCTATGACAGTCAATCCCCAGGAATTCCATTCCGCTGCAAAACAGGTAATTGGGGGTTGTGACATCCTTCCCCCAAATAGTTGGAATAATACATCCTTCCCCCAAATAGTTGGAATAACACGCCAAAAGCTACGAGTTAAACACTGAGTTTCTCTGCGGTTGTGACATTTGTCTTTCTCGGGATTACTTCAATAGAGAAGAAGTATTAAGTTCATCACGTGTACTTGTTGTGTGTTTAGATGTGTATCTCCTTCCCCCTTGTTGGTTTAGATACCTCAGAATCAGAAACACATTATACATGCCAAATACTCTTGAAACAATTGGCTCAACTGAATCCTGTGAGAATCAACTGCAACGGAAACTCTCCCTGACTATCTTTACCAACCCATATGTAGACAATTTGAAGTGACCACTGAAGAAGAAAGACCCGATATACCAAACTTGAAACTGAAGTCGAATTCCGCACATTTTTATCTTAAGCTTGCACTTAATGATGGAAGAACGGTGTCGAGAATCTATGCTTTAAGCAAATTTCTAAGTACTCACTACTCAAACAAAGTATGAGACATTAACGCCTTTTGAGATTATCCACACCGTTATCTGCGTGTGACACTGAGTAAAACAATGTAACTCCTAATAGTGATAGTTAACCAGGTCTTCAATCATCCACCCTGACTGCTGGTAACTAGATAAACCAAGTCTTCAACTCAAATTCTTAAGCCCGAGCAAGTTATCAAATAAGAACACGCCTTTGTGAAAGTCAACTTCAAACTCAAATGAGTGATAAATGATTAACTCCAAAGTAATCAACTTGTGTCAAATGCCCAACACGTGAATAAACATACAACCAGATGTACATTGACCCACTGAATGAACCGGAACAAATGATTCCTCAACATTAATGCATTCTTCCTAAAAGTGTACATGTAGGGACTGATCTGGAAGATTCACCAATAATGTCTTCGAGCGGATGAGGAAGTCATTCTTCCTAAAAGTATACATGTAGGGACTGATCTGGAAGATTCACCAATAATGTCTTCGAGCGGATGAGGAAGTCATTTTCCTTGAAGTTCATGTGGTTGATTTATAGCGAGCACATTGAGAGGAACAATAATCCGTGAAGATTTGGCAAAGGAATACCAAAGAGCGGGTCATTATTCATGAAAAATAATCCGTGAAGATTTGGCAAAGGAATACCAAAGAGCGGATCATTGTTCAGTAGTGCAACTACAATATCATGATAGTCATTATCAACGCCTTGTGAAGTAACTGGAGATAAGGTTTCTTGAGAATTCTGAGAAGTACTTCTTAGATGGTGAACCAGTTGAGTCAGTAGGAACTAGAGCATGAGCTTCAGAAGCTGGATGATCAACATTCGTTGGAGGTTGGAAGTACTCATCAAACATATCTTTGAAAAACAATGAATCTCAAACAATGAATCCCAGTTATCCTTAGTAAGTGAAGCATTAGGCGTTGGAGGAGAGTCATCAAAAATTAAGTCGTAAGACCATTATTCAAACATCCATCATCATGTAGTATATTCACTCTTCTCCCCCTCAAAAATTGCATCCGAAGCTGCCATTTTTGATTTAACAAGTGAATAAGAGTATACACCAATGAACGTAGATCCACTTGATGACTGAATGAGCATGGGAGAAACATGAAGTATGTTGATGAAGAATGTCGATGAGAATGGTCATAAATATGAAGATTTCTCTTCTTCTGAAGATAAAGCGCACTGAAGCGTACACCTTTCTTTTCTTTGAGGAACGGGGCCTGAAGAGATATCTGCAGACGCCATAATGATGAAGTATGAGGCCTGAACTGATGTGAACAGACGTCATAGCCGATTGAATATCAAGGTTGAGTTACTTGAACCCGTGAGTTATGAGATATCAATCCATTAGTTATCCATACTTTTAGCCAGTCCATGTAGTGAAGGATCGAAGTATCTGCAACTGAGTAAGGATTACCTGCACTAACATTACAAGCTTGATTGCATATATATTGGTTAGTGACATTAGTATCCAAACCCTTTGTAATTTCACAGTCAACCTTGATTTTGCCGTCGGTAAACAGCTTTCCGGTAGGTATCCACCTAAGTCCAGCATCCTTAAATATTCTACCAGACGATATCCACTTATGGCAAGGTCTAGGATTGTTAGGCTTCTTATGCATAGTGGAAGACTTATCCTTATTCCTAGTTTCCAAAGATTTAGCAGTTGGTATCCATCTAGACAAAGTTTTCAATTTGTCTTGCTTCATATGCACTATAGCTGACTTAGTGTAAATCCTAGACATAACAGGTTGAACCTTTGCATGAGCATTTACTTTCTTCAGGGATTTTGTAAAACAATTATCATGATTTGCCCTAAAGATGCATTTCAGACAGTTCAAGCAAATAGCATGTTTGGATTCAGAAAATGATCTAGAGTTCTTAGAGTGATCTGCTATGGGAATAGCTTTATTCGAAACGCAACTACTCTTAGATCCAACCCAATCCCTAGTCTTTAGTTGAGTGTTCCTAGGTAATGGTTTAAAACTACTAGCAGTGCCTTGAAATCTCGTAGAATTCATCACCCTAGGTCTAGCACATAAAATTCCATCTTTTCTTGAAATCTTGTAGAATTCATCACCCTAGGTCTAGCACATAAAATTCCATCTTTTTGAATCTGTGCCTTTTTTGTAGCTTCTTCTAGATCATAGTTCTTGAACAAGTCATTTATATTATGTTTCCTAGGCAAGTAAGGTGAAGTGACTGGTTTTGTCAAAACTTGTTTCTCATCAACTTGGGAGGCAAACCACGTTTTTGAAAGTTTTGGTCGTTCAGATCTAAACGCTTTCGGTTGTCTAATAACTGGTTTCCCCAAGATTGATGGTTTTGCAAACTTAGTGTTCACACTATTCCCTGTTGTTCTTCTGAGCTCATTCTATAAGGCAACTATCGCAAAACTCTTATTCTGAATTTGAGCTTTGAGTTCATAAATTTTTGCTATCAAAGATTTTGTTTGTTCCACAGACTTAGTTCTAGCTTCTTTGACAGAGTCGCTTAGTTCTATGTGATGCTTTCTCAAAGTCTCATTTTCCTTTAGTAATTTGGCCACACAAACAGCTAATTCATCATTTCTCATTTGAATATCATCAATAGCATTAACATCAGAATTACTTGTAACCAAATTACTTTTCACATCCATATCAGAAATATGTTTCTTCAAATTGTTGATAGTTGTGTTTTTGGCATGAAGCTGAGCTTTTAAATTGTTTATTTCAAAAAATTCATGAAATTCAGGAAATTCTGGATTTTTACATGGTTTCTTAGTTTGAAAACTTTCCTCCTTTCTTTGTATTGCAATTTCAAGAGAAATGCAATGTTTTTCAAGTTTTGAGAATTTGTTAGAAAGTTCATCAAACGCCTTTTTATCAACCATATCATTTGTTGTGAATTTATTAGACTCAGCCTCAACCAAGGAACATTTATCATAATCATGTTCAGTATTAAGATCAGTTTGTTTAGGTACATTAGCAGATGCATTAAGTTGATCAGTTAAGGGTACCTCAACACATGACACCTGTTCATTCGCCGGTTACGCTATTTGCATTCACATCATGTATAGCAAGAGTCACTGAACTACAGGCTGTTTCAAGCTTATCTGTCTCTGAGCCTCTGTATTCAGTGTCAACTGATCCAACATCTGGTGCCATACCGGTCTCAACACTACAATTTATTGATTGTACCCGAGATTCATTCGCCTTTCTGATCACAGCATCCACTTCTTGTGTGACAGGAGTTACTGAGCAGCTGGTTACATCATTCTTTGTTGTTTCTGATATTTTGCATTCAGCAACACCCGACCTTTCTGATACATTACCCGACTTATCACAAATATCTCTCTACTGTACCCGACTCTCATCTACTTTTCATCTTTCTAAGTAACTTCCTCAATATACTTCTCCACATTATCCATGAGATGGATAAGTGTCTCTGTGAATACGCTAATTTCCATTCCAGGGTGTCTCTTGAAGGACATTTCAGTCATGTCTTGATCATAATCTGATGTGAATTCCTTTCCAATGAATGACTGAAAGTGTTTGTAGATCACTTGAAGTGCAGCACTGGAACTATCCTTTTGAACCTTCTCTTTGTCAAGTTGTAGCTCCAATTGCTCTAGGTTTAACAGCAAAGTTCTTGTTAATGTGGATAAGTCCTGACGGAAGAGGGAAATACATGTTCGTTCCATTGATGTGGGTAGAAGTAACATGAGGTGAGAGTGAAGTTTTTGATAAGGTTCAATGCTGCTTTCCTTTTGCATGACATTCTGTAACATTGACTGGTGCATTTCTGTCTGTTCAGAGTCTGAACCCGGAGAAATCACATCCTCATTGATTGATTCAATCATCTTTAACCGTTCAGTGTAACAAATATTCTCCTGGTTGTCTACAACATCATACAATTTAAGTACTTCTGAAATCACTGAATCAGGAGTGTAAGAAATGATGTTGCTGTGTACACGGGATTTTACAAGTCTATGATTTAAACCGAGAAATAGAATCTTTCGCAGGATTTTACTAAAATCAAGACCAAACCGTTAAGCAATGACCAATGGAAAGTGTTAAGATGACTGATGGATCGACACAATGATAGAAAATTGTGTGTTAGAACTTATGATTGTTTGTAGGATTAGCAGAGATGTTGTTTGGTTGAGATTTGAATTGGTTGATGCACGATTTTACGGAGAAATTTAGGTCCAAAAACTTAAAATGCTCAATAACTTCCTTCCGGAGGGGATTTGGGCCTCAAAACTATCGTTTCACGACTTCGTGGTGAAACCTCACCATATTCAGCCTGTTCCGCTCGTTTTGACTGGTATTTCGCTGAAAACGGAGTTACGGTTCAAAAGTTATGGCCGTTTGAAGTGTTGTTGTAAAAAGTCAACTTTTGGTCAAACCGCTTCAATCACCTCGCATCCAGGACAATTCGCTTAATAGACAAGTCGCATAAAACACAACTCGCATAGGCAACTCGCTTAGGCTTAACTTGCATAAGATACGTTGAATCTGGACAAGTCGCAGTCAAAACTGTCAACTCGCTTAGGCAACTCGCTAAACACTCAAGTCGGTTAAAGAAACAACTCGCTTAAAACCCAAGTCGCATAAAAAGTCAACTCGCTAAATAGCTAAGTCGCTTTAGAACTCAAGTCGCTTAAAGAATCAACTCGCTAAATAGCCAAGTCGCATAAACCAACTCGCTTCCAATAACAAAGCAACTCGCTTCCAAATGACAAAGCAACTCGCTTCGAAGAAACGTTTTACCGTGGCTCAACTCGCTTAGTACAATATTCAAAAACAACCACTTTAACAATCAAAAACAGCCCAACCACGATGATTCAAGCCTTCCAATTCAAAACCTAAACACATATGATGATCCTAAACACAAAAGTACAATCAAAATTCAAACTTTAACACAAGAAATTGACCAAATGATTCAAACTCTTCTAAACACTTATAACCCCAAAAACCTTATCAAATCCACCAAAACAAAGAGCATGAAAGATGAGTGATCAAACCATGGCTCTTGATACCAATTGTAAGATATTGGATTTCATAAACACATAACAAACAATAATATGAGTCGAATTATGAGTAGGTTTAGAGAGAGAAAGTGGGATCCTTTCTAGAGAGAGAAAGTGAAAGAAAACATAGAAGGTTAGATTAAGAATGAGAAAGGTCCAACCCTCTACCTTGGGAGGTAGAGGGTATTTATAGTTACATAATAAACGTCCCCTTTCAGACTGTGGATCAGGCATACAGTGGGTAAAGACCCGTCCTTCCTCCACGGTGTTGCACTAAACTAAATAACTAACTAAATAACTAGTAAATAACGTAATGTCTACGAGCTAACTTATGCTAGATTATATTTCGGGTGACCGATACTTCACTATGGAATTTTCTAATTCCTAACAGGTAACATTGATAATATAAATGCCTTAGCTGATCAAGGGTCTAATGTAAACATAATGCCGTTATCAATCTACAATAAGTTGACTAGGGAGAAGCCAGCCAAGACTGATCTTAGACTTTCCTTAGCAAATCACACATATGTCTACCCCATAGGAATAGCAATTGATGTTTTAATAGAGATGGCTAACATTGTTTATCCGGTGGACTTCGTGATTATAGACATTGAGGAAGATAGAAACATGCCTCTCATTCTTGGGACACCTTTTCTGGCCACCGCGAAAGCAACCATCAAATGCGGGGAGGGCATCATGATACTTAAAAGCGGCAAAGGGTACGCTAGGATACCTATTGTTCCAAGGTATCCTCTTCAGATCATGGAAAAGATTACGGACGAGAATCCACAAGTCCCTAACAATGTGGTTAAGAAGAAAATGAACGATTGGGAAAAAGGGCTTAGAGATTTCATGGTTCAAGGACTACATTCAACATTGTGGAAGCGCGATAAGAAGTTAGGAAATAACCCCACCTCAATACCACAAACACAAAAGAACCCTAAGGAATTTTTAAAGGGAGAGAAAGTACTCTTATACAAATCACGAATAAGAGCATTACAAGGTAGAAACAAACCAAGATGGTTTGGGCCTTATATGGTGAAGGAAACTAATCTAAAGGATAAAATTGTTACCATAATAGACGACGTTGGCAAGGAATCCACGGTAAGCATACAACGACTACGCCCTTTTGATGAAGGTGACGGTAATGAAGTAACGTAGGGGCACGACTTCGAGTCTAGCTACAAGACTCATAAATAAAGAAAAGCGCTTCGTGGGAGGCAACCCATGCTTAATTGTTTGCTTGTTTGTGTCGTGTATCTTTTATTGATTGTTTATTCTCATGTTTAAATTTGTAAAAATGCTTTATTTTGTCTTTAACCTCGTCTTAATTACATATAAAGGTATTTTACATAAGAGATAAGTGTAGGGAGGATTACGCACGTTTTCAAAAGAAACGTAAACATGAGAATTTCAATTAATTAAAATATATACATGTGTGTTTGTTCGAGTCAAATGCTTATATCGAGTCATAATGGATGTTTTCCAGGAAATTTTTCCAGATTCTAAAGATAAAAATGTTCCAGAATTTTTTCCAAAAAATCGCAGACCAGTTTCTGTCAGGATAACCTGACGGCGTCAGCATCGCAACCTGACGGCGTCAGGAAGGAGGAGAAACAACTGATTACTTTTTCTCGTTTTTTGAGCTACTTATAAATTTTTGGAATTTTCCAGGTCTTAATTTTCTAGAAAATCAGTAAACATCCATTCCACAAGCATTATATCCTAGTTTAGTAGAGTCGTATATATATTGTTACCGCCGATTTTACGCGAAGGTTTCGTTTGTTTTCTTCAAGTGTGCAGGTTTAATTTACCAAGAAGAAGATACATAAGATGAGAAGGAGCTTTTCACGCAAACATTCTTTTTGAAGAAAGATGTAACCACCACTTTACACGGATCCTACCGAGCTAATCAGGGGAGTATTAGTTTCTTTCTTATTTTATTACCTTCCATTATCATAACTTTGATACTTTCGGGGAACATTGGGGACAATGTTCAGTTTAAGTGTAGGGAGGGAAAATAAAACAGGAACTTTGAAACTAAGCTTATCCTTGATTATTTGCTTTATCCAATTACATTTGTGTAATAAACCATGAGAAATATAAGTTAGGGTAAGTTTGGCACCAAATTTAAAATTTTTCATGACATGTAGGAGTGGGCCATTAGTCTTAATAAAGCATCTCATGGATAGGAAGTTATATGACAAGCACAAAAACCCTTTACCACTTAAATTCCACCCAAAATGTAAGGATCGCCCTTAGATTTGTAGGAATTAAAGCATTCATCTTTAATGCTTAGAGTGTGAACCGGTAGTATAATAGATTCTAGAATTTGTTTTGTGATGCATCCCGAGATCGCTAGTAAGACTACACTCGTGTAGTTAGGAATAACTAAATGATAAGAGGCATTAGGATAACCCTTGTTTGATACCTGTAATATAATTACTTCTTTCACATCGGTTGAGTAATTCCCCCACACCCTTGCGTTGTACTCATCTTTAGTAAACGATACCCCTAGTTAACCCCTCTGAGCCTATCCTTTTCGCGGTTCTCGTGATGTTTTGGTTTTCCGGAATATCAATGAAGAGTATTATTTACAATCCACCCCCAAATGTACACCCAAATCGCCTTAGCCTACCTTGTATGCACTCACTTTTAGTGCATTATTGTTATCACACTTAACCCTTAGTATAATTATCTTGTTGCTCGGATAAGTTGCTAAGTCGAGTCATATCCTTTGTACACAGTTTTGGGACGATTGGGACTCATGGGAAAAGTTAAATTTTATGAAATGACGGGAAGGGAACGTTAAATTCAAATTCCCTTTATTTGCGTAATAATGTACTCCAAGTGTTTTGATCTTTTTAATTCGGGTCAAATTAGTTTTAGAGTAATAAAAACTCAAGTGTAGGGAGGTTCCTATAAATCCTTATCATTTTGATGTTATCGTAGAGGATGGTAGAGTAAAAGTGTATGAAAAAAAAAGTATGGGCTACCATCCTACATCTATCTTTAAATTTATGTTTGTTGGTTTCAGTTATCTAGAGTTTAGAGTGTCGAGTCTTGGCTTAGCAACCCCATTCTTCGCATGCTTGTAACATAAATATTTTTGACTTGCCACCACTAAATCACCTATCCCACCAAACCCTTTGTTTCCCTACCGTAAGCCTATCATTACAACCCTTTAAAATACCTCTTGGATAGTCTTTCCTAGGTGCTTACGCCAAAGCGATGGAGGTTTGATCTAGTCTCAAGCCTATGGTAATCTATGTACTAGGACCGGTTAATGAGTGTTTATCTTCCATTTCCAACTTGTTATATTTCATATACACCCGAGAGATGTAAGTATTCAAAAACCCCATGTGAGGTGCTAGTATGTAATTTCCGTGCTTGTTATGAATTTTGCGAGGCTTATATGTGTTGTGGATCGTTCTAAACTAATGTTTCATGACCCCTGGCTTATAAATCAATTGGCTAAAAGCACATTTGCTTGAGGACAAGCAAATACCAAGTGTAGGGATATTTGATAAGGTTTTAAAATGTACCTTTTTGAGGGGTCGTTTAAGCTCTTATTTGATCACTTTTGTATCCGTTATTACTTAATATCGTTCCTTTTCACTTTTTAGGTATCTTGAAGGCAAATTGCTGGAATGACACTTATTCGGACGAAAAGGCGTGAATATACGAAGAAAATGGCCAAAGTCAAGAATCGAGACACTCAGGATGCTGGAACTAAAGGGAACGGCGTCAGGTTCTACAAGTGACGGCGTCAAGTACTACTATAGACGCCGTCGGACAAATTTTGTGACGACTCAGTAGCCAAATTGCTCATTTACAAGTGACGGCTTCAGGTTTTAAAAGAGTAGGGCGTCGCAACTTAGACGGCCTAGATTTGATACAGACGACGTCAGAGACTGAAGGGGACGGCGTCACAAGCATAAGGTGACGCCGTCGCAAGACTAACGTGGCCAAGACGAAACCCTAATAAAGGCGACCAGACGGCGTCACAAATCAAAGGGTGACGCCGTCGCATGTGTAATCTTATATATAGAATCCAAATTTTTTAGTTTTCAGTGTGTAGTCTTTGGGAGTAAAAACCTAAACCAAACCAAGGCTGTCTTGTACAGTATTTTAGGGTTCCATACCCTATCTTACATCAAGATAAGTGTTTTACTTCATTAATTTAATTATGTCTTCAATTGATTGTGTGTATGCTCGCATGTTCCCCATGTCTGGCTAATTTACTTGTGTGTTTGCTTAGGTAATATGAAACTTAGTTATTGAATATTGATTGGTTGTCTCTTATCTTAATTGTGATTGACCTAGTATTGCGATAGGTCATTCATTGTGTTTTTAATGCTTGATTAATCTTTGATGAACCTTAGTTTATAATCGCCTAGAGTAATTGTAGGCTAGTCATTCAAAGAATACCTTAGAGTTAAAGTTTATAAATCCTAGAGATTTTGTAGTCATTAACCTTTGGTAGCTTCAAAGAGTTAGGGATAAACGTATACCCTACGACCTTAGAGACACAACGTAATTAAGAATAAGGACGTGACAATTCAACCACCAATACGAGACAACTAGGGAGTAATAAAGCCTAAGCAAATACATTTTTAACTATCATACGAGCACACAACAATAGACATAGACTACCCTCACCTTAGTTTAGATAATTAGATAAGTAGAAGTAATCGGTAAAAATACCAACCCCCCAAATTCAAACCTTCCATTTCCTAAAAAACATAAAAAAAGATAAAAAATAATCTTCCTCAACCCCAACCTTAGCGTAGTAACTTCTCACTAGCATTCCTATTCCCCTAGATAACGATATCAATTCCCGTGGCTTACCCTAATACTACACTACAACGATTAGGTTCACTGCCTAGGATGTTGAAAAACTTGCTTGACGAAAAGGAAGTTCCTTTGACCCCGAACGCGCTGTGTAAGCGTATCACTATTACATGATAGGAAGCCTATGATTGCATTCCCAAAACCTTTTGGGTGTCCTGTTACTATCTTGAATACCATAGACTACCTAGGCAAGTTTCAAGAAAAAGCTGATGATGGATACTTTTTTTGCTATTCTTCCAATAGCAAAGCCTTTAGAGTATACAATAGGAGGACCAGGATTGTTGAAGAAAACTTGCATGTTAAGTTTAATGAAGAGACTCCTAGTTTTGAGACCAAAGGACCAGACTGGTTGTTTAACATTGATATGCTAACCAAATCTATGAATTATGAGCCTATCATTGCAGGAACTTCCACTAATGTTGATACAGGTACACAAAAGGATTCTGATGCAGAAACAATTTCTAAGGAAGCTGATTCTCCAAAGGAGTTCTATTTGGTTGAAAAGTGGAAAGCATGTTCTATCTCACCCATCATTGATAAGCAAGGTCCCACTGATGATGTCTTGAATTCTGGAAGCAATGTTGATCATCATCAAGATGAGGAAGAGTTGTTAAAAGATAACTCAGTGTTGGTAGAAGAAATTGAAAGGATGAAAAGGCATTCTGAAAGCACTGCTAAGCCAAATGAAAGCACGGCTAAGTATAATGAAAGCACTGCTAAGCCAACTTCTACCACTGCCAGTGCAAGTGAAACCCCGGCTACAAGTACTGATGATGGTACTTACTTTGGACCAACTGCCAAGCCATTATTTGGTGATGAGGAGTATTCACATGATCATGATATGCATGCTTTGGAAGAGATTGATACTCCTACTGATGATGAAAACATGGATGATTTCTTCAATGCTGATTTTACTAATTTGGAAACTGTCATTCATGAAAGTCCAATCACTACCACAAGGATTCATAAGATTCATCCCAAGGATCAAATACTTGGAAATTTGAACACATCAGTTCAAACAAGAAGCAAAGTTCAGAATACTAAAACCTTTCCTGAACAAGGTTTCTTTGCAAGGTCACTTCACAAAAGAAATAGTCATAAAGATCTGCAAAATTACCTGTTTGCTTGTTTTATGTCTCAAAAGGAGCCCAAGAGAGTTGAAGAAGCTTTGACTGAAGAAGGATGGGTTGAATCAATTCAAGAGGAGCTTCTACAGTTTAAGCTTCAAGAGGTTTGGACATTGGTTGACCTTCCTAATGGAAAGAGGGCAATTGGGACTAAATGGGTGTTCAGAAATAAGAGGGATGAAAGAGGGATAATGGTAAGGAAAAAATCAAGGCGGGTTGCTCAAGGATACACACAAACTGAAGGCTTGGATTATGATGAAGTGTTTGCTCCAGTTTCAAGAATTGAAGCTATTAGATTATTTTTAGCATATGCTTCATTCAAAAAATTTGTGGTGTATCAGATGGATGTTAAGAGTGCCTTTCTGTATGGCACAATTGATTAGGAGGTTTATGTTTGTCAACCTCCTAGTTTTCAAGATCCTGATCATCCTGACAAGGTATACAGGGTGAAGAAGGCTATGTATGGGTTGCATCAAGCTCCTAGGGCAGGGTATGAGTGTATGTCTACTTATTTGATGGACAATGGCTTCAAAAGAGGGTTGATTGATAAGACTTTGTTCATTAGGAAGCTCAAGGATGATATTTTATTGGTTCATGTCTATGTAGATGACATCATCTTTGGCTCAATAAATAAGGAGCTATGCAAGGATTTTGAGAAACTTATGCATGATAAGTTTCAGATGAGTTCTATGGGAGAACTCACTTTCTTTTTGGGGCTACAGGTTCAACAAAGGACTGATGGTATTTTCATTAGTCAAGACAAGTATGTAGCAGATATTTTGAAGAAGTTTGGGTTTCAGGATGTGAAGAGTGCTAGTACACCTATGGAGACACAGAAACCACTACTACTAGATGATAGAAGTCCCAAAGTTGATTTGAAGTTGTATAGGTCCATGATTGGATATTTGATGTATCTCACTGCATCTAGGCCAGATATAATGTTCTCAGTATGTGTGTGTGCAAGATTCCAAGTCACACCTAATACAACACACATGAATGTTGTTAAGATAATTTTTAGATACCTTAAAGGTCATCCTAAATTGGGCCTGTGGTATTCTAAGGATTCACCTTTTGATTTGGTGGCCTATACAGATAGTGATTATGCTGGTGCTAGTTTGGATAGGAAATCTACAACTGGAGGATGTCATTTTTTGGGAAGCAGACTAATTTCATGGCAGTGTAAAAAGCAAACAATAGTGGCAAATTCTACAACTGAAGCTGAATATGTGGCTGCTGCTAGTTGTTGTGGTCAAGTTCTTTGGATTCAGAATCAATTGTTGGATTTTTGGTACAATTTTATGCATACGAAGATTTACATTGATAATAACAGTACAATTTGCATCATTAAAAATCCTGTTTTACATTCAAGAACTAAACATATTGAGATAAGGCATCATTTTATTAGAGATTGTAATGAGAAAAGGTTGATTCAAATGGTAAAAATCCATACTGATTTCAATGTTGCTAATCTTCTCACTAAAGCTTTTGATGTGGGGAGGTTTTAGTACCTTGTAGTTAGTATTGGAATGATTAATCTCTAAATCTCAACTTGTTTTGTAAAAGTTTGTATAAATCTTGTACTGTTATTAGGTGATCTTAGTATTGCTATTTTTGTTCTAACCACTGTTAGTTATGTTCAAACCATTGTTTGTTTCTTTGTGTTCCCACTTACCATTTTGCAGAGATATGAAAGTAAATCACTGTTTGAATGATGCAAGAGACTTAAAAGAAAAGACATGGTTCCATTATTCTTATTTTATAAACTGCATTCATAAATGCAGTGGTTACAACCATGGCTTCAAACTAACAGGAGAATACATCATAACATGCTTAAAACAACCAACACAGGACACAAGCTTCACATCTAACCCCCCACCATCTAAGGCTTCTTAGGAAAGGCCAACTCTGGCATCACTTTGGGCGCCCTTCGACCTTCAATTGCCCTCCACACTCTGTCATTTGGTAGCCCCATTACCCTTTCTCTGATAGGTGGTGAGGCTGATGAGTAGGGACCAACAAGTGGTGTTGTTAACAATGCTCTTGCAGGTGGTGCTTGGAGCTCTTCAATTGGGAGTACAGCAGCAAGGGGAGGCACAACCAAGACTCTTGAAGAAGTGTCATCATATGTGCTTTCATATGGTGAAATATAGCTTGACATGGAGTCTGAGCTATCTTCCTTGACGATGGCATCCTGTGGCATTGGTTGAAGTGTTGATGGACTAGCAGATGAAGGAGTAGTGCTCATGGACAAATGGTTTCTCTTTCTCGATGAAACCTCTTCAAACACCTCTCTCTTTGTTCTACCTAGATTGTTCAGAACAAAATGCCAAACACTATCATCCCAAACATCCGAGCTGTCAGATGAGACATTGATAGGGTTTGAATGGCTCATGATGATTTTTGGTAAAGAAGATTTTGAAAGATTTAAGGAGAGAGAAGTGTTGGTGTGTTAGAAGTATGTGAGTCTAATGTTCTTAAATAGAGGTTAAGATGGAATCAGGAAGTTAATGTGGGGAAGGTGTAAGTGGTTGAGGAGTAAATGAAGTCTTTTGACTTTGGAAAATGCTTTAGTGACTAGGAGTTGACCATATTGACTTAAGATTTAGCGAAATTGGCTACCCACTACTAAGTATATGGAACCACTTCTCGTTATTTCTAAACCACTGCTAACCTTAACCATATTTTCAGTGTTTGGTTTATGTTTGTGATATGCAGGTATAAAGGATTGTTGTATATATTGGAGCTTTTGGAAATTTTTGTCGTTAGAACTAAAAAAAAATTCTTGTAATCCTTTATATTTTTGTATGATATCACTATTTTTGACAAAGATTTGATTGCTGTAAATCTTGGTCAACAGATTGAAGTGTCATGCTGTATCCACTGCTAGAGTCATTCAAACCACTGCTAGTGGTTTTCAATCCACTGCTAGCATATTGCTGTTCTTGGATACTTGAGGGGCTGTTTGGTAACTTTGGTGCTAACGCATTTATTCCCCCAAATAACTGCCAGATCATTTAATTTATCTTCAAATAACTTCCATTTGGCGCTCTACATAAACCCTAACCACTTTCCTCTGCTTAATTCACAACTCCCACATCATTAACATCACCAATCACAATGCCAAACCAATACTCCAAAACACATAACCTAGTTGCTTATCTGGTAAAAAACAATCGATCCGAAGGCTTTCATTAAATGATTGATTTCCTTACTCACATTCCTATCCACTTTGCATTAACTGTAGCTCCCACCATTCTTAAAGCCTATGTACATCAATTCTGGGGAAATGCTAAGCTTGAAGAGATAGATGTGGTAGAAGTTTTTAGTACTGTTGTGGATGAGAATGAGATTTTGGTTGATGAGGGAATCATTAGAGGAGTTTTGAAGTTGGATGATGCTGATGGTGTAGTTAACCTTTCTGATGCTGAAATCTTTGAAGGTTTAGAAAGGTTAGGATATACTAGAAGGGGAGATAAGGTAAAATTTTTCAAAGGAATGTTTTCTCATAAATGGAAGTTTTTGATTCACACCTTGTTAATGTGTATAAGTAATAAGAACCATGGGTTTGATGACTTTCCCTCCAAAATTGCTACTGCTATAATATGTTTATCTGAAGGAAGAAAGTTTAATTGGTCTAGGATGATTTATGAAGGGTTTGTGCAGAATATTAGGAAGAAGGGTAAATATTACTTATATCCAAGGTTTATGCAGCTTATTGTGGAAATTCAAATAGAGGAACCTGTTGCACATTCTAGGGAGTACAAGGTGCATTATATGCTTCCTAAGGTTTTTGCACATATGAGACACCAGAACCCTAATTTTCACATAAGAGATGTTCCATTTATCCTCATATGATTAATTTGCCTACTATTCCTGAGTTTGATGAAGGTCTTGAATCCCAATCCATGGAACCTGAACCCACTGCTAGTACACTTGAACCCACTGTTAGTGAATCTCAACCCACTGCTCCACCTGAACTCACTGCTAGTCAACCTCAAACCACTGTAGAACCCATTTTGTTTACTAAAAGGAGGAAGGGCACCAAGCTACCTCAGGCTGGTGTTAGTGGCGTTGTTCATGAGGCTGTCACAAGTTGTGGAGGTGACATGATTGGAAGGGCTTCCACTACTGATTCATGCTTAGATGCTGGTCAGGACAGTGGAAACATAATTAAGACCCAACCTTTGGCAACTCCTAATGTGGAGAGTTCCTTGGAACTCAACACAAGGGGAGGAATCCCTAGCCAACTGGCTCACTTAGGGTGCATAGATGATCAGGCAAGGTTTGATGCAATGTTTACTTTATCCAATGATTCACCTCTCAGAGCAGTTAACACAGCTCGAAGTGAGGAGGATAGTTTGGAACATGACAATGAATTGACGGCTTCTAAACATGTACATGATGACTTTTCCAATGAACCATCTCTCGGACCCGTTAACACAGGTCGAAGTGGGGAGGATCTTCTTGAAAATTTAAATGAATTGACGGCTAAATGTACCAAGATGGAGGACACAATCTCTAGTCTTCAAGAGTTGGTTGTGTTTCAGGGAAAAGAGATTAGGAGGCTGAAGCACAAAATGTTTATGATGGAGAAGGTGAGGAGACCTGGGGTTGTTGTTTTAAGAAAGGTAAGAAAGCTGAAAAGGAAGGTGGACTCCTCTCCAGTTATGACTTTGGAGGATGTACCCAAACAGGGGAGGAGTGAAGGCTTGAATTCAGGGGAGGCTGTTGATGTGCATATGGATGAGGATGTGGATAGTAGAGATCAAGGAGAACAATTTGTGGTATCTGATAAAGATGGGAATGAAGTTGTTCTTGAAAGTTTGAAGACTGTAGTAAAAGATAAAGAAGATGAGATGGTGCAGGACACAACCACTGACAGTGTTTCTGAAACCACGGCGGGTGTTATTGAAACCACTGTTGTATTTTCAAATAAGGTAACCACAACCACTCCCACTTTAATCTTACCCACTGCTATTACAACCACATCTACAATTGTCACAACCACCTTTGTATCACCACCTAAATCAACAGAAGTTGAGAAGGAAGTTGCAAGTACATTGATCAATCTAAGCAAAACCTCATATAACCCTACACCCATCATTGCACCTGCTCCATTATCTCTTAAACCTACTGCAACCAAACCCTTAGGTAAAAGTTTGACAATTGGTGAACCTTTGAAGAAGAAGGTGGTTCTACCAGATATTGGAAAGGGAAAAGGTATTGCTGAACCTGCTTTGAAGTTTAAGAATAGACAAGAACAGATTGCTTATGATGAAGAGTATACAAGAAGACTGCTAGCTGAAGAAGAAGCAGCTGCAGAGAAAGAAAAGCAAGAAGAAGAGGAAGCTACTCAAAAATCGTTAGCTGAATGGAATGAGACACAATCCTATCTTCAAGCTTCTAATGACATACAGAATGAGTATACTACTCAAGAATGTTCATTGTTATCTGTTGATGAAAGAGCTAGAATCTTGGGTGAATGGGCTAGAAGGATCAGTAAGGAGAAAAAGCAAATTCTAAGAAAGAAACCTCCTACAAAGGGTGAGATGAGAAATGCTATGATGAAGATTATAAAGAATTCAGGCATACATACTACTGAAAATCTAAGTAAATGTTCATTTGAAAGGATACATGAGATTTTTCAGAGGTGTATGAGAATTAATGAGGATTTTAATCCAATGAATTCTGAAAGAGAAGAAGAGTGGATTAAAAGTAGACAAAAGAGAAAATCTGAGATTCAGGAGACATCTGGTTCTAAAAAACTGAAAGAAGTGAATGAAGATGGTAATCAAATTATTTCTTATACATTTGAGCTTAATGGAAGTGAAGGATGTTGGAAAATTCAAAGAGTCAGTAATGAAGTTTCTGAGTTTGAGAAATTTTCACAAATGCTTCAATATCTGGATAGAGATGATTTGATGAATCTTTGGAAGCTTTACAAGAGTAAATTTGGTGATGTATGTCCAGATGATTATCATGAGAAAATGGTGTATCATCATTTGAAGATCTTGTTTGAACCTACTCATGATGAACCTGAATGGAAAGGACTCTACAATGGTCAAGTTTCAAGATGGTTTTTATATCAGTCTTGTGGAGTTCATGTGCTAACAGTTTCTGGAGAAGTTATTCATATGCTTGTACAGGGAGATTATCCTAAATTGAATAATTATACAGAAGTTATTACTCAGATGGTGAAGCCTGGTGGTTTAAAGATGCTGAAGCCCTATGATGATCAAGCATACAGTTTGTTGCTAAAGTATGAGAAAATTCTTAAAACTGGTAAGTGTTTGGATACATCCTCCAATTCAGAAGTTTTGACCTTAAAATAAACTTGAGGATTCTATTTGAAAGTATCAAGTTTAGGGGAGGATTGTTGGGTTTTAGGTTCCTCAGATCATGAATTATTCTAAGTGTTGGAACCACGGATAGAGTTGATGAAACCACTGACAGAAGAATGAATCCACTATTGAAGTTAAACCGCGGCTAGTAGTAAAGTAGAACCACTGCTAATGTATTGTAAACACTGCTAGTTATGTATAGTCGGTTTAATATTTTGTATTAGATAAATATGGAAAAGATATTTATCTTGTAGGTTACGTATTGTGTTATGTAAAGGACTCCTTAGCCTATAAAAGGAGGTCCTAGGTTAGATTAGATATACGTGTGTTTTATATCTAAGGTCGATACACTTCAAGGTTGTAAAACCCTGATACTGGTTAGAGTATTCGTTGTTAATATAATTGAGGTGTTTAAGATTTATTGTTATTGTTCTTCTTCTTAAGGTTGAATATTAAGTCAGTTTCTATAAGGATCGTTTGCTCAACTGGGATCATCACAAGTTTGGAAAACGTTTAATGAGTTGGATTAAAAACTGGTGCAAGAGCATTTTCATTTATGTTTCGTGTGGTATAGGAGCTTCAAGATGTTTAAGTTGTCATTTTCTATGGGTAAACGAATCGGTCCGTTAGGGACCCATAAGGGTCGGGTCGGACCCCCTTGTTATCTTGGTGAGTTGTTTTGATATTTATTTTGATTCTTGATATTGTGGTGGGAGTTGGATTTGATTTTAAGGCCGTTTGGTTTGGTTTTTATCTCGGCAGCCGTGTATAAGCCAAGTCGCGACTCACGGCGAGTCAGGGCAAGGCGAGGGTTTAGGGTAGGATTAGTTTGGGTTGTGATGTTGTGTTTGGTTATGTTGTATTCGGATTGGATTCAGGTCGAGCCGAGTCGGAGTAGAATTGACTTGGGATTGAGATGGCGACTTGGGTTGTTTGCATGAGGCCGAGAACCACCTAGGTTCAACTAGAGTCCAGCCGTGACTCACGAGAGTCACTTGGGTTGTTTGCATGGCAGGAAAGAAGAGTGGATCTTTCTTCGGTCTGCAATTAATGTCAAGACCTCCTTAAACCCCGTGTATAGGTTGTACTCTAAAGGTGAGCCGACGTAACAATTGACGTTTCGATTTCTTTTGTTGTTTTTTAAATTTTTTTGGTGTTTTAAACACTTTAGGAAAAGTGTTTTGGGTTTTTTAGATTTTTTTTTTGGTTTTTAATAAAAGAGATATTTACAAAAACAAAACAATAACTTCTCGGGGAAGGATCTTCAAAAACACGCAAATCGAGACGGAATCAAACTCACTTCATGCCCTCCCCGACAACGGCGCCAAAAATTGATTTAGGAAACCAATTAAAATATAGGGAAACTCAAACGTATTATTTTTGAATCCCCGGATCGTTCCTAGCGAAGGATGAATGGAGCTTTAAACTCACGTCACGTTATTCGGGATTTGAATAATGAAATTGGGCAAATTATAGGGAATTAAGCTAAATTCTGCAAACACAAGTTAAAATAAACTAAATGAACAAGTAAAATGCTAAATTTAAACTACAGGGGCCTAAAACGCAACTAAAACCTAAAAACGCTCATGCTCGGGAAATTCCCGAGCCTAAAAGTGAAATATGAGAAAAAATGACCCTAGAAATGTAAAATCAATTTTCCTACGAAGAATATGACAAAATAAAATTTTAGGAAAAAGCGGAATATTTTTTTGACTTTTTATTTATTTTTTATGAATTAAAATCCAAAACATAAAAATTAAATGTTTAAAAATATAAAAACTAATCAAAATTCCCAAACTTTTTCTAAAAATTATTTATACTAAAACTGATTTTTGAAAAATACAAACGCTGGAAAAGTAGTTTTCTAAAAGCTACAAATAAGCTGTAAAGCTAAATAAGCTTATTTTATCAAAGCGTCTATAAGAGAAATTAGTGTGCAAGATCTAACGAGAAAGACCCAAGGGCGCGTGTGGTGTGGGTGTGTGTGTTAAAAGGGTGATAATGGTAGAGGTCATGGGTTTCAAGCCCCAGGTTCACCCAGGAACTCCCTGCCTCCCCTTTTTGCTAATTTTGAAAATTTCTTTTTGCCAATCTTTTGAAATAAGCTCTTAACAGCTTAAATATTTTTTGAAACTTAAAAATTCTAAGAATTAAGATAGAAAAAGGGAACAATAAGCTAGGAAAAACTGACTTGAACAAAGGCTTAAAAAAAATTTTACTGATGCTATTTTTAATTGAAGATTAAGCTACTTAGAAATGAAAAATAAGCTAGAGAAGTACTAGGGAACTTACACTAAGATATTAAGCTGAATTAAATGAGAATTAGCAGATTAAAAATCTTTAAAATTGAATAATCAATTATGTGCTACTAAAATCCTAATCAGTCTAAACACCCAACTTTTAGCTTGTCTAAGAGCTTGTTGAAAGAAGCTTATGTCAAAATTCCAATTAGAAGCTCAAGCCTAATATGCTGAGAGCTTATAAACTAAAATTCAAGCACCAAGGTAACCTTTAGAAGCCTAAAAGGAGGTTGTGATAAGGCTGCTATGGACAGCGGCCAGCTGGTGCAGGGCACTGGTATTGTAAACAGGCAACTTCAAGCCTTTTCAAAGCTTATTTAGAAAATTCCAAAAATTATTCTAAAAATACCTTGTTAAAGACCACCAATGAAATACTTAATTTCCAATATAACAACTGATTTGGATGAGAAATGAAGAAATTCAAATTCTAAAAGAGAAACTATTTGAAACTGCAATGAAGATTTTTGACTTTTCTAAAAACTTTGAAAATTGACTAAATTGAATTTTGATTTATCTAAACAGATTCTAAATGATGTTTTAAGCTATAATATGACCTAATTAAGCTATTTCTAATTAAACTAAACCTATATAATAGCTTGTGCAAGCTATTAAACTAACGATGCAAAATCAAGTTTAAAGCTAATTTTCACTTTTAAGAATGACAATGCAATTTAATATCCTAACTACTCTATACTATCATTAAAATGACAGAATTAATCTATTCTAACACCTAGTTCCAATTCCTATTCTAAAAAGCTAGTTATACCAAACACTACTTACTCAACTATTATACAAATTTGAGAAGCTACAAAGCTTCAAACACTTGAACCAAGCTTAAATTAGAATCCAATCACTAAATTAATACTTATAAGATGCAATTTTAACCACTCTAACACAACTAATCCATTAGAACTGATAGATGACAAAATCAAGCAGATTAGTGCACAGATGAATTATAAACGATGAGATAAGCTGTAACATATTGGATTTCACATACACACTAAACCATAATCACAAGTGGCGTACAAGAAGGTTTTTAGAGAGAGAAAGTTAGAGGTTTAGGGAACTTAGTGAGAGAAAGAAAAATCTTATTATGAGCTCCAACTCTCTACCTTGGGAGGTAGAGAGTATTTATAATCTAACAATAAAACGCTACACAACTGGCGCTGGATCGCATACAGGTAAAGACCGTCAGTCCTCCACTGTTACTTAACTAAATACTACTTAACATTAAATAACTACGACTACGAGCTTTCTAAGGAATATATATACTTGAGGTGACCGACTCTTTAATACCTGGAATTTCTAATTCCTAACAATCTCCCCTAAGAGTCACCTCAAACATACATTAAACTTACATTGAATAAAGCAGATATTACATTATAAATTGTTCTTTACTCGATGTAGTACTTTGCTCGTAGCTCGTAGTCATTCACTTCATGCATTGTTTGGTTAATCCGTGGAGGTCTTTTACGATCCACGTGATAATGAGATTTGAGCCGCATTGAGATCATCACCACATTAAATCTCGACTCTTCTTTGTGGTGTTGATATTATGTGATGTTGTGACATTTGGACCGACATGCTCTCATTCTGGATCATGATTTTTCTATCGAGTAGGAGGCTTTCGTTGATTCATGATATTGGCGTAGCCGAGGAAGCATGGAATGATAATATCAGAGTCATTGATGCACTAATCATGATTTCTTTGGACATGAATGTGATGTGTGAGCATGCGACAATGAATTGACCGCTCCATTCTTCAGACTGCAAACCGGGGGTACCGCAACAAAGCGAAAGCAAAAGTTGCACGGATGTCTTGACCACTTCGTGAATGAGGTACATGCCCATTTCCCCGTTCATGATAAAAGTATGCCTGTGATCAGGTATAATTCGAATAATTTCGAGGGTTTCGCACTGCCTAGCAAGTTCTCAAACCGAACGCCTCTCAGACAACACGGAGTGAGTGAACCAGCGAATTGAGATTCACTGATTGATGAAAAGATATTAGAAAAACAATCGTGTCATTAATAGAAATGTTTTTTGCAATACAACGAAGGTTTTAATGAAAATCAATTATCAATAATAAACACCTTTTGATTTGAAATATTCGTACACGGTCGATGTGCTAGAGAAAAGAGTTTTTGAGCATAATGACCGGTTTTTCAAAGGTATCCGTCAATCCATAACCTGAACCAGGATTGAATCAAAAGATTGAATCGCCCCATTGTTTATGTTCAGTTGTCACATGGTTGATCTATAGAATAGATCTCACATGCCACCCACCAGGAGCTTGTTTGATGTTGGCTCAGAAGGCTTTCCATCTTCATTGTGAATATGATTGCATATCACTCAGATGTTCTAGCAATACCACAAGGATACTGCGAAGGACTCAAGATATGATCTCTCTTTCCACATTGTGTGAAACAGAGAGTCTTCATAGAACTTGTCCTAAGGTGATTTATTGATGATCTCGTGGCTCTAGACTCAATTTGTGCACATTTGGATCCTATAACGGAGACTAGTGAGAGGGTCTACTTCTTCAATATCAACAATCTCTAAGAGAAAGTCGATAGATAATGTCGGTTCCCCGTGAGAATGAAACAAGTCCTTTTAAGAGGAACTTGAGTAGTTTGGGAAGTTAAGTGCAGTGCGTCACTGGGTCCATGACGTCTTGTCTTCAATACCGATGTTGCCATCAGTAGTATATGAATTGAACCCGGCTGCCCTAATGATGAATAAATGGAGGGTTATTTCTTTTCACCCTTTTCATATTCATTTCTTTTTCATTCTTCAACCCCTTCGTGCTTACCGAGACTTCATAACTAGAACCTTGTTGGGTTTATTCCAGTACTAGCTTAGTCTCAGTCGCACTCTTCCCATATCTCATTTTTCTCCTTTTATCATCATACCTAAGAACTCTACACTAACTAGTGGATAGTCCCTGGGTAGATCCCTCCGGTTATGGTGGATCATGGGAACAAATACCTAACCTTATCATCCTTATATCACCATACATAAAGTAAAGTTGGTCGGTCTATTTGGTATTGTTCGTCTGCCATTGGAACCAATTGAAAACCATTTGAAAAATCAATCCAGATGCTTGTGATATTTTATCAAAGAATTTTGCACCTGAATTGTTTTTGATATTTTTAGAAAGAGAGCTCCCCTCAACATGTGCATCATGTATTTGAAATCGTTTAGACACCGGAGGCAAGAGGAAGAATTAACTTCCGTGATTTCTATTTTCTAAAAGATATCAACATCACTTCCCTTATCAAATCAAGTAGATAAAGCATTTTGGAAGGATGAGGTTTTCACAAGTTTGCTCCACCTCAATATGTGCCTCGAGGTTTGAAAGAGTTATTGCACGTACAAGAGAGAACCTGCACATTGATCACGTTTCAAATCTTTGTGTTTTAAGATAGATGCTCCCCCTCCACATGTGCATGGAAAATTTGAAATCGTTTGTCACAGGCGGGGAGGATAACTTGTACATCCTTATAAAACCATTTGCAAACCATTTGCCGAGTCATCAGTTTAAATCAATTTAAATCACAAATTCTCCCCCGATCACAATTATCAAATCATTGAGATTTGCGATCTCTGTAGATTTAAATTGATTTTGAAAGCTTTTAAGGAGAATTGTGACTAGATTATGAAAACGTTTTAACTGATAAAGATCTAATTATGAGACTTTAAACTCCATTGATTAAACATGCATGATTATCTTTTGAAAACATAACAATAACCAAGTGTCGGTACCATTGTTTGAAAAATACACTTTTTGATTTAATTTGAAAAATCATTCTCCCCACAATGACATAAGTTGTTGATTGAGAGATAGATATTTTACAATTTGGTATACAGGATGATTTTCAAAAATTGAGTCCGAGTAATTTTTCAAAGCAATTAGTTTTCATTAGATAGTAGGTGATTGTTTTATAGAATCAGAGCATGAGATTTGAAAATCAATTTAAAGCATGGCTCGTTCTTCCATTGATAAGTGGGTTATTGCCGAAATGACAATAAGCCATTGTTTTCTTCTCCCAAAATATTTTTTATTTTTTGATTTTTTAAACATTCAACAACATCTAAAGTCCCGTGTCATTCTTTGAATGATAGCATAAAGACCGTAGATATTATCGAATTCAGAAAAACATGACAAAAAGGACAATAATTTTTGAGGATTTTCGAAATTTTTTAATAATAATTTTTTTTTTTTTTTGAATAAATATTTACAAGAGATAGATGAAGAAAGACCTTTACTCCTCGTCTTCCTCCTGAAGACGTTTGAGTGTTTCTGGTTGAAGGCTTTTCAAGCCAAGTCGTGGAAGAATAAACTCAAAACGTTCTCTTGGAAGAGCTTTGGTGAAGATGTCTGCTAACTGGTATTTAGTCCTCACAAAATAGAGTTCCACCACACCTTTTTCCACTTGTTCCCTGATGAAATGATATCGAATTTCGATATGCTTTACTCTTGAGTGTTGAACATTGTTGCATGAGAGAGCAATAGCACTTTTATTATCACAGACAGAGGATTTGTTGAATTCAAAGCCATAGTTCGATAATTGGGATCTCATCCATAGGATTTGAGCACAACAAGATGACATGGCTATGTATTCCACCTCTATAGAGGAAATAGAAGTACTCATTTGCTTCTTTGAGGACCAGCTCACAAGCTTATCGCCCAAAAATTGAGCTCCTCCGACGCATTCTCGACGAGTATCTTGACAACCTGCATGATCTGCATCTGCATATGCTGTTAGTGACATACCGGTGTCCTTCTGGTACCAAAGTCCCATGTTGATGGTTCCTTGGAGGTACCGAAAGACCCGTTTAACCGCTTCAAGGTGATTTTTGGTAGGCTTAGTATGGTATCTAGCACACATGCATGTAACGTAATATCGGTCTATTGGTGAGGTACACAGGGATCCGATCATGCTACGATATTTTGTTTGGTCTACCATGATCCTGAGTGGTCCTCATCGCTTTGGTTTGTTCAATCATGGGAGTGTCAGCGGGGTCACTTGAATCAAATCCAAATTTCTTTAAAATCTCATTTGCATATTTAGATTGATTTATGTAAATGCCTCTAGGACTTTGTGAAATTTGTAATCCCAAGAAAAATGACATTTGTCCCATCATTGACATTTGAAATTTGGAACCCATTTCTTTTGAAAAACGATCACATTCATTGGGGTCAGACGAGGCAAAGATAATATCATCAACATAAATTTGAACGTGAATTAAATGTTTTCCTGACTTTCTGGCGAACAATGTTGGATCAATGCCCCTTTCTTTGGCCGGTGACGAAGAAACTTTGATAGCGTATCATACCATGCCCTTGGAGCTTGCTTTAAACCATAAAGAGCCTGCTTCAAACGATAAACGTGAGTAGGATGCTCTGGATTCACAAAGCCTCTTAGGTTATTGACGAGACGACTTCTTTAAGATCTTCGTTCGAAACGCCGTCTTTACATCCATCGATAGACTACCATGTTCTTACTTGCAGATTAGTCAAGAATATTCTGATTGCCTCGATTCGAAAGTAATGGAGCAAAAGATTCTTCAAAGTCAATACCCTCCTCTTGAAGGTATCCTTTAGCAACCAATCGAGCCTTGTTCTTTAACACATCACCATGCTCATCAAGTTTCACTTTGAAGATCCATGTTAGAGCAATGATCATAGCAATAACTGAGGCGGTACTAGTTCCCATACATCAAGTCGATCAAACTCATGAATTCTTCTTGCATGGCATTGACACCGGTTCTTCATTCATGGCGATTTAACATCTTTTGGTTCGATCTTATAGAGTATGGAGTTGAAGAAGCACCATAAGGCATCTGTTGCAAGTTGTTTCCGTGTGGATATTGGACGAGAGGGATTTCCAATGATGTTTTCTAATGGATGGTCGTGAGTCCATTTTCTGAGGTGTGGTTGTTGTTGAGGAACTGAAGTAGCAGAGTTGATGTTTCCTGAAGTAGATGGTTCTAATGATGATTCAGGGGCAAATATGTTTTCAAATGGAGCATCTTTGGGAGTAGCAAAGGGATTGACTTCATCTTGTGAATCAAAAGCATTTCCATGATGTACACTTGATGATTGAAGATTTGTTGATGAAACAGCTTGGTCAGCAGCAGGCGCTTCTTGGCTTAATGACATAGAAGTTGAGGCTTCTGTTCGAAACGTCAAGTTATCTCACACAAGCTAGCCACTTGTGAATCACTAACCGTAAGAAACTTAAAATAGTTCGGACACTGATCAATAATAGATGAGAAGTGTAGTATGCGGGTAACTCAAACGTGTTAGGTTTGAGCAACGAGATCGTTCAACGCGGGGTTGAATTGAATTTCCAACTCACGTGTCAATAATCGGGATTCGAATGAGAAAAGGGGATAATATGATATTATCTAAACTACGGGATAAGGAAAGCATAAGGAACTAAAATCTATGGGAAATCCTAAGAATTAAGGCGAACTACGCTAATCTACATTAAACGCAAATACGGATTTAAAACTAAAACGCGAATAAAAAAACAATTACGACTAATCTAAATCCTAAAAATAACCTAAAATTACTTTTATACTAAAAATGATATTAGAAAACTAATTATGAATTAAAACTATTTTTAGGAATTTTCTTGATTTTATTCTAATTAAAAACTAATTATTAACTTTAAAAATAAGACTAAATATCTAAAAATTATGAAAAAGAAAGGGGAAAATATGGAATCACTTTTCAAAAATCTAAAATAACATAAAAGACTTTTCAAAACTATTTTTATATTTTTCAGATTAATTTCTATTTTCTATGAATTTAAATCTATTTAAATCTAATTTAAATTGTTAAAAATACCAAATAAAAGGAGAAAAATAAGGAAAAATATTTTTATGCTTTTTATTTATCTTAAACTGAGAAAATTGAAAATTATTTTTTGGAACTTTTCTTAATTAATTGCAATTAAAGCTAAAAGTGATTAAAACTCAATTAAATAAATAAAAAATACTAAATAGTGACTCAAAAATTATGAAAACTAGGGAAATTCTAAAAAATCTTATTGGATCTATGAAAATAAGAAAACATGGGCTTATGTGAGGTAAAAAGGAGCTGCAGTGTAAACTAGTAAGGAATAAGCATTTTGGAATAAGCTAATAAGCACTAAAATGAACCAAACTACTACAGAAGCTATAATATCCTATAATTACTCTAAAACAGCTAATGCAAGCTTATCCTAACACCTAATAAGCAAATTACCAATGATTAAGCTAAAAGACCACTTAAGCAAATAAGCAATAGACCCTACTGTTTAAGCAGTTGCACCAGCTTATCCAATAAGCTAAAGTGAAACTAAGATGAGGGACTCAAGCCCACCTAAAGAGACTCAAAATCTAAAAGATGCTTATAAGGACTTATGATGAGTTATAGATCAGACAAAGCTGCTATGACATATGCTCACGATGTGAAATGCGAAATGTGTACCTATGTTGTGAGCTTATCTATAAGCTTATCGTAAAAGCTTGAAGGCAAAAGATATGGGGTCTTGAAGACCACCCGAAAACTACAAATGGACCAAGAATGAGACCCTATCTACTTGAAATGAATGCTTGCAATAATTGCCGCAAGATCTGCAAAAACTAGTTCAGACTGTTTTGACTTTTAAAACAAAGAATGAGATTTGACTAAAATAAGATTTGAATGCAAAGCAAGGACTGATTAACATGAAATAAGATGTGATGAAACTTTAGCAAGCTACTTTATCAACTTTTAAACCTATATGAAGGATTAAGGTTGACTGATTTTAACAGATTTGAGACCAAGATCAGCTACAAAGTAATGTTGACTTTATGAATGTTTGATAATAAAAATATGACTTATGAACTTACCAACCATAACAAGCTTAAAACAACTAAACTTAATCAATGAAAAATCCTTATCATGAAACTCAAGACTGATCAAACAAAGTATCAAACCAACTAAATGCATTGAATCAATGAATCATCAATAATAATCCATGATAGCATGAAAACTATAATCTAATATCTAAAGGAGAACTAATGAATGCAAAACTAACAACATAAACTAACAATAGTAAAGATTGTGTAATAAATAAATGAGTAAATTAGATATAAGATTGAACTTACAAGTAGTCCAAGCAACTGTCTACACTAACCGAGAATCAATGACGGGACAATTCCAAACCATATCAGATCCAACTTAACCCGTATCCATATATAACTCAAAGCAATCGAACTAAATTAACCATGAAACGCATTTGACTTTTGTTAACCATTTTCTAAAACTTGAAATTTAGAGCTAATAGAATCATTATGAGCTCCATAAGCTTTATTGAGCTTATGAGCTTAAAAGTAGACTAAAAGAGCAATTTTAAACAAGAATGATTATGAAAACCGACAACTAAGACTTGAAATTGAAAATGCAATTTTATTAATAAAGGAATTTCAACAAGCTTGAAAAAGGATTACAAACTGAATTTGAAATGATTACTCTAATAAAACAAGAATTAACAAAACTAAATGGTAACAAAATCTCTAAATCTTGTGAGAAATGGACCAAATACAATGTGACTTGAGAGGTCTTTAAATAGCTGAAGTGATGGAGCCTTGGGATCCCTTTCGAAGAGCCTAGAAGGCTATTTTGAGCCACACAACAATCCGAGTCATACATCCAATCAACGAGCTCCATTGTCCATGAGTGAGGTGTCAAGGCCAATAGAAAGTGCCATTTGTCCACGTGGCATACATATCCGGACAAGTCAGAGGTGGATAAGATGGATGGATAGACTTAGCACGAGGTGGTGCGTTTGGGTGTGGATAATTGGGTGTTTAGGTTGGGGAAGAAGAAGGGTAAAGGGTAAAGGCCGCTTTTGGTTATTTTAATATAACTCAAATGAGTTAACCGGTCAGTTTTATTAATCTAAAAAGTATGGGTTGGATAGCCAGTGTTAGGTATTATTATGTTTGGGCCGGATTATATGATTGGGAGATTGGGCCAAGAGTTGTGTTGGATTAGGATTAATATTGGGTTGGTTTAGGAATAGAAGTGGATCCAAAAGTAACCATAGGGACCAAACATGTAAATTCGGATATTTGAGGGACCAATCATGTGAATCTAAAAATATCCTCCAAGGACCATTCTTGACAATCTTCAAATAGACCAAGGGCTAATTTGCAAATTTTTGAATCTCAAGGGTCAAAATTGCCAAATTGCCGAAAGTTCGGGGACCTTTTGACATTTCTTCAAACTTTGATCAAATCTTCACAAATCATCCTCAGAGATTAGAAATCATCATAAATGCATAATTTGACCTTCCTCAAAGCTTAAGCTCTCTTAATCTCTCGTGCTCGGATTTACGTCTGATTTGGTTCCTTTTTGCGTGTTTTTACATATCCATACCTGCACAAGCACAAACTCACGAAAACCACAAATATTAGCAATAAACGGCTCTTTCTTGGTTATTTTGGGTCTATTTTGATAAAGAAAAGGTATGTGTTTTAGCACATACCAAAATACCCCAGACGAAACCATCGCCGTGTCCTCACGCAATGCAATCAACTCACGCTTCTAAAACCAAGGATTTCAATCTCTTTCTACTAAACCATTGCTATGTCCAAACCGTCAGTTATCTCACAAGCTAGCCACTTGTGAATGACTAACCGTAAGAAACTCAAAAATTGGACAAACCAATTAGAGAAGAAGTAGTCAATGTTCCTCAAAAGAGATTAAGAAAGCCTTAATTCAAAACGCCGTTTACCTTTCAATTCACATATATAGATATTACTAAGCACATTCCGGTTATGAATGACGGTTTGTTGAACTTTCATGTCGATCAATAACTCCAACATTTTTCAAACGACACGTTAGGATCACAAAGTAGAAAACACAACACGTGAAGTGACCATACGGATAGAATACATCGTCCCTGATTTTTCACAAGTCCCAAACTAAGCGTGAAACCGAAATCATTGTTAAGTATGACTCTAGATGCTAACACTACCCATGGAAGTTACTTGTGTAATTACCTTTTGTTCCCATTTTCCTATTTTCCTCTAGATTTTTTATTTTTGTGAGAAATGAATTTCTTCAAATTCTCGTTTCGATAACTTTTATTCCGATAAAGATACAAAGCTAAGTCGATAATTAGTTATCCGCCTTCCTCAAGAACCATTGTCGTAAAAATGAGGTCCACATCAAGGAATTTTATTCACTTATACTTGATTTTTCATTTTCATTTTTTCTTCATTTTTCAACATCAATTTTTGCACTTTTACCTTTACTTATATGAGTCAGAACCACCGAGCTTCACACGGGGTAATTCCAAGACTATAGGCTTCATGAAATGAGGATCCCGGCTGGCTAGGCTAAGACCTCACTAATCCCTAAAGATCCAAGGTCCGATCTAACACAGCCTACAACTTTACTTATTACATTTCACATATCACTTATTACTTATTACTTATTACGGATCCTTGATGTGTACCCAAATTTTAAAACAAAGATTCTTTTAAGAAGATAAAGAACTAACTATCGCCAAAAACTCGAAATCTCTAATTATTTATCGATATGGGGTGAAACAATTGTGGGAACAAAAAGCCATAAGTACCTTCGATGGGCTCTAAAGAGAACCAACTACTCCACGCTTAGCATCTAAACTCATAAGTAACTCTATCATTTCTCGATCTCTGCAAATTTAAAATCCCAAATAATGAGATCCGCAGATGCTTAGCCGATAATTTTAGATTACCTATGGTTAAGGGAACAAGCTAGGGCTCAACACGCCCTGTCAAGTCAGAATTCTATTCCTACTCACCGAAAGGTGTCAAAACATATATTAACTTAGCAAATGCTTTGTCTAATGAAATAAAGTTATGCATATTTAAAGTCACTCAGGGAAACTTGCAAATTCTTGGCCTTGTGAGCTAGAATTCAGATTTTATAGCTTCATATCAAGAGACTAGCCAACTTTTCAATCAAAAAGACTTAACAAAAGCTTACAAAAAATTTTAAATTTTTCTCATCTTTGCACAATTTTTCATTTTCTAAGGAAAACGGGTTACGAGAGAAACACAAATGCAACATAAGGCGGTCAAATCAAATCAAGATTACCCTACCCCTGAGACTAGAACGAAACATTGTCCTCAATGTTTAAAGCAAGGGTATCACGAAAATCTAAAAGCCATTTATTAAGTATGCTAGAAGATAAACGTTAGTCGATAATATTAGGATATCGGATTTCCATCAGCATCGATCATGAAACTCGAGTGTAGAAAACGAGCAATAGAGTCTTCATATCGGGAAAATCCTACACAACATCACAAACATCCAAACACGAGAAATCGAAGAGGCGGACCCCTTCGCGTCACTTATTAGAAAATAGAAAGAAGATAGATGGATAAGCATTGGGTGCCTCCCACGGCCGCCTCTGTTTTTCTTAAACGAGTCGCTAGCCTGACTCGCCCCCGAATTCATTTGTCCTTGGGGAAGAAGGTGGTAGAGATACCAGGGTCAAAAGCGGTGTCCTCATTCCCGAAAGAATGAGACCGGTGGTTTGGGAGGGAAAGAAAATGTCGGCCCAAGACATAAAGAATGACCTCTTAAACTCACATAAGGTATATGAAAGATCGATCCATCATCCAGCCGGTTTTAAGGTGACGAAGGGATGAAGGATCAATAAGAGAATACTCCAAAGAAGATGGGAGCTCATGGTACAGAAAGGTGTGGCTCAAAGGCTCATCAACGAAGGCATCCAAGAGAGGATCCTTATCTCGAATGACATTTGTAGCATAAAACTCATCAACTACATATCCCTAAGAATCTTGTCCTCACATGTGTGCTCAACGGGATAAGTGAGGGTCAACTCAACAGAGGAGGGAGAATCATCATTAAGCAAGCTTTCAAGAAAAAGGATATCTTGATTAGAGTCGCACCTGTCACTCTCAATACCCGGTGGTATTGGATCATCAAGAAATAAGTCGATTTCTTCCATCGAATCATAAGGCGGATCATCAAGAATATCGTCTTCAACCACTTTAGTCAATTCATAAATCTCCATAATATCTTCGCACGATTCATCACGTTCTTCATCTTGCATAACATCACATGACGGAGAGAAAGGTCAACACAGAGATGGACAAGTGGTGTGCTCGAGAGCTAGCAATATCCACCACTTCCTTGTGTCTCTGATCGGACTCAAAATCTTTGTCAAAAAGAGGATTGGCTTCACAAAAGGTGTAGTCATCATTGAATTCGAAGTGGATTTGAGAAAATCCGAAGTAAACCCTAAATGTCAAGAGAATTACATTAAAATGAATCAACCACTACTTCCATACATCCTCGAATCGAAAACATCTCATCATGATCATTCGAAATATCAAGAGAAAGCTCATCACAGATATCATCTACAACCCTGACTCACTCGATCGGGGTCATGCTCAACACAGGCGACTCGCTTCCTATAGGGCTAAGAGGCTCGTCCCCCATTATGAGAGAGTCAACGGGTTCAACAATGTTTGAAGAAATAGAATCATCGACCTCTTCCAAAATGACGTTACTTCTCTCAACCGGCAAGGAGGAAGGAAGGTCGAAATGAAAGGCTCGAAACGGAGGGTTCGGCCGACAAACTTTCATAATATTCTTTCATGGATGGAATCCTCATCATCATCATCAATAAGTCTCGAACCATGCTGGGCACGCCTTTAAGTGCTTGCTCCTCAATTCGTATTTCTTCAAGACACTTTTCAACTGAGTCGCTTTTCTTCTTCGAGTAATTTTATCATAGATCTTTTCGCTAAGAGATGCTCGACCTTCGGATGTTCATTAACAAATTCTCGGTATTTTAAACATCTTTGAATTTCCGAGAAATTATCGGAGGTTGTGGTTGAATTTCTTGGTATTGTGGAGGTGGGTCATAAGGATAGTCGTAATTGTCACAAAGGAACTTGCTCAGTAAACAATTGGATTCCGCATTTGACAATTGGAATTAAAGTGCGGACCTCCACCATACTACAAATAAAGATGATTGTTGTATTCGGGTTGGGTGAAGTATATGGATAGTTCTCTAAAACTATTGTTATATTGAATTGACATTGAAAACCTTGGTGAGGACCTCCACAAGATTTCAATACATTTAGCATGACTGCCTCATGGTATGGGATTGAGTTAAGGAAATTTGGCCGTTTCATTGTAGGGATGTTGGTCGAGACAAACTCGTTCCCAGATTCACAATGCTACAACGGACAATTCCCACCATTTTGAGGTCCACCACAAACCATTGACAACCATAATGGTAAGATCGAAGACATCGGAAGAATTATACTAATAAGAGGGTTAAGGGATAAAGAATTGACTGTTCAGGAGGTAAAGAAGAATATTTTTGGATTTTTTAAAACAAATTTTGAAAAGGAAAATCTTTTTGGGTTTTTATAACAGGGATATGTACAAATATCAACGATAACTTCTCGAGGAAGGATCTTCAAATGCACACGATTCGAGACGAATACTAAAACTCGCTACAAGCTCCTCCGGCATGGGCGGCGCCAAAAATTGATTCCGCTCAAACGCTGTTATCTCACACAAGCTAGCCACTTGTGAATGACTAACCGTAAGAAACTTAAAACGGCCGATTAATCGATCAATAATAGATGAGAAGTAGTATATGGGTAACTCAAACGTTAGGTTTGAGAACCGAGATCGTCCCGAACGAGGGTTGAATGGAATTTCCAACTCACGTCTCAATAATCGGGATTCGAATGAGAAAAGGGGATAATATGATATTATCTAAACTACGGGATAACGAAAGCATAAGGAACTAAAATCTATGGGAAATCCTAAGAATTAAGGCGAACTACGCTAATCTACATTAAACGCAAATACGGGATTTAAACGAAACGCGAATAAAAAAAACAATTACGACTAATCTAAATCCTAAAAATAATCTAAAATTAATTTTATACTAAAAATGATATTAGAAAACTAATTATGAATTAAAACTATTTTTTAGGAATTTTCTTGATTTTATTCTAATTAAAAACTAATTATTAACTTTAAAAATAAAACTAATTAACTAAAAATTATGAAAAGAAAAGGGAAAATATGGAATCACTTTTCAAAAATCTAAAATAACATAAAAGACTTTTCAAAACTATTTTTGTAATTTTCTGATTAATTTCCTATTTTCTATGAATTTAAATCTATTTAAATCTAATTTAAATTGTTAAAAATACCAAATAAAAGGAGAAAAATAAGGAAAAATATTTTTTATGCTTTTTATATTTATCTTAAACTAAGAAAATTGAAAAATTATTTTTTGGAACTTTTTCTTAATTAATTGCAATTAAAGCTATTTAAAAGTGATTAAAAACTGAATTAAATAATAAAAAAAATACTAAATAGTGACCAAAAATTATGAAAACTACAGGGAAATTCTAAAATCTTATTCTGGATCTATGAAAAATAAGAAAACATGGGCTTATGTGAGGTAAAAAGGAGCTGCAGTGTAAACTAGTAAGGAATAAGCATTTTGGAATAAGCTAATAAGCACTAAAATGAACCAAACTACTACAGAAGCTATAATATCCTATAATTACTCTAAAACAGCTAATTCAAGCTTATCCTAACACCTAATAAGCAAATTACCAATGATTAAGCTAAAAGACCACTTAAGCAAATAAGCAATAGACCCTACTGTTTAAGCAGTTGCACCAGCTTATCCAATAAGCTAAAGTGAAAACTAAGAGTGAGGGACTCAAGCCCACCTAGCAGAGATTCAAAATCTAAAAGATCGGCTTATAAGGACTTATGATGAGAAAGTTATAGATCAAGACAAAAGCTGCTATGACATATGCTAACTGATGTGCAGTAAACAGTAAACAGGTACCTATGTTTGAGCTTATCTATAAGCTTATCAGAAAAGCTTGAAGGCAAAACAGAGCATGGGGTCTTGAAGACCACCAGAAAACTAAGCAAATGGACCAAGAATGAGACCCTATCTACTTGAAATGAACAATGTACACTTGTCGCAAGATCCGCAAAAACTAGTTCGCACTGTTTTGACTTTTAAAACAAGTAATGAGATTTGACTCAAAATGATTTAATGCAAAGCAAAAGACCTATTAACATGAAATAAGATGTGATGAAACTTTAGCAAGCTATTTTATCAACTTTAAACCTATGAAGGATTAAGGTTGGTGATTTTAACAGATTTGAGACCAATCATTTCTACAAAGTAATGTTGACTTTATGAATGTTTATTTGCAAAATATGACTTATGTGAATTTACCAACCCTTAACAAGCTTAAAACAACTAAACTTAATCAATGAAAAATCCTTTATCACAGCAAACTGCACTGATCCAAACAGTACTGAAACCAACTGAAATGCATTGAACTCTAATGAATCATCAATAATAATCCATGATAGCATGAAAACTATAATCTAATATCTGAAGGAGAACTAATGAATGCAAAACTAACAACATAAACTAACAATAGTAGAGCAGTTAATAAATAAATGAGTAAATTAGATATAAGATTGAACTTACAAGTAGTCCAAGCAACTGTCTACACTAACTGAGAATCAATGACCAGGACTAATTCCAACCATATCGGATCCAACTTAACCCATATCCATATATAACGGCAATCGAACTAAATTAACCATGAAGCGCACATTGACTTTTGTTAACCATTTTCTAAAACTTGAAATTTAGAGCTAATAGAATCAATTCAGGGGCTCGGATAAGCTTTACTTGAGCTTATGTGGCTTAAAAGTAGACTAAAAGAGGCAAAAGCAGTAATGATTATGAAAACCGATTAACTAAGACTTGAAATTGAAAATGCAATTTTATTAATAAAGGAATTTCAACAAGCTTGAAAAAGGATTACAAACTGAATTTGAAATGATTACTCTAATAAAACAGTAATTAACATAAACTAAATGGTAACAAAATCTCTAAATACTGTGAGAAATTGGACCAAATACAATGTGACTTGAGAGGTCTTTAAATAGCTTGAGCTGATGAGCCTTGGGATCCCTTTCAGAAGAGCCTAGAAGGCCATTTTGAGCCACACAACAATCCAGAGTCACCACATCCAATCAACGAGCTCCAATTGTCCATGTGAGGTGTCGCGGCCAATAGAGTTGTGCCATTTGTCCACGTGGCATACATATCTGACAAGTCAGAGGTGGATAAGATGGATGGATAGATTCTGAATCTGAGGTGGTGCGTTTGGGTGTGGATAATTGGGTGTTTGGGTTGGGGAAGAAGAAGGGTAAAGGGTAAAGGGCGCGTTTGGTTATTTTAATATAACTCAAATGAGTTAACCGGGTCGTGGTTTATTAACGGGTAAAAGGGCGGGGTTGGATAGCCGGGTGTTAGTATTATTATGTTTGGGCCGGATTATATGATTGGGATATTGGGCCAAGAGTTGTGTTGGATTAGGATTAATATTGGGTTGGTTTAGGACTAGAAGTGTGATCCAAAAGTAACCATAGGGACCAAACATGTAAATTCGGATATTTGAGGGACCAATCATGTGAATCTGAAAATATCCTCCAAGGACCATTCTTGACAATCTTCAAATAGACCAAGGGCTAATTTGCAAATTTTCTGAATCTTCAAGGGTCAAAATTGCCAAATGCTGAAAGTTCAGGGACTGTTTCTGACATTTCTTCAAACTTTGATAAAATCTTCACAAATCATCTTGAGATTAAAATATTCATAAATGCATAATTGACCCCAGGCTCGACTTAAGCTCTCTTAATCTCGTTCTCGGATTTACGCCGATTTGGTTCCTTTTGCGTGTTTTACATATCATACCCTGCATGGCAAAGCAAGAAAATACATATTACTTGGCTCTTTCTTGGTTATTTTGGGTCTATTTTGATAAAGAAAAGGTATGTGTTTTAGCACATACCAAGGGGTTAATATCATTGACAGGGATCGACGCAGCCTCTGTTGATTGAATTGTCATATCATTGTTACTTGGCTCAAATTTTTCATCATACATTGGATCAAACAGTTTCTTTAAATCATCTTCTGAGGGAGGTACATATGGAGTTGCTGATGAGGATTTTGGTACAAGAGATGAACCAATGGGGCTCTTTGAAGTCCGGTCTGGCCTGGATTGTCCAGAGCCATTTGACCGTCGACTCATCAAAGCGTGAATTGTTTCCATGATGTTTGGGTTCTCTTGTTGTAGATCGGTATCCTTTTACTTTGGTGCATATCCTACTCAATATGCCGCTGGCTTTAAGTTTTCCTAAATCTTGGCCCTCATTAGTTGGATAACACATGATGCACCAAACGAATGAGAGATTAGGTTTTCTGTTGTGGACAAGTTCATATGGAGTTTTTCCATGAGCAGTGTGAATCAGAGATCGATTTTGGGTGTAGCATGCAGTGGCGATGACTTCACAAGAGAAACATTGGAACCTTTGAGTAAATCGACATTGTCCTGGCTTCACAAGGAGTTCGATTTGATAACTAAACTACGGATTGTTGAGGAGAACACTTCTTTGATGACTGATTCCAATAATTTCATAAAACTCACTAAGTTGTTTGTTAACAAACTCAGTTCCATTGTACTGTTCAAATGATTCGACCGTTTTGTTAAGAGCGAACTGCATCTGTTTGATGAGTTTGATGATGATATCTGGAGTTTCATCCTTTGACCTTAAGAACTTTACCCAAATGAATCTAGAGAAATCATCAACCACAACTAACTCATATTTCTTTCCAAAGATATTACGCACTCATGGGTCCACATAAGTCCATGTGAATTGTATGAAGAACTTCGGGCGAGTTTGTAGGTTTGGGTTTATGGGCATACTTGCTTTTTCCCAATTGGCATCTTTGAACAAAGATGATTCTTTTCATACTTAAGTCTAGGTAAACCTACAACTAAGTCCTTTCCGGAGAGATCATTGATGGTGCCGAAGTTCAAGTGATTGAGACGACGATGCCATAACCATGACTTTGGTTTTGAAGCCTTTGACAACAAGCAAATTGGAGAAGACTTCATCATATCTTCGATAGAGATGGTGTATAGGTTTGAACCACGTGTTCCTCTTAAAAGTTCCTTTCCATCAAGTTCTCTAACGAAACATGTATGTTTTGAAGCTACTTCTAGATCGGTGCAGAATTGACCAACAGGAGGTTATGACCAAGACCTTCCACATAGTATACCTTGGAGATAACACTTTTACCAACAACATAATCTCATAACCCATAATTACCGACAGTCATTCAGAATCTAATGTCCCGATGAATTTGCTCACGGTTCATGAGCCGTGACCGGTCTCGGTCATATGCTTGGAACAGACTGAGTCGGTAGCCTGAATGATTTGAACGATCTGATTGAACACAGACAAGAATGGATAAGCGGATAATTGGGAACCCATGCAAGAATGGGTTCACTTGGTTAATGCTGATAATTTGAACACCCACCGAAATAGAAACATCCATATCGATAGAAGCAATGGAATCATTGGGAATAGATGCAATGCGGTGTGTATTTGACCTATTCAAAGTATGTTCACTTCTTAAGGGAATAGTTCTACCGATGGCATCCATTTTCTAGTGGGCATAGTCTTAGTAGTTTGAGGGCAAAACTGATTATTCTTATGGCCAAAAGGTATCCAATAATAACCTATCTTTGTAAATGTTCTTCCTATGGGTTTCCACTATTTTCTAACAGTCTTTCGTCTTTGCCTTTTAGCTTTCTTTGCATGATTATTAGCCTTAACAATTTTGATTGGGCATTTGACAGCATTAGACAAAGCATTCACACCACATTCATGATTAGCAACGGAATTCGCGGACATCATTACAAGGTTTGAAAATAGTATCGGAATTGAATTAATTCGCCTTTGGCTAATACTAGAATCAACCCGATTCGTTTTATTCAACTCAAGCTTAAAGTTCCTAGGTTGGTCTTCTACTCTCTTCCAATGCACATTTTTAGCTTGGAAGGTCCTATCATTCCTTGTATTGTCTTGAGACTTTGATGCTTGGCTTTAATGTCATGATTACTCGTAGAGGAATTATGGGAACATTAGTTGGTTGATCTACTTTTTGCATTCCTGAACTAGACGTGCAAGGATCGTATTAAACGACGCACATTGATGTTCACTTTCTTAAAGCTGGGCCTAGAATGGTTTGAATGCTCGGCACTAGGCATAGAACAAGGCATCACAGCTTTGCCTTTTGCACCTAAGAATAAGGATTTAGGACATGTTGCAATTACACATTCTAGCGTCTTGAGATCGTTTGGCCCGGAGGCAAGCAAACCTAATTTCTCTATCAAGAGGTTTGTTAATGAAATCCTCTTCGACAATCTCACGGAGACATTCTAGACTATCCTTAAGGTAAGCACGATAGTCATGAAAAGCATGTTCATTATTCCTAAGATGAGGAGGAATATATTTAACCGTCACAATGTATTTTGATCTAAGGGTGACTTTGAGACAACATTCTTATGAAAACAAGTGGTAGTTTCCCATTTCCACGACTTCTCGATTCTCAATTTCCTTTTGTAAAGACGTTATTTTTTCGTTGTTTTGGTCACGGGTGACTTTCATTGAATCATATAACTCTTTAAAGTGTCGTTTAACTTTTTCATTTTCTTCTAGAAAACTCTCGTTTTCCTTTTGTAAGGCATTAACTAAGTTTTGTAGATGAAAAGTTTGAAATCACGAGAATCAAAAGGAGGAGGCATTTGGGATCCATCGCACATTGTTCTTTTCACCCTTCAATTGAGAGATTTGGGCTTTCAACTTTTTGATCGGGTTACAATGAGCTCGAATCTGTTCATCACGTTTGCTAATTTCAAAACTGCATCAAATTCGGGGAGCATCCAGGATGTCTTGATATTTGAGGTTTTAACATTTTCTTTTAGATGTTGATATTTTAGTTGTAAATCAAAATGTTCAACTTCTAGTTTAGAAAGATGCTTTACCAAATTATCGTGATCATCCTGATCAATTTTCTCATTAAGTTCGAATTAATCTTTTCAAGCTCAATGACACGATCATGAGAGACTTTCAGAGCAACATATAATTCATGAAATTGAGAAGCATTAATGGAGCAATTCGTAGCGATGTAAAACCGTCTTGAGCAATACATTCAGAAATAATATTCTCATTCAAGGTATGCAAGTTCTTCCTCTCAATCTCAATATATTTTAATGCTCGCTCATAGTCACTAACCTCAACTATCATTGCATCAAATTCATTTTTCATTCCTTTAATATCAATTTATCCCTTTTAAGACTCTCAAAATGATCTTTTAGTAATTTGTAAAAAGGCATGACCTCAGTTAGATAGCATTCTTTTGTTTGTTCAAAACCCCTTTCCCCTTGATTATCGATTGGGTGTGATCCTTTTCTTACAAGTTTTCTCAAAATCGACAAATAGTTGAAGAATAACATATTGACTGATTAAGGTCTTGCTTTTAGTGGCAATAGTCCTAGGAACTAAATGCATTGGTGTATTGGAGGATACCTGATCGCTTTGAAGGCATTTTCCTAAAGGGGGTTTGTTACAACAAGATTCTCTGCTTTTTGCTTATCTAAATCCTTTTTCGAACACTTGTTGAGTGTTAACAATGTCGAGGCTTAAACTTGTTCAATGAAATCCAATTCTCCTTCTTGTAATCATGGGGTGTGATATTTATTTTCTTCTCTTTACATTTAGGATCATCTAGTTTCTTGTTCATCTTTTCCTAGTGACTTCATCTGATTTCTTATCTTCCTCGATGCACTCAGTATGACTAGGTTTCTGTCTAGGCTTAAGAATTTCATTGCCATCATAAATAACCTTATGGGCAGCTCTAGCCTTTTAACAACTTCTGGATTTGGTTCCTCAACAAAGGGCTATGCTTATCACTCAAAACTCGTGCTTAGTGATTAAGTGAGCGATCTGAATGGTATTTCCTTGTCGATACAACTTATTTTCAAGCTTGTTTTTCAAAGTTTTTAGATTAGAAAAATCATTCAAAAGTTTTGATTCCTTAACGCTCAATTCTTGCTTAAGCATTTTAACATTTTCTTGAAGTTCTTGTTTTTGCTTAGCGGTTTAAGAAAGCTTTTCTTGTAACAGTGTAACTCTTGTTTTAATACTTTCTCTAAACCTACTTTTTCTAATAGTTGTACGCATTTGGTCATCCATTTCCTGCTCACGGGAGGTGATTCACTCCCGAACTATCTTCTTTTATTTCTCCGTCACTCAAGTCAACCGTATCAGCAAATAACAGAGATGATAAAGAGCGACTGCCCGGAGAAAATGCAAGTTTACCAAGGATTAAAATAACCTTAGATCGTTTATGTCCTGGTGAGGTGTGATATCCTGAATACTTGTGTGATAAAAAAATGATCTGATCACGATATGCAAAACAGAATCGATGATTGACTAACTAGAAATGTGAATAGCAATAGCTCTGTCAAATATGTCATTAAAGAAACGTACAATCAGAAACCTAAAACACAAAAGATATACAACGTCGTTACTTAAAGCGTAAACGTTTAAAACAAACGACTATAACTATAATAGAGATTTACAAGTCTAGGCGACTTAAATGCAAATTAAAAGAAATAAAAGATAAAATCTATTAAATAAACGCTATCACTATAATTACAATTGATGTTTGTGATTTTGTTTATTAAACCTATTATATAATTTACAAATTATAAAAGTGTAAGAAAACTTAAAATCCTAAAACAAGAAAGTATATGTGACAATTACTTACATGTAACAAAATAAAAAGTGAATTCTATCAAATACAACTCCCACAAATGTGAAAATCATATTTTTAGAATCCTAAAAAGATAAGAAAATTATTAGAAAATAAAAATAAATTTTTACACTATTAAATTAATTATTATAAATTAAAAATGAATTAAATGTATTAAAAATGAATTAAATAATAAGAAAATCTAAAATTAACTCAAATAAATGAAATAAAGAATTTGAAAAATCTAAAATATAATAAAATGAATTTTAAAACTGAAAATGAATTTTTTACATAATTATTCTATTTATTAATAATTATTTACTATTATAAATACACTTAAATATTAGAAAATATAAAAATAACTTGGAAAAATAAAACTAAAACTTAGAAAAATCTAAAATATTATAAAACTAATTTTAAAACAGAAAATATATTTATTATACAATTATACTATTTATTATTAATTATTAACTATTATAAAGTATTAAAAACTAATATTTAATTATTAAAAATACTAAACAGTAAAGAAAAATCTCAAACTTTTTACAAAATTCTAAAATAAATAAAAGAACTAAAGAAAAATATAAAAATGGACTTATGTGCAAAAATAAGCTAATGGGCAAAAGAGCTTATAACAATAAGCTATCACAACTTAAAAGGAGTTCTTTTTGGTTTTTCTGTTTCGGATTAAAATAATACTAATATTATACATATGTGATGAAAATAGAACTAAACAAACAAAGAAATAAGCAAATCAAGAGCTTATGAGCCCAACATTAAGCTTTTGGCTTGACTGTTGGAGCTCAAGCTCCTAATAAGCTTGAAAAGAGCCTACTGAACCAAACAAAAGGCAAAATAGGATATATACAAGTCCAATGCAACAATATAAACAAGGAAAATGGACTGCACAGGTGTGAGCTTATGGTTTAGACAATCAAGCTTTTGGCTTGACTTGGATGGAATTGAGCCTCAAAGGACCGTAATAAGCTCCCCACTGAAATAAAAGAAATAAAATACATGTGTACAAGCTATATGGACAAATATGAACAAGCTAGTGCACTGATAATCACCCATAAGCTTGAAATAAGCTAATAAGCTCTTATAGTGCCAAACACCCCTTGCAACATTTTGTAATGACCATTTAAGCTAAGGAAATAAGCTAAAAAGACCAAAATAAGTATTGGGATAGCAAGATAGGTTGGTTAGGTTCCCAAAAAGCCAAAGCTCATCAAGTGGGACCCACTGATGAGCTTTTGCTAGGCTTATGAAGATGCCTCAGTTCCTGAGTAAGACTCATGAATGCTGAGTAAATGGAATGACAAAGAAGCTTATTGGCCCTTATAAATAAGCTACAATGATGGATTTAAGCACATGATCAAAAGGTTGGCTTGCTAAACTTCCTAAAAGCCAACACACATAGTGATCTTTAAAGAGCTTCTGAGAGGCTTGTGGAAATGGTGCAATACCACTGATTTACTCAGTGGTATGTTGTGAGTGGGCAAACACAAGCTCACTTGAACTTATCAAATAAGCTCTAATAAGCTCAACTTGAACTGAGACATTGAGATGGATTGCTTACTTCTCAAAGCCAAGAATCACAATCTCTAGCTCAATAAGGAGCTTATAAGAACTTATTTGATAAGCCCCTCAACTGTTGCTTCATTGAGTGGGCTAATGGGACAAAATAGATGGGATGATTAAGCTAGGCTAATAAGCTAAATATGGACAAATAAGCATACACATGATTAAAAGACCACAAAGGCTACTCAAAGAAGCCAAGTACACAAGCTAAGGTCAAATCCACAAGCTTTTGCAAGCTTGTGAATTTGACCCCAAAACTGTGCCAGAGCATCAATTTAAAACAATTGCCAACATAAGCTATAAAATAAGCACTTAAAAGCTAAAAATGGTAAACTAATATTTTTGTAATTTTCTTTAGCAACTAGACTTTAGAAATCCAAAAGATCATAAACTGAATCCTACTAATAAGGCCACAGTGAAATTCCAAATTTAATTCAAAAACGACCCATTGAAGATTTTGACTTTTTGACAAAAACTAAAAGTTGACCAAAGTGAGATTAAAACTTAAACTACTGACTTAATATGTTATATTATGCTATAATGATACTATATTAAGCTACTTAACATACTTATGAACTACTGTGATGAGATTTGCATTTCAAAATCCTAACAGTGAGCTGCTAATGAAGATTTAAACAAGATTTTGACTTTTTAACATATAAAGACATGTTTAAATGCTTAAACTGAGCTATTATGGACTAATATTACATAAAACAACAACACATAACAACAAACAAACCTGGACTGCTAGTTATTCAGCAAATCCAAACACACTTTAAAAAGGGATTAATTTGATCTTTTCATAACATCTAACATGTATAATAGCAATTTAACAAATCCAGAGGATTAGGTGTGTCAAACCCAACCTTTTTCAACCTAAACCAATAGTCACAAGAGTTTAAGTCTATGATTTCCAAAATCAAGCCTATTGGCAGTCAAAATGAAATTTCAAGCCACAATGAATTCCCAAACATAAGCACCTAATATTAAGCTATAACATGACTATATAATAACAAAGAAACACAGAATCATAAAAATATAGGCATAAAAACTAGTGAAACAATAAAATGCAAAAATTGGAAAAATGAAGCTTACATGTGATCAAGACTTAAAACTGAGTACCAAGGCTTAAGAACCACTTCTAGCTTGGTGTCAACAAGCTAGAAACCAGAAAACCATCCAACTAGCTTCTTACCCCAGGCGCTTATTGGATCATATGTTGACCTCCATTGACTTTTATAGTATTTTTCTTGATTTTCTGAATTTAAAAGACTGAGATTGTTTTAATGAATTTGAAAACCTTAAAACTTTGTCAAGAGCTTATTGAGTTTAAAAAGTCCATCAAACAACTATTTAACATGAAATTCAAATAACTTGAAAATTTAAAGGAAATAAGCAAAACATTGAAAGCAGATTAAACTGAATTTAAACTGAAATTAAAGGTTCATTACACTAATTTAAGATGAAATACAACATTTGAAAGCTTAAAAGATACTTAAACTAAGAAAGCAGTAAAAAACTATGACTATGTGACAATTAAGGCCAAAGTATGATCCTCTCTTTCTTCTCCTTTTATACTCAAAAATACTTCCACGTCCTCTGAAAATCCTTCCTTTGGTAGCCATTGGATGGCTCAAAATTATCTTAGCCGTTTGATTGGGTTTTGGCGGGAAATGGTTATATGATGGGTGAGGTTGAGTGAGATGAGGAAATAATTAGTTTTGTTTGTTGTTGAGGATGAGGGCAAGAAAATGATATGGATGGCTGGGGGATGGGGTTTCTCTGGTTTTGCAGGCAAAAGCAGGTGAGAGTGGAGAGGGTGGACTTTTTTTGGCGCGTTTGTGTTTATTTGACCAAGTTGGGTTGTTTGTTGACCGGGTTTGGGCTTGGTATGGGCTAGGATATGTGGATCCGTTTGGTTTAAGAAATAACAAGGACCAACTGCAATTAAACAAGGGACCAGATATGCCAACTTTTCCAAACTCTCATAAGGACCAATCATGAAAAACATTGATAAAACAAGGATCCTTTTTGTATAAAATCCATTTTAAAACTTAAAGGATCTTAATTACTTATTTTGGATTTTGAGGGACTAAAATTGTAAATTTCCAAAAGTTATCAAATTGTTCCAAATGTTAAATCATGCATAGCACAAGGGTATTATTTGTAAAATTCCAAGTTTAGAATACCAGGGACCATTTTTGCCAATTTTGTAACTTGAGGGGTAAAAATTGCCATTTGGTGTAAACTTTCATCCGGGATGTTTTGTGAACATTTTTGATTTCAGAGGACTTAAGTTGACTTTTCAATCATTTAAAACATTTAGGGACTAGTTTTGACAATTTGTGTAACTCCAGGGACTGAAAACGACAATTGTTGTGAAATTGATCAATTTTCACTTGTTTTAATCTTTTGTACCGAATCATAAAAACACATTTTCATGAATTTGTATCATTTTGAAAGTCATTTGTGTGTTTGGGTTGTTTTTGTGGGTTTTATAATACAAATATATATTGTATTTAGACACATATCAAATCCCCCACTGAACTATTGCTAGTCCCGCAATCTTTTGAACTTTAATGGATTTGAAAACTCTTTACAAAAGCCATCACTTCGGAGTAGCCAAATGTTGATTAAAGTAAGAACCTTGGTACCGATAACCAAATGATTTTGAGCAAATCATAAGCTAGCGGATTTGATTAGTCTTTACCGAAGCCGTACCCTTCGGACTAGCCAACTCTTAGATAAATTCTCAGAATTATCTTTGGTGAGCTGATTACCAATTATGGATTTTCCTTGCTGCTTTACAACCATAATCTTGCGGGCTAGCCAACTCTTCACTTGTTAGGATATGGTGAGTTGATTACCATACAACTTATTAGCAAGTTGTCAACTAAAAACGGATTTGGAATATCTTTACCAAGAGCCGTTTGCTCCTGGATTAGCCAATCCTTTTGTTTATCAAACATGGTGGACTGATTACCGTTTGTTGTGTTTAGTACATAGTACTTCCACTAAAAAAAAATTTTTAATTTTGGCCATTTTGGGGAAAAAGGGACTAAAAGGGCACATTTAAGATCAAATTCGCCAGAATTTCCCCCCCACACTTAGAAATGAATATTGTCCTCAATATTCAAAACTAAGTGAGTAACAAACAATTATTTTATTTTTGAATATTTACAATTTTCAAAGTTTTTTATAATATATACAACGGTGGGTTATTACCCCACTTAGGTGTAGAAAAGTAGAAAGAGTCGAAATATGGGTGAAAACCATATTGTGCTATTGTTTTTGATTCCGAGTCACTAGCTGACTCGTTACCAGTAATTGTTCGCGAGCTCTGTTTTTGATAACCGAGTCGCTAGCTTGACTCGACCGAATTAAATTGGTTCATGGGAAGCTGAATGGGATTGCCACTCAGAGAATGGGTGAAATTTGGTGGATTGCCACTGCAATTATGAATATTCATCACTTAAGATGAGTCTAAGAATCTTAGAAAGAAACTTAGAAAAGGCGAGGAGAATCTTTTTGATTTTTGATTTTATAAAAAGGGAAAATATTTTTATTTTTAAAGTTTATATATATATATATACAAAGAAATTCCTAACAAGCCCCTCGAAAGGGAATAAGGTGACAGAGCTAGAAACTGGAATCCGACAACCGAACGATCAAACGTTCTCAATAGAGGAGTTAACAAACTGCGGCGTTCCGCCCTTAAAGGGAATCTAGGTCTGCGTCTACCAATTGTTTTCAAACAGCCAACAACCAAATGTTTATGGCGAGGGACTTATCAAACTGGGCAAGTTGTGAGCAAAGGAAAAAAATGTTTTTGGATTTTATATTGTTTTTGAAATATAATATATTATATATAATATATACAAGGGATAGATATAAAACACAAGTACGTTACGCAGCACACCTCCCCGGCAGCGGCGCCAAAATTTTGATCTCTCCCGAACCACCTCTCTTTTATTTCTCCGTCACAAGAGCAACAGATGATAAAAGGGCGACAGCCCGGGAGAGGAATGCAAGTTTACCAAGGATTAAAATAACCTTAGATCGTTTATGTCCTGGTGAGGTGTGATATCTGAATACAACTATGTGATAAAATGATATGATCACGAATGTACAAACAGGAATCGATTGACTAACACTAGAAATGTGAATAGCAATAGCTCTGTCACAGCTATGTCATTAAAGAAACGTACAATCAGAGACCTAAAAACACAAAGATATACAAACGTACGTTACTAAAACGTAAACGTTTAAAAACAAAACGACTATAACTATAATAGAGATTTACAAGTCTAGGCGACTTAAATGCAAATTAAAAGAAATAAAAGATAAAATCTATTAAATAAACGCTATCACTATAATTACAATTGATGTTTGTGATTTTGTTTATTAAACCTATTATATAATTTACAAATTATAAAAGTGTAAGAAAACTTAAAATCCTAAAACAAGAAAGTATATGTGACAATTACTTACATGTAACAAAATAAAAAGTGAATTCTATCAAATACAACTCCACAAATGTGAAAATCATATTTTTAGAATCCTAAAAAGATAAGAAAATTATTAGAAAATAAAAATAAATTTTTACACTATTAAATTAATTATTATAAATTAAAAAATGAATTAAATGTATTAAAAATGAATTAAATAATAAGAAAATCTAAAATTAACTCAAATAAATGAAATAAAGAATTTGAAAAATCTAAAATATAATAAAATGAATTAAGAAACTGAAAATGAATTTTTTACATAATTATTCTATTTATTAATAATTATTTACTATTATAAATACACTTAAATATTAGAAAATATAAAAATAACTTGGAAAAATAAAACTAAAACTTAGAAAAATCTAAAATATTATAAAACTAATTTTAAAACAGAAAATATATTTATTATACAATTATACTAATTATTAATAATTATTAACTATTAAAAAGTATTAAAAACTAATATTTAATTATTAAAAATACTAAGATAAAAGAAAAATCTCAAACTTTTTACAAAATTCTAAAATAAATATAAGAACTAAAGAAAAATATAAAAATGGCAGCTTATGTGCAAAAATAAGCTAATGGGCAAAAGAGCTTATAACAATAAGCTATCACTTAGCTTAAAAGGAGTTCTTTTGGTTTTTTTGATTTAAGTTAAATAATACTAATATTATACATATGTGATGAAAATAGAACTAAACAAACAAAGAAATAAGCAAATCAAGAGCTTATGAGCCCAACAGTTAAGCTTTTGGCTTGACTGTTGGAGCTCAAGCTCCTAATAAGCTTGAAAAGAGCTATACAGACCAAACAAAAGGCAAAATAGGATATACAAGTCCATGCAACAATAAACAAAAGGAAAATGGACTGCACAGTGTGAGCTTATGGTTTAGACAATCAAGCTTTTGGCTTGACTTGGATGGAATTGAGGCCCAAAGGACCGTAATAAGCTCCCATTGAAATAAAAAGAGATAATACATGTACAAGCTATATGGACAAATATGAACAAGCTAGTGCATCGATAATCACCCATAAGCTTGAAATAAGCTAATAAGCTCTTATAGTGCCAAACACCCCTTGCAACATTTTGTAATGACCATTTAAGCTAAGGAAATAAGCTAAAAAGACCAAAATAAGTATTGGGATAGCAAGATAGGTTGGTTAGGTTCCCAAAAAAGCTCATCAAGTGGGACCCATGATGAGCTTTTGCTAGGCTTATGAAGATGCCTCAGTTCATGAGTAAGACTCATGAATGCTGAGTAAATGGGACAGACAAGAAGCTTATTGCCGCATAAATAAGCTACAATGATGGATTTAAGCACATGATCAAAAGGTTGGCTTGCTAAACTTCCTAAAAAGCCAAGCCACACAGGCTAGTGATCTTTAAAGAGCTTCTGAGAGGCTTGTGGAAATGGTGCAATACCACTGATTTACTGGTGGTATGTTTGTGAGTGAAGCAAACACAAGCTCATTTGAACTTATCAAATAAGCTCTAATAAGCTCAACTTGAACTGAGACATTGAGATGGATTGCTTAGCTTCTCACAAAGCCAAGAATCCGCAATCTCTAGGAGCTTATAAGAACTTATTTGATAAGCCCCACTCAACTGCTTGAGTTGAGTGGGCTAATTGGGACAAAATAGATGGGATGATTAAGCTAGGCTAATAAGCTAAATATGGACAAATAAGCATACACATGATTAAAGACCACAAGGCTACTCAAGAAGCCAGTACACAAGCTAAGGTCAAATCCACAAGCTTTTGCAAGCTTGTGAATTTGACCCCAAAACCTGTGCCTGAGCATCAATTTAAAACAGGTAGCCAACATAAGCTATAAAATAAGCACTTAAAAAGCTAAAAAATGGTAAACTAATATTTTTGTAATTTTCTTTAGCAACTAGACTTTAGAAATCCAAAAGATCATAAACTGAATCCTACTAATAAGGCCACAGTGAAATTCCAAATTTAATTCAAAAACGACCCATTGAAGATTTTGATTTTTGACAAAACTAAAAGTTGACCAAAGTGAGATTAAAACTTAAACTACTGACTTAATATGTTATATTATGCTATAATGATACTATATTAAGCTACTTAACATATGAACTCTTGTGATGAGATTTGCATTTCAAAATCCTAACAGTGAGCTGCTAATGAAGATTTAAACAAGATTTTGACTTTTTAACATATAAAGACATGTTTAAATGCTTAAACTGAGCTATTATGGACTAATATTACATAAAACAACAACACATAACAACAAACAAACACGAACTGCTAGTTATTCACAAATCCAAACACACACTTTAAAAGGATTAATTTGATCTTTTCATAACATCTAACTGTATAAACAGAATTTAACAAATCCAGAGGATTAGGTGTGTCAAACCCAACCTTTTTCAACCTAAACCAATAGTCACAAGAGTTTAAGTCTATGATTTCCAAAATCAAGCCTATTGGCAGTCAAAATGAAATTTCAAGCCACAATGAATTCCCAAACATAAGCACCTAATATTAAGCTATAACATGACTATATAATAACAAAAAACACGAATCATAAAAATAGGCATAAAACTAGTGAAACAATAAAATGCAAAAATTGGAAAAATGAAGCTTACATGTGATCAAGACTTAAAACTGAGTACCAAGGCTTAAGAACCACTTCTAGCTTGGTGTCAACAAGCTAGAAACCGACCGAAAACCATCCAGCAACTAGCACACCCCAGCTTTGTATTGGATCATATGTTGACCTCCATTGACTTTTTTAGTATTTTTCTTGATTTTCTGAATTTAAAAGACTGAGATTGTTTTAATGAATTTGAAAACCTTAAAACTTTGTCAAGAGCTTATTGAGTTTAAAAAGTCCATCAAACAACTATTTAACATGAAATTCAAATAACTTGAAAATTTAAAGGAAATAAGCAAAACATGAAGCAGAGATTAAACTGAATTTAAACTGAAATTAAAGGTTCATTACACTAATTTAAGATGAAATACAACATTTGAAAGCTTAAAAGATACTTAAACTAAGAAAGCAGTAAAAAACTATGACTATGTGACAATGGCCTAAGGAACTTGCAATACTTGATCTCTTTCTTTTATACTCAAAAATACTTCCACTTGTCCTTGAGAAAATCCTTCCTGGTAGCCATTGGATGGCTGAAATTATCTTAGTTTGATTGGGTTTTGGCGGAAATGGTTATATGGCAGATGGGTGAGGTTGAGTGAGATGAGGGAAGTAATTAATGGTTTGTTTGTTGTTGAGATGAGGGAACAGAAAATGATATGGATGAGCTGGGGGATGGGGTTTCTGGTTTGCATGGGCAGCGAGGTGAGAGTGGAGAGGGTGGACTTTTTGGCGTTTGTGTTTATTTGACCAAGTTGGGTTGTTTGTTGGAGGGTTTGGGCTTGGTATGGGCTAAGGATATATGTGGATCCGTTTGGTTTTAGAAATAACAACAGGACCAACTTTGAATTACAACAAACTTCAAGGACTGAATATGCCAACTTTTCCAAACTCTCATAAGGACCAATCATGAAAAACATTGATAAAACAAGGATCCTTTTTGTATAAAATCCATTTTAAAACTTAAAAGGATCTTAATTGCCATTTTGGTTTTGAGGGACTAAAATTGTAAATTTCCAAAAGTTATCAAATTGTTCCAAATGTTAAATCATGCATAGCACAAGGGTATTATTTGTAAAATTCCAAGTTTAGAATACCCAGGGACCATTTTGGCCAATTTTGTAACTTGAGGGGTAAAATTGCCATTTGTGTAAACTTTCATCCAGGGATGTTTTGTGAACATTTTTGATTTCAGGGACTTAAGTTGACTTTTCATTCATTTAAAACATTTAGGGACTAGTTTTTCCAATTTGTGTAACTCGAGTTGAAAACGACAATTGTTGTGAAATTGATCAATTTTCACTTGTTTTCAATCTTTTTGTACCTGAATCACATAAAAACACATTTTCATGAATTTGTATCATTTTGAAAGTCATTTTGTGTGTTTTGGTTGTTTTTGTGGGTTTTTATAATACAAATATATGTGTATTTAGACACATATCAGGAGGTCAACTCAAATTTAGCACGTTGTTCATAAATAGCAACACGTTCTTTATAGGCCGATTCGAGATAACGAGAATCGCTCCAGACATCGGTGTATTCATCAAAAACATAGTCATCGTTGATTCTGGAAGATCGTCAACATTTTAACTTCACTTTCTTTGTTTCACATATTGATCATATGGGACAACATTGATATTACCAATATCTTGATATTTGACTCAATAGTTTGGTTAGTTGTACTTTTGTGCATGCATCTTTTGCAAATCAAGCATCATCGATAGTTTTAGTACCTCATAAATGAGTTTGTCTTTGGATGGACCAGCTTGTGGTGAAGATGAGACCTTAGGAGAGACCATTGGAGAAATGCTAGCCATGAAAATTGTTTGTGCACTAGGTCCATCATCACCATCAGAGTCGTATGCATCACAGTACTACTCGAAAGGCATTCGATGATTATGGCCTATCTCCCGAATTGGTCGCCATCCACATTCTGCATCATAGGTCTTGGCATTGCCCTCAGCGAGAAACAACAACTCCTCTTCATCCAAAGCAAAGACCATTGTCCCGAGCTTACACTAGCAGATCTTATCCTAAAGTATTCTCATTTTGTGGACGTTTTGAGATGTGCGTTTCTAACAATGTGTCCCTCTCCTCCACAGTTGTAACACTTTATCGTATTAACTTGTCCTTGATTTCCATTTTTCCCTTATTCCGATTTGCTACATATTCTCTACCGACTCCACCTCTACCTTGTTCGACATCGTCTTTCTTGAACTGGCCGCACCATGACTTTCCCATCTCTGACTAGAGCATGATTGTGAAGATTGGAAGCAGCCTGGTTTCATTGTTGGTGTGAAGGTTGGTTGGTGTGGATGAGAGTCAAGTTTGTTTAACCATAAGGGCCAGTTGAGTAATGAAGTGTCCCACGGCTGCATATCAGGAATGAGTTTGTGATTGCCATCACCCATGGGTATAACTTGAGATGCTTTGGTGGTAATTCCAATGTTTGAGTAGAAAGTAGTTGAATCATTTGATGAGCTTGTCTCCTCGATTAGTTTTGAACTGATCAAGAATCCTTTCTTCAAACTTAGCATGTTTTTCATTCTGGAAAAGAAAGGCATACAATTGCTCATAGTTTGTGTTCTTCAGTCCTTTAGTGAGCTTCACAGATGTGACAAACTTGTGCCATTCGGGATTCATGTTGTTCAAAAACTTTGAGTTTAAATCAATGTTTGGCATAGTCATTCCGATGTTCCTCATGTCATTAACAAGCTTGTGGAATCTCACGTAATACTCATAGATACTCTATCCGTTTCATCTTGAAGTGTTCAAATTCATCATAGAGTTGTGATTCTCTTTCTTCCATAGTTAATTCAACTGAGAGAAGCATCTTAACATTATCCCATACAACCTTTGCTTCAGTGTTGTGATTGATAAGCTTATAAATGTCTTTTGGAAGACCTTGCAGTATGATGTTGGAAGCTCTAATATCTGCATCGAATCTCTTCTTTTCCTTATCATTGAGTTCATCATATGTCTTTGGTCTGTCTATTCCATAGATCATCTTTCCATCTTCAGCTGTATCAATTATGTCTCTAGTAGTCTCAACTCGATAAGGTCCTTCATCAATGGATTTGAGAATGTTGACGCCATTTTCCTTCCCAAGACAATACAATCTGATTCGTTGACCCCAAGAGTCATAGTCGGCCTGTCAAGCATGGGTGGACGAGTATCCAACCACCGCTTGAACATCCTCGCAACGGTGGAGATGATTGTAGGAACGTTGGTAGACATGATGACTGATTAAACGGGATTTTATAACTCTATGATTGAACCGGGAAATAGATTCTTTCACGAGATTTTACTAAATCAAGAGAAAACCGTATTGAAAGGATATCACCACGCCGCTAGGAAACTTTGAACCAAGTCGCTAAGTGCCAAGTCGCTATAGTCCCAAGTCGCTATATAACAACTCGCTACAATCCAAGTCGGTAGCAAAATTTTGACAAAGAAGTCGCTAAGAACTAAGTCGTTAATTTGTCAAGTCGCTAAATAGCAACTCGCTAGGTACCAAATCGCTAACACCAAATCGCTAACAATATAAAGTACAAGTCGCTAACTTACACTAAGTCGCTACCCGTAGTGGAGAATCCACTAAGTGTACTTTTTGTCGGCTTGTCTCTATAGACAAGTCGCTAATCCAACTCGCTAAGACCTTCAATTACAAATCGCTACCAAATAATAAAGCAAGTCGCTAGCAAGAACACTTATCTGTGGCTCAAGTCGCTAGCATGAAAAACACATAAACACCACTTTTCAATCCAAAACAACCAACCACCACGATGATTCAAGCCTTCTAAATTAAAACCTAAACACTTGTGATGATTCTAAACACAAAAGTACAATCAAAATCCAAACTTTAACACTAGAAATCAACCAAATGATGCAAAAACCACTAAACTTATTCAAACTCAAAAACCACCTAAAACCACTAGAAATCCAAAGATATGTAAGAGATGATCTAACCATGGCTCTTGATACCACTTGTAACATATTGGATTTCACATACACACTAAACCATAATCACAAGTATGCATAAGAAGGTTTTTAGGGAGAGAAAGTTAGAGGTTTAGGGAACTTAGTGAGAGAAAGAAAAATCTTATTATGAGCTCCAACTCTCTACCTTGGGAGGTAGAGAGTATTTATAGTCTTACGATAAAATGCCACACAACAGACTGTGGATCAGGCATATAGTGGGTAAAGACCCGTCCGTCCTCCACGGTGTTACTTAACTAAATACTACTTAACATTAAATAACTACGACTACGAGCTTTCTAACGAATATATATACTTGAGGTGACCGACTCTTTAATACCTGGAATTTCTAATTCCTAACATAAGCTATACTAATGCTAAATTCAATCAAATAAGCTCATATAGGATACAAATAAGCTAATCAAACAGTAACAATCTATAACCAACAGATCTATACTACTCTAAGCTAATAATGCAATTTTAAACTAGAATTTGAAAATACAACTCACTTTTGGCCTCAGCTGAACAGAGGTCTTAACTTAATGGCGACTAAAGCCTCTAGCTTATTAATAAGCTACAGTAAAGTCCATCTGGCCAATCTATTTAGACCACTTCCATGTTTTCCACATTTTGCAAAGGTAATTTGATTATTTTTGTGATTTTTGATGATTTGGTGTGCAAACTAAATTTGAAAGTGAATTAAGCTTAGAATAAGCTATGTAGAGCTTATATAAGCCTAAGTAAACAGTAATCCAAACTTATTGAAGCTTAAATTCAGATTTGATACTATTGTTTTATTTTTCAAGTATTTTTTCTATTTTTTTTACATTTGGTTTTGAAAAGAAACATACGCTAAACTTGAAATGATTAAGCTACTTAAGCTGTTTGAAGCTTGTTAACAATAACAGATCATTAAAAACAGAAATATGAGATTAATATTGAAATTGCAAAATAAAACTAAAATTCTTATAAATGAAAAGTAGAGTACAAAGCTGAAATCAGAATTACAAAACTATTTAGAAAGCTTAAAAACATTAAAGGAATTGAAATTACACACACTAATTCACCTTAAAAAACTACTTCCATCGTGTGAAGAAATAAGGGCCTTTTATAGGTGAGCTTGAGGTCTTGGGAAGCTTCAGGAAGCTCAGGATGTGCTTCTTTCAATCAATCTCAGCCTTTGATTGTGATGATTTGGCAATCCTATCAATCTGCATTCACTGTCGTCCATTGGATCACCCTGATGACATACTCCCAACCAATCAGAGCACACCTTGGCACACGGATTGCCAAGGTGGCATTCCTTGTGTCAGGGATTGTTTGATTTGCCCTTAATTGTGGTGAAATTGAGGTGGGTAATTGTTTGGGAAGATAGATGAATTGTAAATTCATATTTGGGCGCGTTTTCTGGTTTGGGGGATTATTTAATTACCTTTTGACTTCTGTTGACTGTGGGTAAAAGGTGGGGGTTCACATGTGGTTTGGCAGGAGTTCATATGGGATAAGGGTTAGGGGTCAAGTGGTTAAATTGGCTAGGGGTCTTTTATTTGTGAAGGGTTAAAAGGGTTTTGGACTTAGGGATTTATTTAGGATTTAAAAGTGTATTTATTTAAACTTTAAAGGGTAGAAAATGTATTTAGGGAAAAGTGAAAGGATATTTTTGGGTAATTGGGTATAAAGGGACATAAGGGTATGTTTTGCAATTTTGGGAAAGAAGAGGGACCTAAAATGACACTTTTGATATTTCTAGGGTAGATTTTGCCAATTTGCCAAAGTTGAGGGACTGAAACTGTAATTTCTTAAAAATTGATCCAAGCTTCCAAAAATCATCCTTTGAGCATTCAAGTCTTCAAATTCACTCAATTTGATTTCCCGGCTTCAGCTTTTGCACTCTCTTCCTTCTTGTGCTCGGTTTTTGTCTGATTTGTCTTTCTTTTGTGTGTTTTGTCATATCCGTACCTGCACATGCATAAACTCAAGAAACAAACAAATATTAGGCATTAACGGCTCGTTTCTGGTTATTTTGGGCCTGTTTTGGTAAAGAAAAGGTATGTGTTTTTGCACATACCAAAATACCCCAGACTAGAAGATTGTCGTGTCCTCACGCAATGTAATAAACTCACGCTTCTAAAACCAAGGATTGCAACCTCTTTCTACTAAACCTATGAAAAGTAGCAAAGATTCCTCAAAAGAGATTAAGAAACCTTTAATTTTAAAAACGCCCCGTTTACCTTTTATTTCACATATAGATATTACGATTAAGCACTTTTCATTATGAGTGACGGTTTGTTGAAATTTCATGTCGATCAATAGCTCCAACATTTTTCAAAAGACATTTTTAAGATCACGGAGTAGGAAACACAACTCAGCGAGAAGTGACCATGCGAATAGAATACATCGTCCATGATTTTTCACAAGTCCCCAAACTAAGCGTAAAATCGAAATCATTGTTAAATATGACTTTAGATGCTAACACTACCCATGGAAGTCACTTGTGTAATTAACTCTTGCTCCCATTTTCCTAATTTCCACTATTTATTTTACTTTTGGTGAGAAATGAATTACTTCATATTTCTCGTTTCGATAATTTTTAATCTGATAAAGATATGAAATTAAGAACACTAAGTAGTTTTTCATCTTCTCTCAAGAACCGTTGTCTTAAAAATGAGGTCCACATCAAGGTGATTTTATTCACTTATATTTTTGACTTTTTCATTTTTTTTTTCATCTTTCATTTTTTTTTCATTCTTTTTTTTCACTTATACTTTATATTAATGACATGAGCTATGAACTACGGAGCTTCACGGGGTAATTACAAGACCTTACACGTTTCGGAATAAAGGATCCAAGGGCCATTACGACGGAGAATTCCAAGACTCTAAGCTTCATGAAATGAGGATCCCAGCGTGTTAGACCAAGACCTCACACAATCCCGGTTAGAGGCCCAAGGGCCGGCGTAAGAGGGTAGCCAAGACCTAAACGCCTACTTTTGAAATAAGGATCCAAGGGTCCGATCTCGAACCGCAGCTCCTAACTTTACTTATTACTTATTCATTACGAGACCTTGATGTGTATCCAATTTTTAAAACAAAGATTCTTTTAACAAGATAAAGAACTAATTATCGCCAAAACCTAACATCTTTAATTATTATTACACAAATATGGGGTGAGAAAATTTTGTGGGAGCAAAAAGCCACAAGTACCTTCGATAAGCTCTAAAGAGAACCAACTACTCCACGCTTAGCATTTAAACTCATAATTAACTCTATCATTCCTCGATTTTCGCAAATTTAAAATCTCAAATAAGGAGATCCGCGAATGCTTAGCCGATAATTTTAATTATCTATGGCTAAGGGAACAAGCTAGGGCTCAACACGCCCGGTCAAGTCAAAATTCTATTCCTACTCTCACTAGCGGAAAGCCAACAAGGTGTCAAAACATATACATTACTTAGCAAATGCTTCATCAAATAATCTCAAGTCTCGCTTTTTTAAAGTCACTTATTAGAAACTAGCAAATCTTTTCAAAGCTTCGCATATTTAAAATCACTTAGGGAAGCTTGCAAATTCTTGGCCTTGTGAGCTAGAATCGCATTTTATAGCCTCTTGTCTAAGCAACTAGCAAAGACTTTTTCAATAAAACGCATATTTAAAGTAACTTCTAAGAGACTCGCAAAGACTTTTCAATCATAAGACTAACAAAAGCTTACAAAATTTTTTAATTTTTCATATTTTTGCACACTTTTTTTTTTCAATTTTCTAAGGAAAACCCAGGTTGCGAGAGTACACAGCAAAAAAAAGAAAGTGCGGTCAAATCAAATCGAAGATTACCCACACAGACTAAAATGAAACATTGTCCTCAATGTTTAAAGGCAAGGGTATCAACGAAAATCTAAAAGCCGTTTATTAAGTATGCTAAAAGATAAACGTTAGTCGATAAGATTTCGATATCGATTTCCATCAAAGATCGATCATGAAACTCGAGTGGAGAAAAAGAAATTCGGAGCACGAGAATCTTCATATCGGAAATCCTAGACAAAAACATCACAAACAACCAAACACGAGAAATCGAAGAGGCTAACCCCTTCACGCCACTTATTAGAAGAAAATAGAAAGAAGATAGAGATAAGCATGGGTGCCTCCCATGAAGCGCCATCGTTTGATCACCGAGTCGCTAGCCTGACTCGTCCCCGAATTCATTTGTCCTTGGGGAAGAAAATGGTAAAGATACCGGGGTCAAAGATGGTGTCCAAATTCTCGACGGAATGAGAATGGGTGGGTAGGATGGGAAAAATGTCGGGCTTAAGCACAAATGGGACAACGTCCCCGAAACTAGCATTGGTAATGTCATGAAAGAACGATCCATCATCCGGCGGTTTAGCGGGAGGACGAAGGAATGATGGATCAAAATGAGACAGCTCCATAAAAGACGGGAGTCCATGGTTAGGTATCAAAGTCGAAGGCTCAATGGTGAAGGCATCCATCGGAGGATCCTTTTCTTGGAAAATTTTTGTAACATGAAGCTCATCTATGACGAATATCCCGGGTTTGAAAATCTTGTCTTCACATGTCGGCTCAACGGGATAAGTGAGGGTAGACTCAACAGAGGAAGGAGAATCATCATTAAGCAAGCTTTCAAGAAAAAGGACATCTTGATCAGAATCGCACTTATCACTCTCAATACCCAGCGGTATTAGATCATCAAGAAATAAGTCGATTTCTTCCATATCTAGATCATAAGGCGGATTATCAAGAATATCGTCTTCAACCACTTTAGCCAATTCATTCATCTCGGGCTTCATTTTTAAATCAATCTCCATAATATCTTCAGTTTCGGATTCATCACTTGCTTCATTGTGCATATTATCAACTGACGGGAGAGAAAAGTCGGGACACAGAGCTGGGACAAGTGGTGTGCTCTGAGAGCTAGCAAGTTCCACCACTTCCGTTGTGGGCTCTGTATCGGACTCAGATTCTTTATCAAAAAGAGGATTAACTTCACAAAAGGTATAATCATCATTGAATTCGAAAAGTGGATTTGAGACAATCCCGAAAGTAACCTCGGAAATGTCAAGAGAATCACACAAAAGCGAATCAAAATCACTGTCGAATATATCCTCAGACTCACCTGGGATTGGGTCAAGGCTCTCAACACTAGATGATTTCGTTTCCGGAATAGTGCTAAGAGGCTCGTCGCCCATTACTAGAGAGTCCTTAGAATCAATAATAGTAGGAAGGATAGATGGGATTACAATAGACTGAGGAAGTTAAGAAATAACGTCTTTCAATGGAATAGTACTTTCATTGTTTATAGCTCTTAGACATTTCATATTCTCCTCCGCTAACAATTTTCCCATACTCTTTCCTTCTGGGTTTTCGTCGTTCTTGTTATCATATATAGCAAGTAGACGCTTTGCATTCTCCTCCACCAATAGTTCTCCCATAATTTTTCCTTGGTTAACTTCCTTCACGGGAGTGGGATTACCACTCAGAGGCATATATTCCTAATCAGAATCATAATCGTCATCATAGTCGTAAACGAGAGGTTTCCAATATTGGGAACTACTTTACGCTTGTTCTTCAAATGCAGTAATTCACCATAAGTTTTCTGATGAGGATCTTCTTCTTGAGCACGTTGATCAAGAAAATTCGCGATATCATTCATAACATCAAGAACTTTTTTGACAAATTCATTAGATAAAGACGGAGGTTATAGTTGACTCTCTTGGTATTTTGGAGGTGGATTATAAGGATAGTCGTAATTGTTACAAGGAACCTGCTCTAGACAAGCGGGTTTTGTGTTTGACAATCGGAATTAAGGTGCAGACCTCCACAATACTCACAACAGTACGATTCTTGTGACGCATTCGGTGAATTATATGGATAAGGTTCATAACCAAAGGTTGAATTATTAAATTGAGCTTGACATTGAAAACCTTGGTGAGGACCTCCACAGTATTCACAAGAGTATGTCTCCGTCTGATTAAGGAAATCGGTTGTCTCATTGTATGGATTTTGGTTGTAAACCAACTCATTTCCCGTATTCACAATGCTACAACCGGGGCAATTTCCACCATTTTGAGGTCCCCCACACCATTGACAACCATAATGGTAAGACGAAGACATCACGAAGAATTATACGGATAAGAGGGATAAGAGGAAAGAATTATCGAATCAGAGGATAAAGAAGAATGTTTTTGGGTTTTGATAAATAACAAACATAAAAGGAAAACAAATTTTGAAAAGGAAAATCTTTTTGGGTTTTTATATTTAAGAAAATTTTGAAAACAAAATATGTTTGTTAACCGTCCCGTCAACCGGTGCTCGGTAGCTCTCTAAAATACTCGCAGCATGGCGGGAAAAAAGAGTGGATCTTTCTTTGGTCTGCAATTTAATGTCAAGACCTCCTTAAACCCCGTGTATAGGTTGTACTCTAAAGGTGAACCGATGTAACAATTGACGTTTCAATTTCTTTTGTTGTTTTTTAAATTTTTTTGGTGTTTTAAACACTTTAGGAAAAGTGTTTTGGGTTTTTTAGATTTTTTTTTGGGTTTTTAATAAAAGAGATATTTACAAAAACAAAACAATAACTTCTCGGGGAAGGATCTTCAAAAACACCCATATCGAGACGGAATCAAACTCACTTCATGCCCTCCCCAGCAACGGCACCAAAAATTGATTTAGGAAACCAATTATAATATAGGGAAACTCAAACGTATTAGTTTTGAATCCCCGGATCGTTCCTAGCAAAGGATGAATGGAGTTTTAAACTCACGTCGCGTTATTCGGGTTTTGAATAGTGAAATTGGTCAAATTATAGGGAATTAAGCTAAATTATCTTTCCTAAGAAGAATATGACAAAAGAAAATTTTGGGAAAAAGCGGAATATTTTTTTGACTTTTTATTTATTTTTAATGAATTAAAATCTAAAAAGTAAAAATTAAATGTTTAAAAATATAAAAACTAAACTGAAAAATCACAAAATTTTTCTAAAAATTATTTATACTAAAACTGATTTTTGAAAAATACAAACGCTGGAAAAGTAGTTATCTAAAAGCTACAAATAAGCTGTAAAGCTAAATAAGCTTATTTTATCAAAACGTCTATAAGAGAAATTAGTGTGCAAGATCTAACGAGAAAGACCCAAGGGCGCGTGTGGTGTGGGTGTGTGTGATAAAAGGGTGAGAATGGTAGAGGTCATGGGTTCGAGCCCCAGGTTCACCCAGGAACTCCATGCCTCCCCTTTTTGCTAATTTTGAAAATTTCTTTTTGCCAATCTTTTGAAATAAGCTCTTTAAAGCTTAAATATTTTTTGAAACTTAAAAATTCTAAGAATTAAGCTAGAAAAAGGGAAGAATAAGCTAGGAAAAACTGATTTGAACAAAGGCTTAGAAAAATTTTCACTGATGCTATTTTTAATTGAAGATTAAGCTACTTAGAAATGAAAAATAAGCTAGAGAAGTACTAGGGAACTTACACTAAGATATTAAGCTGAATTAAATGAGAATTAGCAGACAAAAAAGCTTTAAAAACGAATAAGCACTTATGCGCAACTAAAATCCTAATCAGTCCAAACACCCAACTTTTAGCTTGTCTAAGATGTTAATACAAATAAGCCGTAAAAATGTTTATTTATATTTTACGATCTTCTAATGTTTTGTCGATAACAAACGTAAAATCATTTAAACGAAACAATTAAAATACGTAAATGGTTTGAGCCAATAGTTTACTAACACACTTTCGTATTCACATAAAACACTAAACAAGTAATAGTGATTTTATGATTTAGTAATACATATGTACAACAACTAGTGTTTACATATTGAGTAGATATATACGTAATCAGTATGTATTATAATGGGTAATATAATGGTTAGAAGCTTAAGTATTTGACCCATTGACCAAATACATTGAATGTAGTTAGGTATAACCCAAAATCCACGACCCATACCCATGGAGCATAACCCATAACCCATTGCATGACATCATGCATAAGTCATGAGTGGATATTATCCATGACCCATGGACTAGATGCGTTGCATCTACTAGATACATTGTATCTACTTGGATACCCATGGTCCAAAGCCTAGGACCCATCCCATGACCCAAAACCCATGGGCAAAGAGGAGCGTCCCGCGGTTTCCCCGGTTTACACTAGATGGATCCCTCAAGTAAGGGATCTGTGGGATCCGCGGAACAGTAGCTAATTTTCCTCTATAAATAGTGAGCCATTTCTTCATTGTAACCAACCCCTTTCACATTCTCTAAACACCCAAGTGAGTGATCTTTGTAAGTAGCTTTATTTTTGTGTGATTCTCTAGGTTCCTCCTAAAGGTGAGATCACCACCTCTTGAAGTCGAGCAAGCTCAAGTCCATGAGTTGTCATGCTTCATCATCATCAAGACTACTGAGATTCTCTTGTTGATAGTTCTTCCTTCCTCCATAGAAGTGTTGTGTCAAAGGCATTAGTGAAGAATGCCGAAAGAGTCAAGATGAAAGCATTAGTGAAAGGTGCTTAACGTCCGTGTCAAAGGCATTAGTGAAGGATGCCAAAAGAGTCAAGACAAAGGCATTAGTGAAAGGTGCTTAATGTCCGTGTCAAAGGCATTAGTGAAGGATGCCAAAAGAGTTAAGACGAAGGCATTAGTGAAAGGTGCCAAACGACCGTGTCAAGGGCATTAGTGAAGGGTGCCTAGAAGCCAAGTCAAGTGGCATTAGTAAAAGATGCCAAGGGTGTACAATCGATAAGGTGTATCGATGTACAAATAGAGATTGGGTGTATCCAAGGACATTGATATCCTTGATGATGTTGTAATAAGGAGTGGGTCTCCTTTGGGATATGTGTTGTGTAGTGTTGGGTAATAGTTCCTCCTTTATAATGGAACTCGGTATCTAGCCTTGTACCGGATAAAAGGTAGGCAACATTGTGATAGGTTTGGTTCTACCGTGAAGAACCCTAGATCTAGCCTTGTGAAACGGATAAAGAGTAGGCGACGCTGTGAAGGCTTCCTACCACAAGTAGTTGGTGTTGTAGTGATTACAAACTCTCGAGTAGGTGACTCGGGGAGTAGAGTAGGGCAAGGAAGGTGTCCTTGTTGCCGAACCACTGTAAGTACTCGCGTTGTGCTTTTGAGATTCTTACTCTTTATCTTAGCTTTTATTTAACTATATGCTTGTCTATCAACATTCAACACACACGTTCATATAGATTGACATAAGTTGATCTAAATAGTTTAAAACCAAGTTTTAATCGGTGAAACTATTCAACCCTCCCTTCTAGTTTTCTACAATTGGCATTAGAGCTTCGTTACCAAGTTTCTTAAAGTATGTGGTACTTTAAAAACATGATAATGCATCCGTGTTTAATTGAAAACTACAAAGAAGGTCTTTACAAAAATAAAAAACATGTCTTAAAAACACTTTTGTAGGATGTTGATTAGATGTCAACAATTTTTTTTCTTCTTACTAAATTGCACTAACCTTCGTTGTCATTTTGCTTAGTTAAAATTCATACTTATCAAGCCATAGGAATTGCTTGGTAACAAGATTACCTTCCTAAGAAGTAGCTTAATCAATGAGGAACCGTGAGTTGTCTATTGACATTTTTCTTGTCATAAGAAAGACACTCATAAGTGCATTAGAGGTATGACTTCCTACTTATCTCTAAATAACATTATTCTAAGAATAAGTATGCTTACATAGGAACTTATATGATTATTTTCTTTTACATACTCATATATTACACGTAGCTTCGTTAGGAAACTCTTCTTGCATACGTGTTACTCTTCCGTCTATAGTCTAGGCTTATAAACTTGTGTCTTATTTTACTTAATCCAAAACTCAAATCTTTCTAATAATAAAACAAAACACAAATCTCAAAAATTCCTCCTTCCCCATAAATATCCCTTCCGATCGTCACACTCCACCAAACCCTCATTTTTCAAATCTTCCACTCTCAATAATTGCCTCTCATTCAAAATTCATCTTCCTTCTTATCTCATCTCATCTCAAATCAAAACCAAGGAAGAATTTTATCATCATGGTTTACATCAGCCCAGACTCATCGCCTTGACACTCATCGCCTCGTTCCCCACGATCAAGTTTTCATATGGAGACATGTATTTTGTCTTGTTAATCTACATTGGTGTTTTATACCCAATCCTTCGTATCATTCTTAGCATTGAAATGAAATACTACTAATATTTTAGTTTATCTAGTTTATTTTTCATAATGTGTTTGTCATTTCTTCTATTTTTCTTTTCAGATTTCGGTTTTAAGATACATTAGAAACCTACAATATGCTTAACTAAGTAAATATTGGCTAAAATTCATATCTCTTTTATAAACCTATAAGATGCAAAAATCTATTTTCCAAAATCCTTTTATAGTCGTACTGCACTCCACGGATCCCTATAGTTCAACTAGATGGATCCTCTTGAAGGAACCGTGAGAACCGTGGTTCGAAAAATAGATTTTCATGCAACATAAAAAACAGCTATCTTAAAAAAGATATCCCACTAGAATGAAAAATACTAAGTGAGTTAATTGTAATTGTTAATAGAAAGCTAGTAAAACGTTAGTGATCATCCTTTTGCTTTAACGAAGTCTCATCATATTCTTTTCACTTCCATAGGTCTCATCATGTCTCATGAGTATGAGTTCGACTTTTCACTCACTTATGTCTACATCCCTAACATCTCTTGAGCCCAACACACCTAGCAATCATGTCCGTGGGTTCAATAATCTCAAAACCCGTCACTTCCATGAAGGACGATTGTCGACATCTCTACAATACAAAGAAGACATCAATACCTCTTTCCAAACCATAGACTAGAATGCCTCGAACAACGAAAATCATTCCGTTTGTATTGGAATTCTTCCATCAAGTTGAACGCTGCCGTAACGAGGATCGATCTCTATCTCTTTGGTTTTGGATCAAAAACCAAAAGTTTGTTTTAACCCTTGGGCAATTTGCTCACATTCTCCGAATTCCAAATCATGAACAATGTGCCTTCACCAAGATTGTCTCTTGATTCTCCTCAACTATCGCGGGAAAAAAGATATATTGTTCACACATACCTTCCCCAAGACTTGACTCGCATGTTATGCAAACTCGACTTATTACTCTAATCCAAACATTATCTATACACGAGATATCCGATATGAGTATAAACCTCTCAAGACTCATCCTACGTGAAAATGTTTGGAGTCTTAGGGGAAATCGAGAAATCCTTCCCGCTTGTTGTGCTCACATAACGTATTGTTTGCTAACACAAAAACCATACAATCTCGCCTATTTCTTCGCAAGGAGAATTGTAAACCTTCAAGGCAATTAGAACAAACTAATCCCTTATGAAATTTCTTGACACACCTTTATCATCACATCATGTACTTCCACCCTCAATTTCAAAGTCCATTGTACGTACTTGTGAATAAGATGATGGAACCTCTAAACACATATCTCATCAAGTCTTTCTTCCTCCCTGAATCGAGAAATACTCATAATCCATCTGACGATCCATCTAGCGAAAATGCTCAAGAAACTTAGTTTCTTTTCAAAATAGGCTCAATCCCTAGATTTCATCTTTTATCATTGTAATTTAATTTCTCTTATGAAATAAAACATATAACGTTTGATGTTGCGATTATTTTGTTAATCAAACTTCTTAGAAAACACTAGCTTTGAAATACGATGCCTTGTGCAACTTCTGCATACCTTTTGTAAAGGTACTGTTTTGTATGAGACGGATCCCTCACCATGTACTAGACGGATCCCTCCACTTAGGAATCAGGATCCGGCAAAAGTAAATGCAAATTTTGCGCCTTTATGCTTTAAACCATGTTCTTAGACTACTTCACACTAGCTGAACATAATGCCTTAGGATCTCTTAAGTCTTTCTCACGCTTAGTAAGATTTACTCTCACACATAGCTCATTTAGGATCACACTCAAGGTGCTCTTTGATTTATCATTTCACCAAAACTCATCATTCTTCCGCTCTTATACTCACACATCATCTCTCACATATCAACACATGGAGTTTTATAAATCTATCAATTCTAGCAAATTGATTTTAGTCATCCCTACCTCAAAATGAGTCAAATTGATAGCTTTTCATTTCTTATAACCTCTAAGGTATTTTCCAAAATTATCTTAAGTCACTATCTGGTCTTTAGGATCATTTAGCTCTACTTGACACTCCAAAATTTTCTAGTGTCATCTTTGGTCATTCATTGGTACTCATAAAAGTCCCATTTTTTCATAAAAGGCAATCATTAGCTAGATCACTCATTGCCCTTGATCATTTAAGTAACCTTTCATTTAAGACACTTAGGAAGACTGAAACACTCAAGAGGTATAGGTATTAGACCTTACCAACATCATTTTTCTCCTTTCTTTGTCACTGGTGAGCCGGACTTAGATTAGCCTAGAAGGATCCCTCATTGGAGGGACCCATCAGATCCGGGTAACAGATTCATCTTAAACTCTAGCTAAAATAATCATTTCAAGCTCTTCTTGCTAACTTGAACACTCCATCTTATCTTAATTAAATTCTAGATCAGTAACTCAAGTTGACTCTTGTGCATGCTAATCATCACATTCCAAAGGATCTTAGTGGCTTAAGTCTTGAATGCACTTGCCAAATCCTTTACTTTATAAACCATTTTGCTAAGACTCCTAAAGTCATCAACTACATCCTCATTCTCAGCACTTAGAAATTTTTACAAACCTCTTTTAATCATCTCATCATGAGGAAAGCTCCTAGTGGTAACTCATCCACCCAAGGACCACCCAAAGAAAATTGCTCGTGTTGTTCACGAAATTTCCTCAACCAAATCATCTCCCATTAAATCCACAAATGCTAGGATCTCCCATCCACCTATCAAACCAATTCCCAAAAGGATTGTCCCCACAAAAATACCAATGCCAAACACCACCATACCTCCTAAACCAAACAACCCCATTTCCACTAAACCATCACCCTTAGTGCCTAGAACCATATCATTCACCACCCCACTCTCATCACCAAACCTTTACAATCTAGAGGACTTGCCTCCTAGGTCATCCCATCCTCCACCATCACCAACATTCTCCTCTTTAGGAGGAATAGCGAACAAAAAATCAAGGTTTTGAGTCAACACTCAGTCTTCTACCCTTTTCTCCATCACCCTCAAATAGTCCATTTTGGATTATGAGGAATCATCAAAGTCAACCATCCGACCACATGGAAGTTGATAACTTCTCTACTTCCACTATCATCCTTGTTGAGCCATCATTGAATGTGCCTCCACCAATCCCTCCTCCTTTTGAGGATCCTCAACACTCTTCATTTAATCCTCCACATCAAGCCATACCACCACCATTTCCGAGCCATGACAAATATTGTTATCATTGTCAACATTTTGAAAGTTTGATACATGAAGTATGTGAAGATCAAAGCTTCATGTTTTATCACCTCCTCGAACATTTCAACGAGATCAAACGTAAACAAACTTGAGATAGAAGATTCAAGTGGTGTCTTAGTATCAAGCTCAACTTAGATAGTCTAGAAATTCTAAGTCTTGTATTGCTCATTTTCTTAGTTTTTAGAGTCATGTACATTATATCTCTAGTTTTATTAAATGAAATTACATGCTATTTGTGATATTCCCTTGAGAATGTGCTTTGTGCCTTGTTACATATCTTTTTTTTATGATAACACCACTTGTTACATCACCATTGTTGTCTTAAGCTTTAAGACAGACGGATCCCTCAGTTTTCCCTAGACGAATCCCTCGAAGGAGCGAACCGTGGGATCCGTGCAACAGAAGACTTGTTTACCACTAACTTGAGTCTTATTTGCAGGAAATTATGCATTATATACTTGTTTTCTAACCTTTGTTTTGTAGATTTTCAATATACACATGAAGACTTTGCCACCCTAAGCTAGGGGAGTTTCAGGTGTAAAGAAATACATTGCAAAATCATTTGCAATATATTTCACATTAGGATTACGTTACATGACATCCCTTTGCAAAGTTGCAATCATATGGGGAGCATATATTCGCCACAAAGACTAAACCATTTGCAAAGATCGTTGCAATGCACTAGTTTAGTATTTTCTTACTTGACGCCTCTTACAAAGGGATTGACTGCCATGGGGAGCAAGATGAGAACACTTCCGTCACTTGCCTCTATAAGTTTATTTTACACGCTTTTCTTAAACAATGTGTTAGTTTCTTTTTGACGCTCTTTTGTTTCACAAAAGGGGGAAAGAGAGTAAAACTCACCAAAATCTTTAATTTAATTTAGTTATTTCCTTAAAATAATTTTATGTTTTTTCATCAACAAAAAGAGGGTGATTGTTAATACAAATAAGCCATAAAAACGTTTATTTATATTTTACGATCTTCTAATTTTGTCGATAACAAACGTAAAATCATTTTAACGAAACAAATAAAATACGTAAATGGTTTGAGCCAATAGTTTACTAACACACTTTCGTTTTCATATAAAACACTAAACAAGAAATAGTGATTTTATGAGTTAGTAATACATATGTACAACAACTAGTGTATACATATTGAGTAGATATATACATAATTAGTATGTATTATAATGGGTAATATAATGGGTAGAAGCTTAAGTATTTGACCCATAACCAAATATATTGAATGTAGTTGGGTATAACCCAAAGTCCATGACCCATACCCATGGAGCATAACCCATAACCCATTGCATGACATCACGCATAAGTCATGAGTGGATATTATCCATGACCCATGGATTTAACCCATGACCCATGGACTAGATGCATTGCATCTACTAGATACATTGTATCAACTTGAATACCCATGGTCCAAAGCCTAGGTCCCATGACCCATAACCCAAAACCCATAGGCAAATAGGAGCGTCCCACGGTTCCCCCTGTTTACACTTCTGACTATCCTCTCAAGTGGATCTCAGGGATCCGCTAACAAAAGAGTGATTTTCCTCTATAAATAGTGAGCCATTTCTTCATTGTAACCAACCCCTTTCACATATAATTTTCTCTTTGAGTTGTAAACTCTTTAACCACATATCCACGTGATCTTTTTATGTAGTTGTGTTTTTGTGTGATTCTCTAGGTTCCTCCTAAAGGTGAGATCACCACCTCTTGAAGTCGAGCAAGCTCAAGTCCATGAGTTGTCATGCTTCCTCATCATCAAGACTACTAAGGTTCTCTTGTTGATAGTTCTTCCTTCCTCCGTAGAAGTGTTGTGTCAAAGGCATTAGTGAAGAATGCCGAAAGAGTCAAGACGAAAGCATTAGTGAAAGGTACTTAATGTCCGTGTCAAAGGCATTAGTGAAGGATGCCAAAAGAGTCAAGACAAAGGCATTAGTGAAAGGTGCTTAACGTCCGTGTCAAAGGCATTAGTGAAGGATGCCAAAGAAGTCAAGACGAAGGCATTAGTGAAAGGTGCCAAACATCCGTGTCAAGGGCATTAGTGAAGGGTGCCTAGAAGCCAAGTCAAGTGGCATTAGTAAAAGATGCCAAGGGTGTATGTAAAGCCCTAAAAATCGTAACCGCGTTAAATGACTATTTTGCCCTCTATTTAATATTTGTAAAATATGTAAAATTCGTCAAGCTCATTAAATGTAAAATTTAACCTAACTTGTAAAAGATTGTCAAACCTAATGTACAAAAATAAATAAAATCTTCTGACACTTTACGCCTATACATATTACACGTTTATATATTACATGAACCGAAAAATTCATAAATTACAAAACACATATAAACTTTAATGTAAAAGCCCATCTAGGTTATAGATTGGAATTTGGACTTGGGCTTGGCCTTTGTTTTCCCTTGGCTCATCAAAACCGGTACTCTCCCTCCTTTTCATTATACGCTCCACAAAATTGAAGCACACCAAAACCCTAGTTTTCCCAAAGTGACGGCAACAAAAGTCTCTTCCCCATCCCATCCGAAATTCTAAGCAAGAAGGTGTTCAAAGGAGACCTTGATCGTGTGGTGATTCTGTCGTGATGTTCTAGGGCAAAGAAGGCATGGTCGTGGGTCAAGAAAGCCTTGGTCGTGGGGTTTATATTGTTGTCGTGAGGATTGAAGCCAAGGAGAGGCTGTCGTGGGCATTGGTAGCCTTGGTACTCGTCTTCTTTTCACGGCCACAAGGGTAACGCATACCATCACCTCGCCTTGTTTCCTTTGTTTCTTGGCTTTGGTTGCATGTTATCTTCCCATAAAATCACATATATATAAATGTTATCATGCCTAATAAATTTGAAACCCTAATTGGAATGGAACCCTAAATGTAATTAATGGTCTAAACATGTGTTATGATGGCCTAATATGAACCCTAAATCTGGACAGCATAATATGATGAGATGGCGTGTGTTATAGATCGAATTTTATAAGTGTAATATTCTGGGTTTTGTTGGAAAAGTTTATTTTATGTCTTAGTTAAGTTTTCCAAGTGGTTTGGTCAAATTTGGAGTTGTCTAAGTCGTATTTTTTAATTTTACAAGATCAAGTGTCAAAGCTGAGAAAACGGGTCTGAAATTTAGTTGGATTGTTTGATTTTTCATTTGCAAACCATAATGAATTGGGAGCTCTCCTTTTACAGGATTGACATTTAGGATATAAATGAATTTCTGGGAGTTTTGGGAATTTTTCCAAGGTGTCTAAACAGGTCCAATAAGTGTAAACTTTTAAGGTGTATTTTCTGATTTCTTTCTGGACAGGTCTGGACTTGTGATTTTCCATAGGCCATTTGGCATAGAGATAGAACCCACCGATTTTTGGAGAGTCTTTTAAATCATATGGGAACCCCTGGGATTTTGCTTGATTTCATTTGAGTTAAGTAAGTATTTTATAAAAATCGTTAAAGTCTGGTCCAAATATGAGTTTAAGAAAATGAAAGATAAAACATGATATCAATAAGTAACACACTCACAAAGGTATAAGAAGCTTATAAAAGGAGCTAATAAGTATTATCCGAATCGTAATCCGTGTAGATTCATTGAAGAAGACGTGGCGTCGTATCTTCGTGTTCGTTCATTCATTTGTTTTTCCCTCATTTGCGTTAAGGTACAGATATTCTGACCTTTTTAGTAAAGGTTTTCTCATGATTTCCTTTTCTTGTCATTTCCTTATGCTTATTAGGATTCCCTATGCCATTGCTATGATTCCCTTCCGTTTATGTGAATCTCTGTTTGTCTGAACTTTTGTTTGTTGAACCTTGCTATGTTTGAGTATGAATTTCGATATGAACTTCCAATTATGAACATCTGATTATGAACGTATGATATGTGACTGTGATATGAACCTTTGATTTCTAAACATTTGATATGAACCCTTTCTGATTAGTTTGATCCGTTGCTTATCGAAATCTCGTTATTGAACCATGAAACATCTGATTTGAACTTATGATATGAAACTCGATTTGTAAATCTGTTTGACCTCTATGATGAATTATGATCTGTGTCATTTATGACAATCTGTTTGACCTAAGTTAGTTTGACACCGAGCCATTATTTCACTAGTCATGGGGGTTCCATGTCCGTGTCAGTGATGCACCTCTAACATGACTCTAGGGCAGTAGAGTGATGTTCTGCCACGTCCCTTTCTGTTATCTGTTTATTGATAGTTTGGCCACTATCCGTCTGTTGGGGCGTATGGATGCATCCTAGATCTGATCTATTATCCGATATGATTTGTCACGGTGAATGATGTCGTGTGCAATACGCGTCTTCACAAAATTCTGGGAGCTAGCTACTCCATTTGCTATTGAGGTCTCCCATCATATTATATAAGGTATTCCGAGGTCACCCCTCCGAATAAGAAAGTTACTTCGATATGATATGTTCTGGCCTCGTGGTAGATAACTCAAATCTGTATCTTTATTTCTGTGTTAGATATTTTGTTTATGATTCCGTATTTGTCAATGTTTCCATTTACATACTGAATTATTATATGTTTGTTGAATGTGTTTATGCTTTGACATGTTTATGTGACTACTGTTTGCCATGCTAGGATATGATTAATATGCTTAAATGTGATTCGCATGTTGTCATCTGATTATATGTTAGTTACCATTATGTGACCTTGTTGATCTGTATGATGATTATGCTAGTGTATAATTGATTGTTCTGAAGTTCATTATGTATAATTGTTCGGATAATTCGTGAACTTTGATTATCCGTTGGTGTTCGTATTTGCTTATGTTTGATCTGCCATGTTTAAATTCTGTCTATACTAAAGTTTAATCTGGGAAATGGTTTAACTTATGATATCTGATTTGATAACTTGCTAATTGCTATGCTATGTCTTTTGCATTATCTAGTTATAGTTTTCCTACTATGTTTTCTATTTGCATGTGTGATTGCCATGATTTGACTGCTATTTCCGCTGCTGCAATATTGGATTAGGTATGTTAAATGTAGATTAATTGACTTCTATGAATTCCATGTTTATTTTCTAGAAATTGTTTCCGTTAGCCTTTAGACTTTTCGTTTGGCTTATGTGTATTCTATTTTTCTTGATGTGTTTGTGTTTGTGTTATTAATGTGCTCTGTGTTGTTCTTATCTGTCATTTGTTTCTTTCGGATTTCTGTATATTTGTGCTTCCGCAGAATCCTCAATGATTCGTCATTCTCATTTCGTCGTGATTTCGTTATTTGTATCTTTGTTCTGTTTTAGTTTTGTTTTGTTATATCTGTTCACTGGGCTTTTGTAAGCTCACCGCATTTTCTTTTCTCGGCAAGGTGTTAAGCATTCAAGATGAGCTTATGGGATAGTTGATCTGGGTTGAGAGTAGAGCTGAGAGCAAGATTTGAAATAGGGATCTTAGATTTATTTTGATTATTAAGTTATTTATGTTTTCTTTTGTAAGTTTTGTAAAGGATTCCGCTATTGTATAGTACTTAAGGTTCTGATATGAAACCGTATTTGTGATATCTTTACCCTTGTCGGGTTGGGGTGTTACAATTTATGGTATCAAACCAGTTTTAGGACCCTTAGAGCTTAGGCTATGACTGCGTGAGGATTGGGTAGACATTAGGTTTCCATCTGTTCGGATATCTTTCGATTCCTTTTGACTATCGCGTTCGGATTTGACTTCGATATTCTTTTGTCTTCACCGAGTTGGCCCTCCTTTTCGCATCGAATTTTGTTATTTTTTTTCGCCGTCCATTTGTCGATCGTCAGATGGAGACTACTCGCGGAGCCGAAGATGATGGTGCCAAACCTTTGTTGCTGCAACAGTCTCTGAGCGAGCGGAGAGGTTCGTGCCAGGCCACACCCGATTGCCGTGCTGCTGGAGGCATCAGGATGCCGCTGGAGGAAGCTGACGGACCAACCAAAGACGCAAAAGACGGAGACAAGATTCAACCGGTGGCTGAGAGGGTTCACCTACTTCATATGATTTGGGCGCGACTTATGTTACTCCGATTCGTTTGTCATGCGTTTTGAGGCGGTTTGATATTTTGTTAAGTGATTTTGATCAGTATTGTGTTCCTTTGATTTGTTCAGAACTCGGTTTGAATCGTGAAATTTTATCGTTTAGCATTTTGGTAATATCTCAGCTTTATATTTAGATCGCCAAGAATGAGTCATGAGGAACCGTTTCGAGCACGTTGGTGGTCTTATCTCTTTTGTGGTATGGTAAGTGGTTTGATGTTTTTATACTGCACATATGTGAATCTGGTCTGCATTTTTGGTATGTTACTTGCTACCGTGTATGTTATCTCGTTTTGTGGTGATGTTTGTTATGTGGTTTGTCATGGCCCGAGGCAGAATATGATGACAATAAGAACTTGTTATGTGATGCAAGTAGTATGACTCCTGATCAACGTGATAATACCGAGATCATATAATCTGAACTTATTGAAATCATACGACGTCTTGGGAAATGCCTGGGGTTGGTATGTGAATGGAATATGACTTGTATCCGTTATTTGACACTCCTCATGTTCGTTTGAAATTCTGTACCTAATTGTGAGATTTTCGTCGATATCTCTTACGTATAAGTTTTGTACGCTTGGAATCCGAAATTGTTATGATTTGTGTGAACTATGTATTGCTATGTTTGCTCTAAATGTGTACGTCTTCGTGTACCCTTATTGTGGTCATAGGATATTTCAGGAAGTTTTGAGGAACATTAGATACTTTTAGTTTGGTTATCTCATGACTAGTAAGACCGTTAGGATTCGTTCTGTCTATGCATATGGTTGTTCTCATCATTAGATATCTGAATGAGTTAAAGCGTGTTGTTTGACTTCCTCCTCATCTCATCTGCTGTCATTACTTTGATAAGTATATGATTATCCTTATAAGTATTTGACTGTTGAATTGATTTATGAAAAGTATAAGTATGAATGTTCTGACAAGAATCTGTTTGTTCTAAAATAAGTTTCGCCTTTGCTCTATTCCTTGAAATTCTAAAGTCCGATTCGTTTTCTGTTCTGTTCCGTCTTGTTCAATTTTCGAGGATCGAAAATTTTCTTTTAGAGGGAAGAGTTGTAAAGCCCTAAAAATCGTGAACGCGCTTTAAATGACTATTTTGCCCTCTATTTAATATTTGTAAAATATGTAAAATTCGTCAAGCTCATTAAATGTAAAATTTAACCTAACTTGTAAAAGATTGTCAAACCTAATGTACAAAAATAAATAAAATCTTCTGACACTTTACGCCTATACATATTACACGTTTATATATTACATGAACCGAAAAATTCATAAATTACAAAACACATATAAACTTTAATGTAAAAGCCCATCTAGGTTATAGATTGGAATTTGGACTTGGGCTTGGCCTTTGTTTTCCCTTGGCTCATCAAAACCGGTACCCCTCCCCCTCCTTTTCATTATACGCTCCACAAAATTGAAGCACACCAAAACCCTAGTTTTCCCAAAGTGACGGCAACAAAAGTCTCTTCCCCATCCCATCCGAAATTCTAAGCAAGAAGGTGTTCAAAGGAGACCTTGGTCGTGTGGTGATTTCTGCGTGATGTTCTAGGGTAAAGAAGGCATGGTCGTGGGTCAAGAAAGCCTTGGTCGTGGGGTTTATATTGTTGTCGTGAGGATTGAAGCCAAGGAGAGGCTGTCGTGGGCATTGGTAGCCTTGGTACTGCCTTCTTTTCACGCACACGCCACAAGGGTAACGTACCATCACCTCGTTCCTTGTTTCCTTTGTTTCTTGGCTTTGGTTGCATGTTATCTTCCCATAAAATCACATATATATAAATGTTATCATTCCTAATAAATTCGAAACCCTAATTGGAATGGAACCCTAAATGTAATTAATGGTCTAAACATGTGTTATGATGGCCTAATATGAACCCTAAAACTGGACAGCATAATATGATGAGATGGCGTGTGTTATAGATCAAATTTTATAAGTGTAATATTCTGGGTTTTTGTTGGAAAAGTTTATTTTATGTCTTAGTTAAGTTTTCCAAGTGGTTTGGTCGAATTTGGAGTTGTCTAAGTCGTATTTTTAATTTTTACAAGATCAAGTGTCAAAGCTGAGAAAACGGGTCTGAAATTTAGTTGGATTGTTTGATTTTTCATTTGCAAACCATAATGAATTGGGAGCTCTCCTTTTACAGGATTGACATTTAGGATATAAATGAATTTCTGGGAGTTTTGGGAATTTTTCCAAGGTGTCTAAACAGGTCCAATAAGTGTAAACTTTTAAGGTGTATTTTCTGATTTCTTTCTCGACAGGTCTGGACTTGTGATTTTCCATAGGCCATTTGGCATAGAGATAGAACCCACCGATTTTTGGAGAGTCTTTTAAATCATATGGGAACCCCTGGGATTTTGCTTGATTTCATTTGAGTTAAGTAAGTATTTTATAAAAATCATTAAAGTCTGGTCCAATATGAGTTTAAGAAAATGAAAGATAAAACATGATATCAATAAGCTTATAAAAGGAGCTAATAAGTATTATCCGAATCGTAATCCGTGTAGATTCATTGAAGAAGACGTGGCGTCAGATCTTCGTGTTCGCTCATTCATTTGTTTTTCCCTCATTTGCGTTAAGGTACAGATATTCTGACCTTTTTAGTAAAGGTTTTCTCATGATTTCCTTTTCTTGTCATTTCCTTATGCTTATTAGGATTTCCCTATGCCATTGCTATGATTCCCTTTCGTTTATGTGAATCTCTGTTGTCTTGAACTTCGCTTTGTTGAACCTTCTATGTTTGAGTATGAATTTCTCGATTATGAACTTCCAATTATGAACATCGATTATGAACGTATGATATGTGACGTGATATGAACCTTTGATTTCTAACATTTGATATGAACCCTTTCTCGATTAGTTTGATCCGTTGCTTATCTCGAAATCTCGTTTATTGAACCATGAAACATCTGATTTGAACTTATGATATGAAAACTCTGATTTGTAAATCTGTTTGACCTCTATGATGAATTACGATCCAGGTCATTTATGACAATCTGTTTGACCTAAGTTAGTTTGACACCCGAGCCATTATTTCACTAGTCATGAGGGTTCCATGTCCGTGTCGTGATGCACCTCGACATGACTCTAGGGCAAAGTAGAGTGATGTTCTCGCCACGCCCCTTTATGTTATCTGTTTATTGATAGTTTGGCCACTATCTGCCTCATTTGCGTATGGATGCATCCTAGATCTGATCTGTTATCCGATATGATTTGTCTGGTGAATGATGTCGTGTGCAATACGCATCTTCACAAAATTCTGGGAGCTAGCTACTCCATTTGTTATTGAGGTCTTCCCTCATATTATATAAGGTATTCCGAGGTCACCCCTCCGAATAAGAAAGTTACTTCTGATATGATATGTTCTGGGCTCGTGGTAGATAACTAAATCTGTATCTTTTATTTCTGTGTTAGATATTTTGTTTATGATTCTGTATTTGTCAATGTTTCCATTTACATACTGAATTATTATATGTTTGTTGAATGTGTTTATGCTTTGACATGTTTATGTGACTACTGTTTGCCATGCTAGGATATGATTAATATGCTTAAATGTGATTCGCATGTTGTCATCTGATTATATGTTAGTTACCATTATGTGACCTTGTTGATCCTCGTATGATGATTATGCTAGTGTATAATTGATTGTTCTGTAAGTTCATTATGTATAATTGTTCAGATAATTCGTGAACTTTGATTATCCGTTGGTGTTCGTATTTGCTTATGTTTGATCTGCCATGTTTAAATTCTGTCTATACTAAAGTTTAATCTGGGAAATGGTTTAACTTATGATATCTGATTTGATAACTTGCTAATTGCTATGCTATGTCTTTTGCATTATCTAGTTATAGTTTTCCTACTATGTTTTCTATTTGCATGTGTGACTGCCATGATTTGACTGCTATTTCCGCTGCTGCAATATTGGATTAGGTATGTTAAATGTAGATTAATTGACTTCTATGAATGCCATGTTTATTTTCTAGAAATTGTTTCCATTAGCCTTTAGACTTTTCGTTTGGCTTATATGTATTCTATTTTTCTTGATGTGTTTGTGTTTGTGTTATTAATGTGCTCTGTGTTGTTCTTATCTGTCATTTGTTTCTTTCGGATTTCTGTATATTTGTGCTTCCGCAGAATCCTCAATGATTCGTCATTCTCGATTCGTCATGATTTCGTTATTTGTATCTTTGTTCTGTTTTAGTTTTGTTTTGTTATATCTGTTCACTGGGCTTTGTAAGTCACCAAGCATTTTCTTTTCCTCGGCAGGTGTTAAGCATTCAAGATGAGCTTATAGGATAGCTGATCTGGGTTGAGAGTAGAGCTGAGAGCAAGATTTGAAATAGGGATCTTAGATTTATTTTGATTATTAAGTTATTTATGTTTTCTTTTGTAAGTTTTGTAAAGGCTTCCGCTATTGTATAGTACTTAAGGTTCTGATATGAAACCGTATTTGTGATATCTTTACCCTTGTCGGGTTGGGGTGTTACAGTGTACAATTGATAAGGTGTATCGATGTACAAATAGAGATAGGGTGTATCCAAGGACATTGATATCCTTGACGATGTTGTAATAAGGAGTGGGTCTTCTTTAGGATTGGTGTAGTGTAGTGTTGGGTAGTCGTTCCTCCTTTATAATGGAACTCGATATCTAGCCTTGTACTCCAAAGGTAGGCAACGTTGTGATAGGTTTGGTTCTATATCGTGGAAGTACCCGATATCTAGCCTTGTACTGGATAAAGAGTAGGCGACATTGTGAAGGCTTCTCCGCCACAAGGAGTTGGTGTTGTGTAGTGATTAAAAACTCTCGATTAGGTAACTCGGGGAGTGGAGTAGGGCAAGGAAGGTGTCCTTGTAGCCGAACCACTATAAATACTCGCATTGTGGTTTTTTGCTTCTCACTCTTTATCTTAGCTTTTATTTAACTATATGCTTGTCTATCAACATTCAACACACACGTTCATATAGATTGACATAAGTCGATCTAAATTGTTTAAAACCAAGTTTTAATCGGTAAAACTTTTCAACCCCCCTTCTAGTTTTCTACATAAGAGCTTGTTGAAAGAAGCTTATGTAAAAATTCCAATTAGAAGATCAAGCCTAATATGCTGAGAGCTTATAAACAAAAATTCAAGCACCAAGGTAACCTTTAGAAGCCCAAAAGGAGCTTGTGATAAGGTTGCTATAGACAGCAGCCTGCTGGTGCAGGGCACTGGTATTGTAAACAGGCAACTTTAGGCCTTCTCAATTGTTGTTTAGAAAATGGAAAATGACGCAAATGGACCGCGCGCCCTGAGACTTATCACTTTCCAGACCACTTTATTTTTTTAATTTGAAAATGGACTGAGGGCAACCGCTGTCATTGGGTAACTCATCGACATTGTGACAAGTGTCCCGTATGTGTGAGGTATTGTTTTTTGGGCAACGAAAATTAGCTGGGCAACCGTATATTTTAAAAAGGGTTGTTTCGTCATTTTACATTACATAGAAAGTACACATTTGAATAGTGAAAGTACAGTACATTTCTATTCAAATTCCAATAGCCACTGACACAAAAACATCCATAGTTACCGTTTCTCTCTGTTTTTGCTTCTCGCACAAAAGCATTCTTACTTACTATTTTCACAAATCAAACCGTCTTCTTCGTCGGGCCCTCTCTTCCTTGTAACGTCAGTTATGTCACCATCTATAAAGCTACAGTGTTGATAGCAAACCACATTCGATTGATCAAGTTTTTTTTAAATGTGGCCAAATATGGTACGTAAATATTCTTCTCGTTTTTTATTACATATGATTATTTCCAATTGGTTCTATGTTATAATAAATCGTTGTTGTTATTTGATACGCGTACAATGCGTGTTCGGGATCAAAGGAACTTCCTTTTCGTCGAGAAAGTTTTTCAGCACCCTAGGCAGTGAACCTAATCGTTGTAGTGTAGTATTAGGGTAAGCCTCGGGAATTGATATCGTTTTCTAGTGGAATAAGAATGCTAGTGAGAAATTACTACGCTAAGGTTGGGGTTGAGGAAGATTTTTTTTTTCTTTTTTAATATTTTTTAGAAAATTGAAAGGTACGAATCTCGGGGTATTGGATTTGGTGGGGGGTTGGTATTTCTACCGATTACTCTACTTATCTAATTAACAAAGCTAAGGTGAGGTGAGTGTAGTCTATGTCTATTGTTGTGTGCTCGTATGATAGTTAAAAATGTGTTTACCTAGATGCTATTACTCCTTATTTATCTCCTATTGATGGTTGAATTGTCACGTTGTTAGGAATTAGAAATTCCCGGTATTAAAGAGTCGGTCACCTCAAGTATATGTAATCGTTAGAATGCTCGTAGTCATAGTTATATTTAGTTAAGTAGTATTTTGTTAAGTAACACCGTGGAGGACGGACGGGTCTTTACCCATCGTATGCCTGATCCACAGCCCGTTGTGTGGCGCTTTATGTAAGACTATAAATACTCTCTACCTCCCAAGGTAGAGAGTTGGAGCTCATAATAATATCTTTCACTTTCTCTCACTAAGTTCCCTAAACCTCTAACTTTCTCTCTAGAATTCCACTTATACGCCACTTGTGTTAATGGTTTGATGTGTTTGTGAAATCCAATATCCAACAATTGGTATCAAGAGCCATGGTTAGATCATATCTTACACATCTTTGGATTTCTAGTGGTTTTTAGGTGGTTTTGAGTTTGAAAAAGTTTAGTGGTTTGTGCATCATTTGGTTGATTTCTTGTGTTAAAGCTTGGATTTTGTTAGTACTTTTATGTTTAGAATCATCACAAGTGTTTAGGTTTTCATTTGGTAAGCTTGAATCATCTTGGTTGGGTTGTTTTGGATTGAAAAGTGATGTTTATGTGATTTTTCTTGCTAGCGACTTGACACACGGACTTCTTTCTTCATAGCGACTTGCTTCACAATTTTGTAGCGAGTTACAGTTTTGGAGCTAGCGACTTAGACCTAGCGACACAAGTACAAGTAGTGGACTCTCCACTACGGTAGCGACTTGGTGGTAGCGACTTGGTCTCAGAGCGAGTTGCTCTTTAGCGACTTGAAGTTTTAGCGACTTGAGTAGCGAATTGCTGCCAAAATTTTGCTAGCGACTTGAGGGTTAGCGAGTTACTACTTAGCGACTTGCATTTGTCTAGCGACTTGGGACTTTAGCGACTTGACTGTGTAGCGACTTGGTGCTTAGCGATTTGGTGATTTAACGAGTTGCTCTTTAGCTTATTTGACTGTGTAGCGACTTGGTGCTTAGCGATTCGGTGATTTAGCGAGTTGCTACTTAGCGACTTGGTTGATTTTTACGAAGAAGAGGTTTGACCAAAGTTGACTTTTTATGTCAAAACTTCAAACGGCCATAACTTTTGATCCAGAATCTCGTTTTCAAAGCGAAATACCTGTCAAAACGACCGAACAACTGAATATTGTGAGGTTTCACCACGATGTCGTGAAACGAATTTTCGAGGCCCAAATCCTCTCCGAAAGGAAGTTATTGAGCTTTTAAGATTTTAGATCTAAATTTCTCCATAAAATCGTGCAACAACCAACCCAAATCACAACCAAACAACATCTTTGCTTATCCCACAAACAATCATAAGACCTAACACACAATTGTCTATCATTGTGTCGATCCATCAGTCATCTTAACACATTCCATTGGTCATTGCTTAACGGTTTGGTCTTGATTTTAGTAAAATCCCGCGAAAGATTCTATTTCTCGGTTTAAATCATAGACTTGTAAAATCCCGTGCATTCCACCACATCATGTCTTACTCTACTGACCCAGTGATTTCTGAAGTGCTTAAATTGTATGATGCTGTGGACAATAATGTTAATGATTGCTACACTGAACGATTAAAGATGTTTGAATTAAACAATGAGGATATGAGATCTTCATGTTCGAAAGTACAATGAGAATGAATTGCACCTGCTACATAATGCCATGCAAATGGAATTCAGCATTGAGCCCTATCGCCTACTTCATCTGCACCTCATACAATGTTATCCATAGCCTGGGGATCGAACATGTAGTGCTCTTTTCCGCCAAGACTTACCTACATTGACAAGAAGCTTGCTGTTGAACTTAGAACATTTAAAGTTGCAACTTACCAATGAAGAGGTTCAAAAGGATGGTTCCAGTACAGCTCTTCAAGTAATCTACAAACAATTTCACCATTCATCAGGGGAATATTCGCAGATTACGATCAACATTTGACTGGAATTTCCTTCAAAAACATACCGAATGGAAATTCAGAATTCATTGAGACATTTATCCAACTCATGGATAATGTGAAAAGTACATTGAAGAATCTGCTCAAAAGAATGAAAACGTGAATGAGTGTGTTGAAAGATTGTTGTGATAAGTTGGGTAATGTTTCGTTGAAGTATCGTGTTGCTGAATGCGAATGTCGTGACAACAAAATTGATGAGTCGGATAATGCAAAAATGGAATCTTCGTGCTCAAATTCACAAGAGAGAGAGGTGCACCATACACAACCTGTGCAAGTTAATGCAAAGGAACACTCCATGGAAGCTTCGGATGTACCCAAGATAAAGATGCACCACATCCTGCATGTCAATGCCGAGGTAAGTTGCATGGAAGTTTCTGCTGTACCTAGTTGTGCATCTTCTACTCAAAATGATGATTATGTACTGCATGAGTACGCTTGCATTTGTGCCGATGATTCCCTTACCATCGAGCTTAACATATATAAGGATCAGTTGCTATTTATGAACAACGTGCTAAATTTGAGTTGACCACTCGTGAGCAGGAAATGGATGACCAAATGCATACAACTATTAGAAAAAGTAGGTTTAGAGAAGAAGTATTAAAACAAGAGTTAAACTCCTTGCAAGAAAAGCTTTCTAAAACCGCTAAGCAAAAACAAGAACTTCAAGAAAATGTTAAAATGCTTAAGCAAGAATTTAGTGCTAAGGAATCAAAACTTTTGAATGATTTTTCTAATCTAAAAACTTTGAAAACAAGCTTGAAAATAAGTTGTACGTACAAGGAAACACCATTCAGTCTGCTCACATGATCACTAAGCATAGAGTTCTAAGTGACAAACATAGTGTTGCCTTAGTTGATGAACCAAACCCTGAGGCTTGTAAAAGGCTAGAGAAGCTCATAAGGTACTGTATGATGGTAATGAGATCCTTAAGCCTAGACAAACCTAGTTGCGCTGAGTGCACTGAGGAAGATAAGAAATCAGATGAAGTCACTAGGAGAAAATGAATAAGAAGCTAGAAGATCCCGAGTGTAAAAAGAACAAGATAACGATAAAACCCCATGATTACACTAAGGAAAATTGGATATCCTTAAACATGTTTAAGCCTCAGACTCTATTGACCCCTGAACAAGTGTTCGGGAAAAAGGATATGGACTTGCAAAAGCTGAAAATCTTGTTGAAAAGAATCCCCCTTGTAGGAAATTCCCTAAAGCGAATGTGTATCCTCCAAATACACCAATGCATTTAGTTCCTAGAACTATTGCCACTAAGAGTAAGACCTTAATCACCAATATGTTATTCTTCAACTATTTGTCGATTTTGAGAAAACTTGTAAGAAAAGGATCACACCCACTGGGATAACTGAAGGGAAAGGGGTTTTGAGCAAACAAAAGAATGCTATCTAACTGAGGTCATGCCTTTCTTTAAACAACTAAAAGATCATTTTGAGAGTCTTTAAAAGGGGATAAAATCGATATTAAAGAAATGGAAAAGGAATTTGATGCAATGATAGTTGAGGTTAGTAACTATGAGCGAGAATTAAAATATAATGAGATTGAGAGGAAGAACTTGCATACCTTGAATGAGAATCTTATTTCTGAATGTATTACTCAAGATGTGTTTTACACTGCTACTAATTGTTCCATTAATGCTTCTCAATTTCATGAATTATCTGTTGCTCTAAAGTCTCCCATGATCGTGTCATTGAGCTTGAAAAACTAATTTAAATTGCATGAGAAAATTGAACAGGATGATCATGATAACCTGGTGAAACAGTTTTCTAAATTGAAGTTGAGCATCTTGCTTTGCAATTAAAATATCAACATCTAAAAGAAAATGCTAAAACCTCAAATATCAAGACATCCTTGGATGCTCCCGAATTTGATGCGCTTTTGAAATTAGCAAACGTGATGAACAGATTCGAGCTCATTGTAACACGATCAAAAGATTGAGAACCCAAGTCTCACAACCTAAAGGTGAAAAGAAGGAAGTGAATGGATCCCAAATGCCTCCTCCTTTAGATTCTCAGTACTCTCAAACTTTTCATCTTCAAAACTTAGTCAATGCATTGCAAAAGGAAAACGAGTTTTCTCAAGAAAATGAAAAGTTAAACGACACTTTAAAGAGTTATATGATTCAATGAAAGTCACCCGTGACCAAAACAACGAAAAAATAACGTCTTTACAAAAGGAAAATAAGAATCTGAGAAGTCGTGAAATGGGAAACCGCCACTTGTTTTCAATAAGAATGTTGTCTCAAAGTCACCCTCGATTGCAAATACACTGCGGTGACAGTTAAATATATTCCTCCTCATCTTAGGAATAATGAACATGCTTTTCATGACTACCGTGCTTACCTTAAGGATAGTCTAGAATGTCTCCGTGAGATTGTCGAAGAGGATTTCATTAACAAACCTCTTGATAGTGAAATTAGGTTTGCTTGCCTCCAGCCAAACGATCTCAAGAGCTGCTAGAATGTGTAATTGCAACATGTCCTAAATCCTTATCCTTAGGTGCAAAAGGCAAAGCTGTGATGCCTTGTTCTATGCCTAAAGCCAAGCATGTGACCCTTGATATGCCTTGTTCCATGTCAAAATTCAAGCAAGCAACCTGTGATGTGCCTCCTAGAATTTCAGATCCCAGCACTTCTAGACCAAGAATGCAGAAAGTAGTGAAGCCATGTAATGTTCCCATCGTTACTTCTACAGATGTTAAGATTGACACTAAAGTTAGCGGTCAAAACCTAGAAGCTATGCAAAGAAGGATAGGATTACGCAAACTAAAAGTGATCATGATAAGGAAGTGAAAGAACACCATAGGGACAAGAAGTTTGATTTGAACAAAAGAATCGTGTTAGTTCTAGTATTAGCTCTAAGCTTACTAAAATTAATTCGAGGCCTTATGCTATCTGCAAAACATGTAAAAATGTTTAATTTCTGGTAATCATGATAAATGTGATGTGTTATTTCTGAGGTCTAAGATTCATAACCCAGTTAAGAAAGTTTGGAGAGCGAAACAGATTAAGCAATCATGGAAACCTACAAGGAAGGTTTTTACCAATGTAGGAATTCAGTGGAAGCCAACAGGTCGAATATTCACGAATGGCAAACCTTGCCCCTTAACTAGACCCACTATGCCTAGAGTAGTGCCTGTTAAGGGTTGGAAGCCAACTGGTAGAATAATCCCATTAAGCACAAAATGTCCCTCGACTAAGTCTGATGCTTCTACTAGTTCAGCTCCTAGTGACAATGACATTGCACCTAGGGTTTCTGCTGATTCAAAGATTGTTTGTACTAACCAAAAGGACCCCATGAGCACGTGGGGATCCAATGTTTCAAATTCTCTGTCTTCGTCATATCCAAAGCAGTCGTACAAGTCGCCCCTTGGTATTTGGATTCGGGCGATCTAAACATATAACGGGCTCTAAACAATGACGCCTGTTCACATCAGTTCAGGCCTCGTACTTCATCATTATGGCGTCTGCAGATAACACTTCAGCCCCGTTCCTCAAAGAAAAGAAAAGTGTACGCTTCAGTGCGCTTTATCTTCAGAAGAAGAGAAATCTTCATGTTTATGACCATTCTCATCGACATTCTTCATCAACAAGCTTCATGTTTCTCCCATGCTCATTCAGTCATCAAATGGATCTACATTCATTAATGTATATTCTTATTCACTTGCTAAATCAAAAATGGCAACTTCGGATGCAATTTTTGAGGGGGGAGAAGAGTGAATATACTAAATGATGATGGATGTTTGAATAATGGTTATACGACTTAAAGTTTGATGACTCTCACTCACTAAGGATAAATGGGATTTATTGTTTGGGATTCATTGGTTCAAGATATGTTTGATGAGTATTTACAACCGCTAGCGAATATTTGATGATCATAAAAGAATATGTGATTCATGAGTTCAAGATATGTTTGATGATCATCAAAGAAGTACAACTCAGACTACTCAAAAAAGCCCAATCTCTAGTTATTCCTCAAGGCGTTGATAATGATTATCATAATATTGCAGTTGCACTCATGAATAATGATCCACTCTTTGGTATTCCTTTGCCAAATCTTCATGGATTATTATTCCTCTCATCGCGCATGCTATAAATCAACCACATGAACTTCAAGGAAAATGTCTACCTCATCCGCCCGAAGTTATTGGTGTATCCTCCATATCAGTCTCTACATGAATACTTTTAGGAAGAATACATTGATGTTGAGGCATCATTTGTTCCGGTTCATTCAGTGGGTGAATGTACATCCCGTTGTATGTTTATTCACATGTTGGGCATTTGACACAAGTTGATTACTTCAGAGTTACTCTTTTATCACTTATTTGAGGTTGAAGTTGACGTTCACAAAGGCGTGTTCTTATTTGATAACTTGCTCGAGCTTAAGAATTAGAGTTGAAGTATTAGGTTATCTAGTTACCGCAATGAGGTGGATGGTTGAAGACCGGTTAACTATCACTATTAGGAGTTACTTTGTTTTACTTTCGGTGTCACGCGTGATATTACGTTGTGGATAATCGCAAGAGGTGTTAATGTCTCATACTCTAATTGAGTATTGAGTACTTAAGAGATTTGCTTGGTGCATAAATTCTCTACACCGTTCTTCCATCTTTAAGTGCAAGCTTAAGACACAAATGCGGGGAATTAGACTTCAGTTTCAAGTTTGGTATATTGAGTTTTTCTTCAACAAAGGGTCACTTCAAATTGTCTACATATGGGTTGATAAAGATAGTCGAGAGAGTTTATGTAGCGCTTGATTCTCACAGATTCATTTGGGCTATTTGAGTTCTTCTCACAAGATTTCAAGTTTATGGATATATTATGTTTTGCTGATTCCGAGGTATCAAAACCATTTGGGGGAAGGATATATTATTCCAACTATTTAGGGAAAGTGGTCTCTGGAGACCTTTGGTTTATGTTACTTCAGTTGTTCGTTGGAAGAAATGTGAGAAGAATATTTGGAACGTGAGATGATACTACCTATCGACATCTTATATACGGTTTATGATAAAGTGCTTTCGGTTATATGCACAACATGTTCACTTGATCGAGCTAATTCAGTTATTTCAGAGTTGACATCCACAGAGATGATTAGTGACTCAACATGTTACATGGATGTCATCGTCTCTACTCTTGTTGGGTATATGTGTACATTATGTGCTGATTGGTTATATGTTATATAACTGGAATGCACTTGGTAAAATGAAGATGTTGATATATTGTTCCCCTAAATAGACAACGGGTCAATCTCGAAGAGTAAGGTGTACATCGGGATGCACAGCAGTTCATGTGATCGGTCGTAATCGTTAATCCGGATTTGATAACCAGGAGACGATCAATGTTTCAACTTGTTACTCGGTGTTCTCGTATTCTTCGTGGTGCCGAGCTTCAATCAATGAGACCGCTTTGTATTCAACTCTACTTCTTAGGGAAATGGTCTTTATTCGATGTTTGTCGGTTTGGGGGTAAGCTACCAAAGATTCAAATTGAGAAGGCTCATGTCCGTGACGATTTTCTTAGAAGCATCGAATGCTTTGGTGGCGAAAGTTTAAGAGATGTTGATTTCTTTCTTCTACAACGTCTTTGAACGATATCTTCATCTCGGTACTCATTTCATCATTCTCTTAAACTAATTTATCTCTTGTAAATATCTATTCAAAAACAAAATACAAAATTATAAAACCTTCAAAAATCAAATAGAAAAATATAAAACTTTCAAAATCCATAAAAATTTGAAAAATTCGAAAAATCTTCAAAAAATATTGTCTTTTTGTCATGTTTCTCTCGATTCGATAATATCTACGGTCTTGATGTTGTCATTCAAAGAATGACACGGGACTTTAGATGTTGTTCGAATTTTTTATTGAAAAAAAAATCAAAAAATCAAAAAATCAAAAAATCAAAAATTATTTTTGGGAGAAAGAGAAAAAAATGGTTTATTGTCATTTCAGGCAGTAACCCGCTTTTTCAAGGAAAGAACAGAGCCATACTTTATCATGTTTTCAAAATTCCATGCTCTGATATTTTAATCATTTATCTCATTGAAAACTAATGCTTTGAAAAATAACTCAGTCTCTATTTTTGATAATCATCCGGACTTATTTGTCAAAATATCTATCTCTCAATCAACAACCTATGTCATTGATTGAGGGAGAATGATTTCAATTAAATTAAAAAGTTATTTGGCATTAAATTGTTTTCAAAAGATATTCAAGCATGTTTTATCAATGGAGTCTAAAGTCTTAAAATCCGATCATTATCCGTTAAAACGCTTTCATAATCAAGTCACAATTCTCCTTAAAAGCTTTCAAAATCAATTTAAATCTATAAGAGATCACAAATCTCAAATGATTTGATAATTGTGATCGGGGAGAATGTGTGATTTAAATTGGATTTAAACTGATAATTCGGTAAATGGTTTTATAAGGATGTACAAGCTCCCTTCCCACATATGACAAACGATTTCAAATTTTCCATGCACATGTTGAGGGGAGCATCTATCTTAAACCTATGATTTGAAACGTGATAACTTATCTCAAGGTGCAGGTTCTCTCTAGTATGTGCAAAACTCTTTTCAATCTCGAGGCACATATTGAGGGGGAGCAAAATCATGAAAACCTCATCCTTCCCAAAATGCTTTATCTACTTGATTCGATTAGGGAAGTGATGTTGATATTTTTAAAAATGGTAATCAAAGAAGTTAATTCTTTCTCTTGCCTCCGTGTGGAAAACTATTTCAAATACTTGATTCACATGTTGAGGGGAGTTCTTCTTCTAAAAATATCAAAACAATTCAGTACAAAATGCTTTGATAAAATATCATAAGTATCTGGATTGATTTTCAAATGGTTTTCAATTGGTTCCTATGGCACATGAACAATACCAAAAAGACCGACCAACTTTACATTATGTATGGTGATATAAGGACGATAAGGTTAGGTATGTATTCCCATGATCCGCCAGAACCGGAGGGATCTACCCAGGACTATCCACTAGTTAGTGTAGAGTTCTTAGGTATGATGATAAAAGGAGAAAAATGAGATATGGGAAGAGTGCGGACTAAGACTGAGCTAGTACTCGAATAAACCCAACAAGGTTCTAGCTATGAAGTCTCGGTAAGCACTGAAGGGGTTGAAGAATTAAAAGAATTGAATGAGAAAAGGGTGAAAACAAATAGCCCTCCATTTATTCAACCTTAGGGCAGAAACCGGTTCAATTCATATGCTACTGATGGTAACATCGGTATTGAAGACAAGACGTCATGGACCCAGACTGCACTTCAACTTTCCAAACCACTCAAGTTCCTCTTAAAAGGACTTGTTTCATTCTCACGGGAACCGACATTATCTATCGACTTTCTCTTAGAGATTGTTGATATTGAAGAAGGAGACCTTCTCCTAGTCTCCGATATAGGATCCAAATATGCACAAATTGAGTCTAGAGCCACGAGATCATCAATAAATCTCATTAGGACACTTTCAATGAAGACTCTCTGTTTCACACAATGTGGAAAGAGAGATTATATCTTGAGTCCTACGCATTATCCTTGTGGTATTGCCAGAACATCCGAGTGATGTGTTTACATATTCACTATGAAGATGGAAAGCCTTCTAGAGCCAACATCTAACAAGCTCTTGGTAGGTGGCATGTGAGATCTATTATATAGATCAACCATGTGACAACTGAACGGAAACAATGGGGCGATTCAATCTTTTGAATCAATCCGGTTCAGGTTATGGATTGACGGATACCTTTGAAAACCGGTCTTTGTGCTTTAAAACTCTTTTCATTAGCACGTCGACCGTGTACTAATTTTTCAAATCAAAAGGTGTTTTATGATTGATAATTGATTTTCATTAAAACCTTCGTTATATTGCAAAACAATTTCTATTGAGCAATACACGATTGTTTTTCAAATCTCTTTTCATCAATCGTGGACGTAAAATTGGTTCACTCACTCCGTGTTGTCTTCTTTGAGACGTTCCGGTTTGAGAACAGCTAGAGCTGCTGCGAAACCCTATCAAGGAAATTCTTCAGAATTATACCTGATCACAGCAAGACTTGTACCGATCAACGGGAACCGTGGGCCGTGTACCTCAATTCATCGAAAGTGTTCAAAGACACTTTCGTGCGCTTTATTGCTAACTGACTTATGCAGGTACACCCCGACGTTTGCGGTGATCGAAATGAAGCGTCAATCCATAGCCGCATGCTCACCTATCACATTCATCTCAAAAGAAATCATGATTAGTGCATCAATGACTCTGATATATTCACTCCATGCTTCTCTACGCCGCCAATATCATGAATCAACGAATGCTTCCGCTACTCTGATGAGAATATATCATGATCTAGAATGTGAGCATGTCGGTCCGAATGTCACAACATCACATAATACCAACACCACAATGGATGTATCAGAGATTTTCTATTTGTTGATGATCTCAAAAGTCGGCTCAACATTATTATCACATGGATCAAGAAAAGACCTCCACTTGGATTAACCAAACATGCAATGAGTGGAATCAATGACTACGAGCCTTGAGCAAAGTACTACATCAAGAATGCAAGATCAATTGTTAATGTAATATCCGATTGTATTCAATGTCATTTTAGTATATGTTTGAGGTGACCTCCCTTAGGGGAGATTGTTAGGAATTAGAAATTCCCTGTATTAAAGAGTCGGTCACCTCAAGTATATGTAATCGTTAGAATGCTCGTAGTCATAGTTATATTTAGTTAAGTAGTATTTTGTTAAGTAACACCGTGGAGGACGGATGGGTCTTTACCCATTTGTATGCCCGATCCACGACCGTTGTGTGGCGTTTTATGTAAGACTATAAATACTCTCTACCTCCCAAGGTAGAGAGTTGGAGCTCATAATAATATCTTTCACTTTCTCTCACTAAGTTCCCTAAACCTCTAACTTTCTCTCTCTAGAATTCCACTTATACGCCCACTTGTGTTAATGGTTTGATGTGTTTGTGAAATCCAATATCCAACACACGTCCTTATTCTTAACGTGTTGTGTCTTTTAAGGTCGTAGGGTATGCGTTATTCCCTAACTCTTTGAGACTACCTTAAGGTTATTGCCTACGAAATCTCTAGGATTCATAAACTAACTCTAAGGTTATCTATGGATGTTTAGCCTACAATAACTCTAGGTGATTATAAACTAATGTTCACAAATATTACTCAAGCATTAAAAACACAATGAATGACCTATCGCAATACTAGGTCAATCACAATTAAGATAAGAGACAACCAATCAATATTCAATACCTAGGTTTCATAGATCTAAGCAAACACACAAGTAAATTAGCCAGACATGGAAAACATGCAAGCATACACACAAACAATTGAAGACATAATTGAATTAATGAAGTAAATCACTTATCTTGTTGTAAAATAGGGTACGGAACCCTAAGAAACTGCCCAAGACAGCCAAAGTTCGGTTTAGCTTTTACTCCACAAAACTACCTCTCTTAAAATCTGAAAATTCGAATTCTATATATAGAATTACAACATGCGACGGCGTCACTCTTTATTTGTGACGTTGTCGGATCACCGCCATAAGGTTTTCGTCTTGGCCACGTCAACTTTGTGACGGCGTCACCTTATGGTTGTGACGCCATCGGCTTCATCTTCTGACGCGGTCGGGATCCAAATCTAGGACATCTGAGTTGTGACGCCCTACTCTTTAAAACCTGATGCCGTCAAGTGTAAAATAGCAATTTGGCTACTGAGTCGTCACAAAGCATGTTGCGACGGTGTCGCCATTTGGCTGTGACACCGTCAACTTCAATTCCAGCAGCTTGAGTGTCTTGATTCTTTACTTTGGCCATTTTCTTCATATATTCGCGCCTTTTCATCCGAATATGTATCATTCCAACAATTTGCCTTCAAGAGACCTAAAAAGTGAAAAGGAACGTAATTAAGCTTTAACGGATATAAAAGTGGTCGATTAAGGGCTTAAATGACCCCTCAAAAGTGTACCTTTTAAATCCTTATCAAATATCCCTACACTTGGTTTTTATCTTGTCCTTAAGCAAATGTGCTTTTAGCCAATTAATTTATAAGTTAGGGGTCATGAAGCATTAGTTTAGAACAATTCACAACACGTATAAGCCCCGAAAAAGTCATAACAAGCACGGAAATTACATACTAGCACCTCACAAGTGGTGTTTGGATACTCTCATCTCTCGAGTGTATATGAAATATATCAAGTTGGAAATGGAAGATAAACACTCATTAACCGGTCCTAGTACATAGATTACCATAGGCTTGAGACTAGATCAAACCTCCATCGCTTTGGCGTAAGCACCTAGGAAAAACTATCCAGGAGGTCTTTTAAATGGTTGTAACGTTAGGCTTAAGGTAGGGAAACAAAGGGTTTGGTGGGATAGGTGATTTAGTGGTGGCAAGTCAAAAATCTTTATGTTACAAGCATGAAAAGAATGGCGTTGCTAAACCAAGACTCGACACTCTAAACTCTAGATAAATTAAAATAAACAAACATAAATTTAAAGATAGATGTAGGATGGTAGCCCGTGTTCTTTTTCTTTTCTTTTTTTTTTCTTTTTACACTCTCTTTTTTTTATCTTTTTCTCTTTTTTCTATTTTTTTTTTATTTTTTTTTCATACACTTTTACTCTACCATCCTCTACGATAACATCAAAATAATAGGGATTTATAGGCACATAGTTTTTATTACTCTAACACTAATTTGACCTGAATTGAAAAGATCATGTTGGAATCACTCCTAAACAGTATTTCAAGTATTTATATTTCATATGCAATAGGTAGCTTTATTATGGCCTTTATGTTTGTTTAAGGTCAAGCTTATGTAGAAGGCCCATAAGCTTAGGCCCAAGCCCACATAAGAAAGGATGGGAACTAGGAGTGTTGCCCTAGCTTCCCTCCTATAAATAATCTTGTAAACCCTCATTTGAGGGTTGGTTGTTCAAGTTATTCTCTTCACATACACTCTTTCTTAAACCGTATTATTGTTAATGTGTGTTTGTGTGTGTAGCTTGTTCATCCGCCTTCATCTCTTTCTCTATAACTTGTGTTTGTAAAACTAGTGACCTAAAAGTGGTATCAATCGCCAAATAGTTGGGTGTACTCGTTTGTTTTTGAAGTTTTTGATTTTGGGTCTTACGCGTAAGGTTAACGCATTCTTTAGCTTTTTTAAAAAACTTGTTTTTTGCACTTTTTAATCCAAGATTCTTGTACTTTCAACGTTTTAAGGTGTTAAAATACTTGTTTTTGGCAAAAAGTTTCAAACTTTACGCGTGGATCATTGTTTTTGAACTAGTTTCTATTCGTGTGTGTATTTCTATGCATAACTGTTTTGAGTGCTTTGGATCATCAAGTTTCACACTTTTGTGTTATTTTGGTGTTATTGAAGCTATTTCATCACACAAAAACTGGTTTAGAAACAACTTTGGGCAAAATCAAAATTACGAGTAATCCTACGCGTATCAAAACCCTAAAATTACGCGTAAGATTTTTCCTTGGTTTGATCTTCATTTTCCTGGTTTATTCCGTGTTTTCTTACTTGGATAAGTCTGAAAATACGTCGACTTTGGATATCTTTTGCACCGTGAAGTGTAAAAGATCATTTGGGCAAAAACCCTAAAATTACGCATAAGCATAAGCTTACGCGTAGAAATTCTACGCATAAGATTCACTTTACGCGTAAACTTAGGTCTACGCATAAGGTAATCCTACGCCTAACTTTTGTCTACGCATAACTTTAGTGCTTTTATCCTACTTACGCGTAAGCTAAAACCTACGCGTAACTCTTAATTGTTACGCGTAACTTTGGTGTTTTTACGCTTAAGTGCTACTTGGTTATTGTGATTTCTACGCCTAAGGACACTTCATCAACAAAGGTTCATTCGACTACAAAGATCCATTTTTACCAACACAAGTTTATCAACATGTCACAACCACCATACTCTAACTATTTCCCTTACACTTATCCTCAACGACAACAACAACTAAGTCCACAACATCAAGAATGGAATCAACAACAAGCAATTTATCAACAACAATTTAATCAACAACATACTCCACAACTTGCTGCAAATCCACAACCTCAAATGGTTCAACCACCACCAAGTCTTCAAGTTCAACCGTACACAAATGAATTCAATCAACATCCATCAAGGAACACTATGAAGGAACCCACTTGGTTTGCAAAGATGTGTGAAGCTTTAAGCAGCTAACAATCAATTCATGAGGCTGGATCACTTGATAGACCTCCAATGCTCACTTCCAGAAACTACGATCAATGGGTGATAAGGTTCTTTAGGTTTTGTGATCTAAAGAAGCCACATGGAAAGTTCTTAAAGAAGGTTATCTTGGAAGGTCCATTTGAGATGCCTACTATCATTGTACCCTGAGATCCAAATGCCATTCCACCAAGAGATGAACAAACGAACATTGCTCTTGTTGCAGACTTGAATCCTCAAGAACTTCTACACTATGAAGCTGATGAGCTTGCAATGGAATACATCCTTTTAGGATTACCAAACCCAATTCTTCGTAGTGTTGATGCTCAAAAACTGCACGAAAATGTGGGATCATATTCGTCTTCTTATGGAAGGATCTGTACTCAATCAAGAAGATTTGGAATCCAAAATTTACTTGGCTTATGAACACTTCATGATTGAACCTCGAGAGACACTAGAGTCTTATCATCACCGATTTTCAGACATCATCAATGATTTGGATAAACACAACATCATCATGCCAAGAATTGCGGTGAATACTAAGTTCCTAAGTAGTCTTGGTCCTGAATGGGAGAAGTATGTCATTTTTCTCCGTCAAGCGAAGAACATGCATCATTCTACCTACGGATTGTTGTACGATTACTTGAAACCTCATGAAAAGGAAGTTGATCGAGAAAGGATTCTCCGTGCTCAAATTGCTCCACCAACACATCCGTAAAATCAACAACTTGCCTTATATGCTCAAAAGCTTATTCTCCTCAACCAAAGAACTCAACCAAATGCTTCAAACACACCTTCACAGCAACAACCTCAACAAAATCAATTGGTTCCATACAACAACAATGCTCAAGCATATGTCAGTGAAGCGACTGAGGAAACCGATCCGTTCTAAGCATTGCAACAAGGATTTGTGATGATTGCTAATGCTTTTGGCCGTTATACCAACAAATCCAACAATCGTATTCGTTCCTCATCTAACACACGGACTCAAGCTGTTGTGAACAATGGACGTGTTGAAGTTCAGAATCGTGATTATGGTCGCCAGATGGGCGGTGGTCAAGGGTTTAATGCCGTGGGTAGGAATAACAACAGAGCTCAAGTGGTGGAACAGGGAAATGCTCAAAATGGGTTGAATGGTCTTCGATGCTACAACCGCAATGAGAAGGGACACCTGGCTAATGCATGCCCAAAGCCAAGGACTCGGGGTAGTGCTTATTTCAAAGAGGCTCTTCTTTTGGCCTTAAGGATGAAGCGGTGGAACTCTCACGACAAAGAACGAGCTTTATGGCAAATGCGACTCGGATGATGATATGGAGGACTTGCGTGCCAATGCATTGTTATGTTGATGGCTAATATGCAGGCGTTACACATGAGTGACACAGGCCCAGTGTATGACATTGATGGCTTGTCTCAGTACCGAACAAACCATATTTATCTCGATCTCATATCTCCGCCAACATCCGAATCCGCAAGGCTCGGAATGTTCAAAATGAGTCGTCCACATCTCATTCCGACGATTTTCAACTAGACCCGTAGTTATATTTGACGATCAAGATGACCAAACGGTTTCCCTTGATAATCAAATTGACTCCGTGGTTATACTTGAGGATCTCAGTAATGATCATGTTGTGACTCACATTGAACACGCTGAACTTTTGCCTCATCCAGATTTTGCTCGCTTAATACAAGACCAACAAACCATAGTGGAAGAATGTCGTGCAATTAATCGGGACTTGAAAAGTAAAAATGCACTGTTAACAAAGGATTTTGAATGTTTACAAAAGCAACTCAACTTTTTCAAAACTCAAGAAAAACGTGAAAACGGTTTTGAAGCAACCTTTGCCAAATCTTATCAAAACGAAAAATATTTAGAACGACAGATGCGTGATCTAGCCGCTTCGAAGAATGCTTTGTTGTCCGAAATAGAACAATCTGAAACATGAACATAAAAAGCAAATTAACGCTCTCACCTTGGAAAATCAAAAAGCTAAGGCCGAGTTGTTAAATTGTCAAAAACAGTTCTCTGCATACAAAAAGCATTCAACGAAACGAATAGATGATCATCTTGAAGAAATCATCGGCTTGCAAAACAAACTTAAAGAGTTTAAAACTGTTGTTTACAAACATGGCGAGTCGGTCACGACCATTGAAAAGTTTACTTTAAAACCAAATCCAAATGGATATGGACCTAATCTTGCTGATTACAAACCTAAGCTTTCAACCAAAACATTCAAACCAAATCCGAAGTTTCCAAAGTGCACAATATAAAATTGATAATTCTGTTATGAATGTTGTTGAATATCATCGTCAAGAGGAATTAGATGCATAAGACGAGAGTCGATCAAAATTAAAAACTGTTGTTTACAACAAACCTTTTAATTATTCAAAACCGGTCACTTTCGTCACACCAACGGATTCTTCAAACACACCAAGGGTTATCATCAAAACACCTGAGTCTTCGATTGTTAATCCCAAACAGCACTTTGCACAAACTTATGGTCCTTTACCTTCCATTAGTGAAGTAAACTCACAACCCGAAAATCGAAAAATTCTTCGATATTTTGACATTTTCATGGCTGACCTCAAAATTTTACAACATGAGATAGAATATCGACCTGAAATCAAAGTTGAACATTTTCAATCGCCTCTGTCGCGAGAACAAAGAGACATTTTTCAGAAAAATCTTTTACCTAATGTTAAAAACTTGAAAAGTTGTGCAATTGCTTGGGAAAAGGATTTTCATAAGGAACTTGGGGTCATGAAAACGTTTTGAGAAAACGTAAACATCTATTTCTAATACTAAACGTAAAAAGAAACTCTTGAGAAAAGATGTTGATCGACTATTGGAAGATGTTATCGTGCGATGTTCAAAATGTTGTGTTATTGAATTCTTTGTCATATGCATTTGATAATATCTCTGCGATCTTGTTTCGTGGTAAATGTTGAGAACACCGATAATGTGCTTCGATCGAGTCCTTAAAAGTTGAAAACAAACGATTGTCAAACGAACTTTCAAATGCAATACGTCGCCTTAATTGGTGTCAAAAAGATATTCACGATCAACAACTTGCTTTTCAACACAAAATCAACCTGTTGCGTGCAAAACCTTCTGATTCTAAAATTGAGCAACCGGATGATCAAAACGTGTCTTTCAAGTGTCAAATCTCAAAATATGAACAAGAACTTGTAAAAGTTAAAAAGGAATATGGTGTCATATTTGATTTACTCAAAAGACTCGTGATGAAGCATCAAATGAACTTGATCATTATCTTGCACACACTAAAGAAGTTATGCATTTTGCTGGAAATGTTCGGTCTGAAAATCAAGATCGATTCACACTATCATCAAGTTAAGAGGAATGTTAGGAAAGTATGAACAACTTCCGCCAACAATCATTAAGAGATTAGCCCCGTAACACTTAGTACTCATGCACCTAGAATCTCTACTGCCAAATCACAAGTAGCTAACGTGCTTCCTTCTAATGAAACAGGAATAGTTGAGCCTTTTCCAAACGTCCGCACTTCACGCCTAGAGCACTCAATCGAAGAATAGGAAGTTGCGACCTAAGAAAAGATCAATCAAGAATGCTAAAGTAGAAGAACACCCTAGGACTCTGAATAAGACACACGTTGCCTCCACTATAGATATTGCGTCTAGCAAATGTAATAGAAATAGTGATGTAACGAATGCTAAACCGTTAAGTACTTTTGATATTCAGTCTAATGCATCTTGTGATATTTGTCGTAAAAGTATGAATTCCGATTGTCATGATAAATGTGTTGCTAAAGCTATCATCTCTCGTTTAAGGAATCCTAAGAACCGGAATACCTCTAGGCCCACTAATCTTTCTAAGTCCGTGCTTGGTAGACCGCCATCTTTAGATTCTAAGAAACGCATTGCTGTCCCTGTAGCTCAGTTTCACCTCCTAGGAATGTAGTACCACCTAGTGAATTCACTAAGACTAAAGCAAAGAGTAGTTATAGATGGCATAAATGGTTATATAACACACTAGGATTTAAGTGGATACCTAAAGCTATTGATGTGTGTATATCTACTATAACTGCTATGGAACCCTCTAACATTTCGGATTCCAAATCTACTTCTATTCCATCCGTGTCGTGTGTAATGCAGTGATACGATCATTCTTGGATTGTTGATAGCGGATGTTCCCGACACATGACAGCAATCTTAAACTGTTATCAAACTTTATTGCAAAGTTCATTGGCATCGGTTCGGAATGATCACTTCGCAGCTATCATGGGCTACGGAGATTATGTCAATGGGAACATCGAAATCAGCAGGGTTTACTATGTGGAAGGCCTCGGTCACAATCTGCTTTCAAGAGGTCAATTTTGTGATGGAGATTTGGAGGTTGCTTTTAGGGAGAAAACTTGTTTCATTCGTGATCTACAAGGAAATGACCTTATGTCTCGCTCGCGTAATTCTAGTCTCTACACTATCTCTATGCAAGACATGGTTGCTTCCTCTCCCATTTGCTTACTTTCTAAGGCTACATCAACAAAATCCTCGGCTATGGCACCGCCCTCTCACATCTAAACTTTCAAACCATCACCAACCTTGCTCGACACAAACTAGTTGAAGGACTCCCACGATTCCGGTATTCAAAAGATCACCTTTGCTCAACTTGTGAACAAGGGAAAAGCACTCGTGCTCATTTTCTTTCAAAGGTGGAACACGCTCTCAAAGATGTGCTTCATCTTCTTCACATGGATTTGTGTGGCCCGATGCGTGTGCAAACGATCAATGGCAAACGCTACATCTTAGTAATTGTTGATGACTACTCACGATGGACTTGGGTCTACTTTCTTCGTAGCAAAGACCAAGCTCCATAAATGATCATCACCTTCTCACAAAATACGTGTTCACCGCAACACCGTAATCATCGAATGCATAAAGGAACTGAATTTGTTAACAAAACCCTTCGTGAATTCTATGAGAAAGTGGGAATTCAGTATCAAACATCTATTGCACGTACACCCGAACAAAACGGAGTTGTTGAAAGACGAAACCGAACGTTAGTGGAAGCCGCAAGAACAATGTTAATCAATGCTAAACTCCCAGATTACTTATGGGCGTAAGTCGATCTATCGCATGCTATACTCAAAACCGTTCTATGATCACAAAACGCCACAACAAAACACCTTTCGAGCTTGTCCACAACTATAAACCGAACCTCAAACACTTTCATGTATTTGGATCCCTTTGCTATCCGAATAATGATCGTGATGATTTTGGAAAGCTCAAAGCCAAAGCTGACATTTGAGTCTTTATTGGATCGTGATAATTCTAAAGGTTTCCGAATCTTGAATCGTCGAACTAAGGAGGTAATGGAAACGATTCATGCTCATTTCGATGAACTCACGGAAATGGCTTCTGAGTATAACAGCTTAGAACCCGGTCACAACCGCTTAAACTTTCCACAAACCCCATCATCACCAAGAAAGCCCTCACTAACTCGTCAACAAATGGAAAGGTTATTTGCTCCTCTCGTTCGCGGACGATATTGATGAACGTGCTCCGTGTATCCGCTGTTTCACGCACAACCCGATAATATTCCTATACCCGATACACCTGCTACAACAACTACTGTTGAAGATGCACCTACACCAGTTGACTCCAACACAACAGCTGAACACACCGCTTCCAACAATGATGAACCGGTGATGATATTCTCAATGAAATACCCCCACCTGCAGATTTTGATCCAAATGCGTTCTTCAATCCGTTTGCTAATGAGACCGCCGCACCAAATGTCGCGAATCTTCAACAAACCATTTGAACCCTCGAACCGCACAATGTATACCAACATCAACCCTCTACACATAGATGGACAAAAGACCATCCTCTGGCTAACATTATTGGCAACCCGAATCAACCGGTCGTTACGAGACAACGTCTTCACACAGACGGTGAACATTGCATTTATGCACTCACCGTCTGCCAATCAACCTAAAACATTAAAGACGCAATGACAAAAGACAAGCGGATTGAATCCATGCAGAAGAACTCAACCAATTCAAACGTCTTGAAGTATGGGAACTGGTTGAAAGACCAACAGGGTCTACGTCATTGGTCTAAAATGGATTTGGAAAACAAATTGATGATGAAGGAACGTCATCCGAAACAAGTCACGCCTAGTTGCTAAGGGTTATCGCCGGGAAGAGGGAATAGACTTTGAAGAATCTTTTGCTCGGTTGCTCGCCTTGAGGTCGTTCGGATATTTCTCGCGTCGCGCTCATATGAATATGACGGTCTATCTGATGGATGTCAAAACGGCGTTTCTCAATGGACAACTTAAAGAAACGGTCTATGTCACCAACCGGATGGATTCGTTGATCCCGAGTTCCCGAACCATGTTTACAAACCGAACAAAGCTCTTTATGGTCTCAAACAAGCCCCTCGGGCATGGTACGATAAGCTATCATCTTTCCTCATTGCCAATAATTTCACCAAAGGCTCGGTTGACCCAACTCTTTTTATACAATATCACGGGGCACACATCTTAATTGTTCAAATTTACGTGGATGACATCATTTTTGGGTCTACACATAAAAAGTTTTCAATCGCTTTTGCAAAACTAATGAAGAAAAATTTTGAAATGTCCATGATGGGTGAACTTACGTTCTTTCTAGGACTACAAGTTCATCAATCAACCCGTGGTATTTTCTTGAGTCAGTCCAAATATGCCCTTGAATTGTTAAACAAATTTGGAATGAAAACCTGTGACACTTATGCCACACCAATGGCTCATACCAAGAAATTAGATGCTGATTTACATGGGAAATTGGTTGACCCTACCAAATACCAAAGTATCATTGGATCTCTCATGTATCTAACACTAGCGACTGATATTGTCTTTGCCGTTTATCTATGCTCCCGTTATCAGTCGCGACCAACTGAAACCCACCTCTTCGAGGCTAAAAGAATCCTCCGATACATCAAGGGAACCATTAACTTGGGGATCTGGTATCCGAAGGATTCCGGTTTTGAACTAATCGCTTTTTCAGACGCTGATCACGCAGGATGCCTAGACTCAAGGAAAAGTACTTCAAGAGCACTACAATTTCTTGGTGATAAACTGGTGTCTTGGCAATCAAAGAAGCAGGATTGTACATCACTGTCATCAACCGAAGCAGAATATGTAGCCATGTCGCCGTGTTGTGCTCAAGTCATCTGGATGAGAACACAACTCAAAGACTATGGTTACTTATTTGTCAGAATCCCGATGTACTGCGACAATCGGAGTGCCATTGCCATCTCGTGCAACTCCGTTCAGCACTCGAAATCAAAGCACATCGATCTACGCTATCATTTCATCAAGGACCACGTGGAACAGGCTACCGTTGAACTATACTTTGTGGGTACTGAATACCAATTGGCGATCTTCTCACCAAAGCCTTGCCTCCCGCTAGGTTTAATGAGTTGGTCCACCGAATTGGTATGAGGTGTTTGACTCAAGAGGAATTGGATGACCTCTTAAAACAGTCTTAAAAACCTGACAAACACCAAAACATCTTTTGTAAATACTTTTTCAAAAACAAAATACAAAAATATAAAATCCGATAAAACAACAAAAATATTCTCCTAATCTATATTTCTTTCAACATTGCAAGTACATTTCTTCCGTCAACACTTTAATCTTTCAAAATTCAGAATTTTTCCGATCAAGTGTTGAGGGGAGAAAATAATCTTTAACCGCTTCAAAACATCTCTGTACTTGCATGTTATCTTATCTCAGTTGAATCTTTTACAAATGGTGGTACATTTCCTGGTTCAAAGACACTCCTCGGACTTTAATTAATAACCTTTCATTATTTTCTCAAGTCGAGGGGGAGTGTCGTCAAGTTTCTTTCCTAAAATCTTCGTTTGGTAACCACAATGGAAGTTAAAAGGCTTTGTTTGAAAAAGGAAAAGGTGGAGGGACCAAAACTGTCAAAAGGTTAAAATCACTTTTAATAAAACACCCTCCCACCTACATTTATTCTTCACATTTATTACAAAACCTAACACATCCTACGCCTTAAAATCGTTCAAGATATCTGTTGATTTGATCATCATTGTGTAAGTGTTTTTGTGATCTAAACATGTTTTTTAGATAAGGTTTTGAATTTCATTCAAATCCAACGGTTAAAATTCAGGTTACGAGTGATTAGGTGTTCTACGCATAAGCGTATGAACACACAATCATTGTGTGGACGTTTGTGGTTAAATGGATTATGTCAAAACGTTTCAAATACATCAATGATATCAATTTATTCATCAAAACCACCCGAAACACATCAATGATTTTTGAAAATTAGGGTTCTTATGTCGAATTGGGTGTTTTCGAATGTGAAGTGTTTTGGTCAAAAAGATTGTTGGGTTATGTTCTTATGATGTTGAATTGATGATTTCCTTGCTTTATAACCACCCAGAAACTCTAAATCATCAACAATTTGGAATTAGGGTTTAAAGTTCATAAGTTTGGGTATTTTTGATTCACCATGAATTGGGTGTTATAACTTGGTATATAGACTTCCTCAACACTCTTTAACTACCAGAAAAAGTTTGGTGCATATTCCATGGCTAGATCTCATACACGTAGATTTAGGGTTTAGACTACGCGTATGCAGTTCTACGCGTAACTGTTAAACTGTGCAAATGTGTTTTGATTTGTCATAAAATGAATGTTATGTGTTTAACTTTGTTGATATGATGCTTTATTTCAGGCTTGCAACACGTAATATTCGAATCAAGGTTGTTGTTAATCTACGCATAAGGATCACCTTACGCGTAGCTTGTTATGCGTAAGATTAGTCTTACGCGTAGCTTCTACGCATAAGGTTCTACATATGGGACTACGCGTATCCTGTGAAGGATATGCGTAAACAATGACCTCTACGCATAAGGTCAACTCTTACGAGTAGCCTTACGCGTAAGGTTAATATATGCCTACGCATAAGCTTTACGCATAAGGTCCTCTTTTTCCTACGCGTAACACTTCTACGCGTAAGTTAAGACCCTACACGTAAGTTTACGCCACGCATATATCATTCGCTTCTACGCATAACTTTACCAATCCTACGCATAAGCCGAGATCATACCTTCGTTATGAATTGTTACGTGTACAAACTTGTAAATAAACTAATCATATCATCACGAATCCTAAAATGTCACTAATAAAATGAAATCGTTTGATATGTTGTGAACAATAAGTGATAAAATAAACTTTAAAACTTAAAGTTAACTAACTCACTAAACATTTCACGACGTCATTGGACTATTGAATATACAAGTGACTTAGGACTCGTAACATTCATTGACACTGTACATTCAATAACTAGACAATAAGACCATCTGTTGACTAACATTATGTCTTTCGATATGTTGGTTCTTCTGGCTAATGTTATTTCGATCACGACATGGTGAACAAATGAATATGGATGCACCTGAAGTTCTCTCCATTGCCGATATCTATCCTCATGGCTATCCAATGAAGATAGGAAAGAATAATCTCCGTGTTGACTTTGCACCCTCACTTGCTCAATCTTGTTTAATTGCTATTGACATTCGAGGACTCATCCGTATCGTAACATGCTTTCACACTCTGCAACTGTTCCCGAGATCTACATCCAACAGCTTCGAACACTATGGAAAGGGTCAAAGGACAAAGCTGCGGACGGTGACTCAATCACAAACAAGTCACCATTACACCTGCAGACTTAAGGGTCGTTTCTCCTAATTCCTCGATGTCGATCCAACCAAACTATATGCCACACCTTGAAGAGCTCACTCTCCAATTCTTAATCAATATCGGTTATGACGAGGCTACAGGAATAATCACCAAGCATTCTCACGTAGAGCTTAAGAGTATTCCTCAACCCTGGAGAACTCTCTACGTGATCATCACCAAGTCGTTTTCGTCGTGGCGGCTATGAGCACCCTAAGCTCATGGAACTGCAAATATTCTGGTCATTGGTCAACAAGAAACACATCGCTATCGGCTCGATTTGGGATGACATGATGTCATTTCTCAACAAACTTGGCTCAAAGATTCCCTACATCAGATATACTAAATTGTTGATCCAGAGAGCACTTGGACTTCATCCCGACATTCCCAAGAGGCTCAATGACCCCGACAATCACGACATGTTGACGGAACCCATTCTATCTGTCCGAATCAAGGAAACGTCTACAAAGAAACAAGGTCGTCTGCCGATTTCCTTCTAATCAAGATGTCGAAAGCTCGAATCGTATAAAAGGTATCCGGAAGCAAATGACAAGGCAAAGTTGGTCATCTCGACGAAAAATCTTCTGGAACCCCTGTAAGGAGAACCAGAAAAGGAAGTGCTGGAAGTGTCACAAGTTCGGATAGTCGAGGAATGTTCCAAAGAAGAAACCTATTCCAAAGCGGAAGCCTACCACAAAGAAAAAAGTTCCTTCTCGAAGCCACCAATCCTTTCACCGAACCGCAAAGAAAGCTTGTGGACGAGGACTCGATGCTATCGACACGGATGAAGAGATTACATACTCAAACCGCAAAGGATGAAAATCCTCAAGTACCAAAACCTCCAAGTCCTCAAACTAATAAAGGAAAAGGGAAGACTCATGCACTTGTGCCACAAGATGAAAGCTCTAAAGAAGATGAAGAGCAATGGATCAATCATACAGAAGAAGTTTCACATCGTTAGACATCTTCATAAGGTCAAGAATTTGCTAAAGATCAAATGGGTGGCCCAGAGGATCAAGTGGTGCTGCCACTCTCCGGATCCCGATGCGGTTAATCAACCCGATAAGGGATCCGGTGCCACCACTCTTGTGCAACAACAAAAGCCTATTGAGGACACTATTGATTATGATTTTGAGAAACCGAGCCGAAAGAAAAGTCTAGAGATGACGAGGATGACTATACAAAGTTTCTTCTAGACAGTCCAACACACTCAAAGGAGAAAACCTCAGAAACTCCTAAGGACCTGAAGTCTCCTCATGTCTCCTCATCATCAGATTCTTCATCTCACTCATCACCACCACCATCTACAAAGTCAACCAAATCATCATCCAAATCCGTGAAGAAACAACCTAAATCTTGGATTTCTCAGCTCATAAAAGATTGTGAAAGCGTCCAACAAGTCGAAAGAAGGACATACTTTACAAAAACTGAATTGGTTTGTCGACACATTCAAGACTTAAATGATGAGAAAGACAAGATGGAGAAAGAAAGGGAATTTGTTCAGAAGTTCATGAAGAAACATCGTAAAAAGGAACTGAACGAAATGATCGAAGGTTACACTAACAAGTACCTTCGGGATATCGTTCCTAAAGTCCAAAAGGAACTGGAGAAGACAAGAAGAGATCATACTCACAAGTTTCTTCTCGACATCTGTCCCCGTGTGACTAGAGAAGTATTTTCCGGACAACTCACCCCTAACATCGTAGCATTGGTTAAACATACAATGGCCAAAGAAGCCGATCTCTCGAACTGAAGTTAATCGCTAAACTTGTGATACAAATGTCAAAGCGATCCGAACGCTTACTTCGGATGAAGCTAAATTTTTCGAAAATCTACTTGATTTTCAACTCAGATCATCATGCAAGGAGTCAACCGATCAACCCAAACGACCAAGAGATGACGATGATAAGGACAAGTACTCTGCACCTAAACGCGTCGAAGCAACTGGTAAATCTACTTCGATGCCACCTCCTCCACCACGGACTTCTTCTCAACAAAGGTCTCCTCCACCTCGGTCTTCTACGATAAACCTGACGATTCCAAGTTACCACCCCGACTCATAAAACAGTGATTACTTTGAGTATACGGGTGGTGACGATGAAGAGGTCCTTGAGCCCCGACAACAACCCACTTCACCCAAACAAGTGCGAAACCGATCATCATCAAGGCCTTCCAAAAGAAGAAGAAGACGACTCACCGAGTCGTATCATGGCTAGATGACGATAAAACCGAAGAGTTTGAATGGTTCTCCACACTTGTCAATCAAACTCCCTACCCCGATGAAGGTCAAGAATTGGTAGACGGTTCTACATTGGAGCACGCAAAACTTTTGCAAGAAAAGTTCCATGTGTAGAAAATGACGAAATCGAGTTGAAGCGAATCAAGAATGAAGCATTTCAACTTCTAAAAGACAGCTCAAAGCCTCGAGGTCGAATATCATCTTGAGAACATCGCTCGAGCTATGTCTAACGACATGGATTGGCTCAATCCCGAAGCAAACATTGACTTCACACAAAGGGACAACCCTCCATACTACACCGATTGGACCAAACCCTACCGACCATTGGCCAAACAGACGAACCACGGATTCCCTTCCGATACTTCTTTAACAGAGACCTGGATTTTCTCTTACACGGTAGCGATGGTTCGCGAAAATACGCTACATCATTGACTCTTCCATTCCCAACGGCTATTTACTCAAACTACATAGCTATCGAGGGACGTGCAAATCACTTGTTTTCCGACAACGTGCAAGCATACGACCAAGATGCATTGTATGGGATTCATCATTGGCCCGAACGCCGAAGAATCTACTACGCACGGTTCGAAGTCTCAACATGCGTGTATAGTTCTAAGGACATCGTGGCCATCAAACACATTGATCTCAAGTCTAAGTGGGACTACACATTCTTAAAGAATATCATAGTCAAACGACAAGATGAACAGGACTATGGATTCTCCGAGGCTGACTTTGAGAACTTGTCCTTCAACGACATCGAAGACATGTACCTTGCCAAAGTACGTGGTCGTATGAGACAATTCTCGACCGAAGTTCAACGTGAATTTATCAAGTCAGTTCTCATCTTCATTAGACGCATCGTGATCAAAGAACGTGTTGAAGATATCCGGATGGCTCGTTGAATCTTATCGACGCGTGTCAACCTCACTCCTCCAACGCTTACTCTTCCCGATCTCAACCGGCTCTCTCAATATACACTCATCAGCAAACCTTTCGGCGTTGTTTACCATAGTGAACTTCAAAGAAATTGCTTAATGGCGTGTAGTGAGCTCCACAAATTCGGGGATCATACCTTGAAGCGGTTAGGGATGGATTGCGCATGTTGAAGGATATACGCCGAAAGTTGGGTCTCCTAAGCGCTGGAATTCTCGTGAAAGGCGGGATGTGAGAAGGATCATCACCATGATTGATGAACGGTTGTTCGAAGGATCAGCCGACGATTGGAGAGCTATGTTGGTGGTCGACCCGGGAGAAACATCACCGCTTTCAACGCCTGTGCGCACTCGGGAATATCACCGCACTTCCGTACCCCTTGAATTGTTTCCTTCATATAATTTTGGATGTGTGATTAAATATGTCTATGGCTTGTGCACACATAACAATGTACAACCCGTAATTGTCAATAAAGGACCCCGTGGTACTGCCACAATCCTTATAAAAGGAGCGAAAGCTTCTTATTTTTGAGTAAAACCTATCAAACCTTTCAATTTTCAAGGTTTTGCTCAAAAGAACAAGTACTTCCCCAAATGATGTTTTTCAAAACCTCAACCGTTAATATCACTAGTTGAAGGGGAGTATTTGAAATTAAAACTTTGTTCACCAATTGTTCACAGTGGTCGTCTTCCCACAACACTCGAAATGGTCATATTTATTCTCAAACGTTCAAAAATAACATTTTATATGCCATTTTTGAGGGGGGGAAAATTGTGTGATAAGAAATATGTTGTACAAAATGCAAATGAATCTGTGTACCTCAGACTTAACCAACGAATTGACGGTACTAAACCGTTAGTAACTCGAAAAGACTTGTCCCGACGGGTAATAATTTCAAGCTAGTTCGCTAGTGATGTAAACGTGTCTCGCAAAGGACTTGTCCGAGTAGAATGTACCATTCGAGAAACTTTTGATAGACATGAACTCCGACGGGTTTGACAACCTTCCAAGGTTTGTCTACACCTTCAAGGTAGTTATTAGAGCTAGTTGTCACCTAAAAGCTACAATGTAACTCTTTAACTATTCAACGTAACCGTGTCTCGCGAGGATTGTCTATCTTCAGATGGATCAATTCAAAAGTGCGCTCTTTCCTCACTGTGCATTTAACCATTAAAACTATTAAGCACATGTGGAGGGGAGTATTTATGCAAAACATCATCTCTCACAATGGTTCAAACATGTTTTTCATTAACAAACCCTTTGAGAGATATTTTATCATACAGTGGTTTTAATGGCAAACATAGGTTAGTCATGGAGTTATAAGGTGACTAAGGTTAGGAATAACCGTCCTATGATCCGCCAGAGCCGGAGGGATCTACCCAAGGACACTACCATTAGTTAGTGTTAGAAGTCCTTAGGAATGATTATAAAAAGGAGAAAATGAGAATCGGAGAAAGAAGGAGTTGAAGAATCAAAAAGAAATGTAAAGTAAAGGGTGAAAAGAAATAGCCCTCCAAATTATTCAACTTAGGGCGCATAACCGGGTTCAATTCATATGCTACTGGTTGTCACTTAGTGACGCCGGTATTGAAGATTAAAAGTCGTCATGGACCCAGTGACGCATGCACTAAACCTTCTTATCCACTCAAGTTTCTCTCAACAGAAGCTTGTTTCATTCTCACAGGGAACCCTACGTAAACTATCGGCTTTCTCCTAGAGATTGTTGGTATTGAAGAAGGAGACCCTCTCCCTAGTCTCCGCTCAGGAAAACCAAAACGCACTATTGAGTCTAGAGCCACGAGATTCATCAAAAGATCTCTTAGGAACACTTGACATTTAATCACTTGATGATCAACTAATAAGATCATCAGTGGTTCATATCGAGTCCTTCACCGATCTTAGCAATCTGTCGAGAACATTTATGAGAGGTTCACATCTGTGATCCTCATGATTGAATGGAAACTCCTGCCGTGGTCAACATCAAACAGCCCTGGCAGCAGGTCACTTCGGTAACTCCCCGTGGATTACGCGGAGTGTGTCTCAAACGGTCTGATCGTGAGGTGATGCTTCGGTGTACCTCGCGACTCATCTCGAACCGTAGATGTACTTCGGTACATCGCGTTATCTCACTTGTGGGACTCCAGTTCATGAACGGCCTTTGTAAGAATTAGAGTTGTGTCCTCACACTATGTTGTTGACGCTCTCGAAGTTCAAACTTGTAAGTGCCGGAAACCGCTTATTACTAACCGCTTGAAATGTTTTCTTCTTATGGAAGCTCTGGAGCGGGATGATCGTCTTTGATTCTCTCATGCTCACGCCAACATCATCACTAATGGAAGTTCTATCTCAATGCAACACAACAAATGTAATGATTCTTCATCAATCAAAGAATCTACAAAGTCAAAGACTTACAAAACTTCATCAGGATTGATTTCCAACGTCAAAGAGCGTGTGAGCATGTTGAAGAATGACGTGGAGACACCGGAGCGAAGGCACTGGGCTGACCGATGCGCACAACAACATACTATCAACTTTCACCACAAAGAACAATGATCAAAGAACAAAGTTAAAGATGACGTCAAAGCATAACTATTTAAAGATAACTATCTCTACACCGGGAGATTGTTCGAATCAAGGCAATTCCTCTCACAAGAAAGAAGAATGTCGAAGACGTCCACCGCTACTATTACATCAACGCCTTCACCGCTTACATTCATATATACTTGAGGGGAGATTGTTGGAATCACTCCTAAACAGTATTTCAAGTATTTATATTTCATATGTAATAGGTAGCTTTATTATGGCCTTTATGTTTGTTTAAGGTCAAGCTTATGTAGAAGGCCCATAAGCTTAGGCCCAAGCCCACATAAGAAAGGATGGGAACTAGGAGTGTTGCCCTAGCTTCCCTCCTATAAATAATCTTGTAAACCCTCATTTGAGGGTTGGTTGTTCAAGTTATTCTCTTCACATACACTCTTTCTTAAACCGTATTATTGTTAACGTGTGTTTGTGTGTGTAGCTTGTTCATCCGCCTTCATCTCTTTCTCTATAACTTGTGTTTGTAAAACTAGTGACCTAACAGATCAAAACACTTGGAGTACATTATTACGTAAATAAAGGGAACGTTCCTTCCTGTCACTTCATAAAATTTAACTTTTCCCATAGTCCCAATCGTCCCAAAGCTGTGTACAAAGGATATGACTCGACTTAGCAACTTATGCAAGCAACTAGATAATTGAACTGAGGGTTTGGTATGATAACAATAATGCACTAAAAGTGAGTGCATACAAGGTAGGCTAAGGCGATTTGGGTGTACATTTGGGGGTGGATTGTAAACAATGCTCTTCATTGATATTCCAGAAAACCGAAACATCACGAGAACCGTAAAAAGGATAGGCTCTGAGGGGTTAACTAGGGGTATTGTGTACTAAAGATGAGTACAACGCAAGGGTGTGGGGGAATTACTCAACCGATGTGGAAGAAGTAATTATAATACGGGTATCAAACAAGGGTTATCCTAATGCCTCTTATCATTTAGTTATTCCTAACTACACAAGTGTAGTCTCACTAGCGATCTCGAAATGCATCACAAAACAAGTTCTAGAATCTATTATACTACCGGTACACTCTCGAAGCATTAAAGTGGAATGCTTTAATTCCTACAAATCTAAGGGTGATCCTCACATTTTGGGTGGAATTTAAGTGGTAAAGGGTTTTGTGCTAGTCATATAACTTCATATCCATGAGACGCTTTATTAAGACTAATGGCCCACTCTTACATGTCATGAAAAATTTTAAATTTGGTGCCAAAATTACCCTAACTGATATTTCTCATGGTTTATTAAACAAATGAAATTGGACAAGACAAATAATCAAGGATAAGCATAGTTTCAAAGTTTCCGTTTTATTTTCCCTCCCTACACTTAAACTGAACATTGTCCCCAATGTTCCCCGAAAGTATCAAAGTTATGATAATGGAAGGTAATTAAAAACGAAAGAAATTAATACTCCCCTGATTAGCTCGGTAGGATCCGTGTGAAGTAGTGGTTAAATTCTTCTCTAGGAAGAACGTATGCGTGAAAAGCTCCACCAAATCTTATGTATCTTCTTCTTGATAAATAAAACCTACACACTTGAAGAAAACAAACAAAACCTTAGCGTAAAATCAGCGGTAACACTATATATGACTCTACTAAACTAGGATATAATGCTTGTGGAATGGATGTTTACAGATTTTCTGGAAAATTAAGACCTGGAAAATTCCAAAAATTTATAAGTAGCATAGAAAACAAGAAAAAATTAGAAGCTGTTTCTACTCCTCCTGACGCCGTCAGGTTATCCTGACAGAAACTGGTCTGCGATTTTCTAGAAAAAAATCTAGAAAATTTATATGTTTAGAATCTTGAAAAAATTTCCTGCATAACATCCATTATGACTCGATACAAGCATTTGACTCTAACAAACACACATGTATATCTTTTTAATAATCATAATTCTCATGTTCACGTTCTTTTTGAAAACGTGTGTAATCCTCCCTACACTTATCCCTTTTGTAAAATACCTTTATATGCAATTAACACGAAGTTAAAGACAAAATAAAGCATTTTCACAAATTCAAACATGAGAATAAACAATCAATAAAAGATATACGACACATAAACAAGCAAACAATTAAGCATGGGTTGCCTGCCACGAAGCGCTTTTCTTTATTTATGAGTCTTGTAGCTAGACTCGAAGACGTGCCCCTACGTACCTATATAAGTAAGCTTATCCTAAAGAATGTCATAAGGATCAAACTTATCATTTAAGTTCCTAGTGGTACGCTTAGTTCGGTATGCCTTTTCAAACTTCTCTCCATCAGGGTCATAGATCTTTATCCTAATGTGCCACTCTCCATTACCATCACTAGGCGGTCTATCCCAATTCCACTTAGGCTTATCGCTCTCAACTTTCCACTTATTCATGATAAGGTTGACGGGCAAGCTTCCTAGGAACTCGGTCATCTTCCTAAACACTAAGGCGTCCTCGAACGGGTTCACTTCCATGTCCCTAGCCAATTCTTTTTCATGAAAAGTTGCTTTACTAGCAAAGGCTTCATCTAGATAGAAAGGTCGTTGGGGACCTATGAAGTCTTTATTAATCCAAGGTCCATACCTAGATGGTGTTCTATCCAACCTAATCTCATGGGGGATTTCCTTTTCCTTGTAGTAAATATGCTTTTTAACATCGTAAATTGACCTAGCACTCCCTTCTCCTACCATTTTTTTTGACATCTTACAATCAATGATGGCACTAGCGGTAGCTAAGAATCCCCTTCCTACTAATAATGGGCATGTCGGGTCCTTATTCATGTCTAGCACATGGAAATCCGCCAAAAGAGTCAATTCTCCTACGTGTACTACCATGTCTTTTATTATCCCTACCGGATATGCAATACTACCGTCCGCTAGACCTAAGATAGTTTTCGTTGGTTCTATCTTACCTAAGTTAAGGCTTCTATGGAGGGACAACGGAACAAGATTGATGCATGATCCTAAGTCGGCTAGAGCATCGAGAGGTTTGGAGGTTCCAAGCCTACACAGAAGAGTGAATAGCCCAGGATCGTCTAACTTCTTAGGTAAATTATTTTACATAAACGCGGACCCATGTTTTCCAAGTCTTAGTTCTCGCTCATATTTTTCTTTTAACGCATTATAATAAGGTGCATGAGCTAAGACTTCAAGATCCGGTTTTTCTTGATGGAGTTCCTTGTACTCCTCCTCTAGATTAGGTTTGGGTTCTTGGTTGACGGGTTTCTCAATAGTGGGTTGTACCAATGGTGCAGGGCCTTGGTACCTCATTTGGGATCGCTTGGGACCCTTGTTGATAGCATTTACCGAGTGGACCTTTGGGTGTGAGGGGCATGGATGTGCACTCTCCCATTGTGAACAAGAACATGAAGTCGATGAAATCAGATTCACTTTTGGGTTCTTTATAGTATCACTTGGGAGTGCTCCAATTTCCCGATCATTGAAGGCTTTTAAGAGGGCATCAAGCTTGTTTGTCATCTCGCCTTGTCGTTGCTTGAAATGTGCTTCAAGCTTAGTTAATCGAGTTCTTGAAATGACATGAATCTAGACGCAATTGCCTCAAGACTAGTGGGGTTCCCGTTGTTTGGAGGGTTGAACCTATTAGGTTGACTAGATGAGCTTTGGGGTGGGTTTGAATTTTGATTCCACTTAAGGTTAGGGTGATTCCTCCATGAGGGGTTATAGGAGTTTCCTAAGTTGTTTTGTTCGGGCTTGAAAGTGTACCACTTCTCTCCCGCTCCGTCGGTACGTGTTGAGGCGTAGTCCGCAAAAGCTTGTTCGGGGAGTCTTGTGCAATCACGAGTGTCGTGGGGACCACTACACAACTTACAAGGTAGAGTGATTTTGTTCACTTGATGTGAAGACTTAGGATTTTTGTAGGAGCTCATTAGGAATTTAACTTGATCTTCAAGCTCTAGCATCCTACGGTAGGAAGGTTGTGAGTCAATAGGAGGCAAGGAGATTGCCTTTACGGTTTTGGGCAACTCACGGGGGTCATTCCAACTTTCGTTGTCATAGAGAGCAAGGTCCTCTATTATACCCCATGATTCTTCCGCGGTGAGATCACTAAGTTTACCACCGGCCGCTTGGTCAATGGATCGCTTAGTTGGGAAGTTGACATGATCATAAAAGAGTTGGACTTGAAGCCGAAGATCAATGAGGTGATGAGGGACTCTATGGAGTAAGTCCTTGAATTGAGTCCATGCTTCGTAGAGAGATTCACTTTGATGTTGTTGGAACATCAAGATTTCATTCCTAAGCTTAGTAGTTCTCCCTGGTGGGAAAAATTGGGCAAGGAAATGAGAGGTGAGATCATCCTAACTTGAGATGGAGCCGGCGGGAAGTCGCTCAAGCCAATTACTAGCTTGGTCCCGTAGAGAGAATTGGAAGAGACGCAAGCGCGTGGTCTCCCGAGTAGTAGTATCGAGGTCGATGGAATCGACGATTTTAAGGAAATCCTTAAGATGCTGATTAGGATCTTCGGAGCAAAGTCCATGGAATGCACATCCGTTTTGCACCAACTGGATGGTGTCAGATCGAAGGGTCGTAGTTTGGGCTTGGTCGGGAAGCTCAATGGTGTTTCTATAGCCTAGGTGGCTTGGTCTTGTGTATTCACCAAGAGTACGGCCTCTCGGCGGGTCATTTGGTGGTGGGTTGATGAGTGGTGGTTGATTATCACCTTCCATGATGAAAAGTGATGGGATTACTAACAAAGGCCACGAAGAAGGGGGATAGACTATGAGGAAGCTAAAATTGAGAAAAAAGCTTACTTGATTGGAATCAAGCAAGGAAACCTAAACGAGATAGACTCCTAACTAGCTATTATATTCCTCGGCAGCGGCGCCAAAAACTTGATACGCGTACAACGCGCGTTCAGGGTCAAAGGAACTTCCTTTTTGTCGAGCAAGTTTATCAACACCCTAGGCAGTGAACCTAATCATTGTAGTGTAGTATTAGGGTAAGCCTCGCGAATTAATATCGTTCTCTAGGGGAATAGGAATGCTAGTGAGAAATTACTACGCTAAGGTTGGGGTTGAGGAAGATTATTTTTTATCTTTTTTTTTATTTTTTAGAAAATTGAAAGGTACGAATCTCGGGGTATTGGATTTGAGGGGGTTGGTATTTCTACCGATTACTCCACTTATCTAATTAACTAAGCTAAGGTGAGGTGAGTGTAGTCTATGTCTATTGTTGTGTGCTCGTATGATAGTTAAAAATGTGTTTACCTAGATGCTATTACTCCCTAGTTATCTCCTATTGATGGTTGAATCGTCACGTCCTTATTCTTAACGCGTTGTGTCTTCTAAGATCGTAGGGTATGTGCTTTTCCCTAACTCTTTGAGACTACCTTAAGGTTATTGCCTACGAAATCTATAGGATTCATAAACTAACTCTAAGGTTATCTTTGGATGTTTAGCCTACAATAACTCTAGGTGATTATAAACTAATGTTCACAAAGATTACTCAAGCATTAAAAACACAACGAATGACCTATTGCAATACTAGGTCAATCACAATTAAGATAAGAGACAACCAATCAATATTTAATACCTAGGTTTCATAGATCTAAGCAAACACAAAAGAAATTAGCCGGACATGGAAAACATGCAAGCATACACACAAACAATTGAAGACATAATTGAATTAATGAAGTAAATCACTTGTCTTGTTGTAAAATAGGGTATGGAACCCTAAGATACTGCCCAAGACAGCCAAAGTTCGGTTTAGGTTTTATTCCACAAAACTACCTATCTTAAAATCTAAAAATTCAAATTCTATATATAGAGTTACAACATGCGACGGCGTCACTCTTTATTTGTGACGCCGTCAGATCGCCGCCATTAGGTTTTCGCCTTGGCATCGTCAACTTTGTGACGGCGTCACCTTATGGTTGTGACGCCGTCGGCTTCATCTTCTGACGCCGTCGGGATCCGAATCTAGGTCGTTTGAGTTGTGACGCCCTACTCTTTAAAACCTGATGCCGTCAAGTGTAAAATAGCAATTTGGCTACTGGGTCGTCACAAAGCATGTTGCGACGGCGTCGCCATTTGGCTGTAACGCCGTCACCTTCAATTCCAGCAGCTTGAGTGTCTTGATTCTTGACTTTGGCCATTTTCTTCATATATTCGCGCCTTTTCGTCCGAATAAGTGTCATTCCAGCAATTTGCCTTCAAGAGACCTAAAAAGTGAAAAGGGGCGAAATTAAGCAGTAACGGATATAAAAGTGGTCGATTAAGGGCTTAAATGACCCCTCAAAAGTGTACCTTTTAAATCCTTATCATTATTCAATTAATACCTATGTTAGATAGGTGTCAATTCCATTTTATAATCCATTGCTCTTTTTTATGTCTGTCTGATTCGTAATTATGTAGGGTATGATACCTTTAGATGTCGTTAGTTAAGTATGTAACATTACTTGGTTCATTAAAAAATTTAGTGGCAGTTTGTAGACTAATAAGGAGTGGTTTATATGCATCATCTTTGCAATTGTTTACGACGTTGGTATAGATTCCTTCTATGGCCTGAATTATTTTTGGTTTTTGTGGACCCTTTTTAGGACTATGAAGCTAAGCTAATCATTACGAGTAAACTGAACTACTTTTCGTAATTATGTAGGGTAAAATACATCTATTCCGTTTACCGCTCTTCTACAGCTTGTTTAGAGGCTTCTTCCTGCTTTGCCCTTTCCTTTTCTTTAGCAATTTCTTTAGCATTTACTTCCATATGTAATCTTTTAGCAAATTTTTCATCAAAAGCTATCTGCTCCTCTGTACTTTCAAACACCAAAGTTGGATCTGCAATCCCTTTACCCTTTCCAATATCAGTTTCAGTAACTATAGCTTTCTGCACAGGTTCACCAATGTTTAGACTCTTAGCAATAGGTCTAGGTGTAGGGATAGGGTGAGATTGTTTTAGGTTGAGCAATTGTATGGCAATCTCATTCTCAGCCTCTTTTGGTTTGGGTGTTAGTGTTATTGCGGTAATTATAATTGTAGCAGTGGTTGCCTCTGCAGTGGAAACGTCTGAACTGGCAGTGGGTAGAATAATAGCAGCATTGGTTGCAATAGTGGTTATTGTAATACTAGCAGTGGATGCAGCAACACTGGCAGTGGTTGCCTGCACCACTTCCTTCTCCTTTTCTTCAACTGCAGCCTTTAAAGAATCATCTATTATTGCTTCTTTACCTTCCATGTGAGCCACCAAATAACCTTCACCTTTGTCTCCACTATCCAAATCCTAATCTACCAATGCCTCCCCTGAATTTGTACTCTCACTCCTCCACTGTTTGGATGAATCCTCCAAACTTTGATTCCCAGAGGAGCTTGTTTTCTTTCCCATTTTCTTCACTTTCCTGAATGCAGTTACCCTTGGCCTTCTTAGTCTCTCCAAAACACATACCCTGTGCTTCAACCTCCTGATTGTTTCAGCCTTAGTAGTTGTCAAATTTTGAAGACCAGTGATCTTTGACTCCATAGTCAGGGACGGATCTAGCATGTAAGAGTGGGGGCATGCGCCCCCCATAGCTAGCCGAAAAAGTTGATATTTTAGTGTAATTTTTATTTAATTTTGACCTTTTTTTGAAAGTGACCCCCACCAAAAACTCAAATTGCCCCCCACTCACATACTAAAATCCAACATTTAACTCTTTAAATCCTTATAAATCCTTCATGTCTAATTAAAAATACTCGATTTATCATTACGTTTCTAGTTTTTTCTTTCGCATTTTGTTGCTATTGTAAAATAATAATAAAAAAATTGCCCCCCCCCCCCCCACATCCTATTTTTTTGGGTTCGTCACTGTCCATAGTTGTGCATGTATCTATCAATTCAAGAATGAGTTTCATAGTATCCTCACCACTTCGACCTGTGTAACCTGATCTGAGAGGTGGATCATTGGACATGTCATCATGTACAAAGTCATTGCATTGGACAATAATACCAGGTGATTTCTCTATTCGGTGGACGCCTTGCATCAAAGGTCAATCCAACCTTGTTTTCTCTTTCCAGCCAGCACCCAATGCATATCTTTTCACAACCGGTTTCCTCAGCCATGGTGAAACTTGTTTGATGTTATAAATAAAAGAATAGCATTCACGGATTATATAAGAACGTCTACTAGCATAACCATCTGTATTTTTTCGCTTCATTTATTATACTTGAATGGTGTGCCATAGTAGTTGGTAAGAGAATTTAATTGAAGAGTAACACACACTCTTTCTAACCTATTCAATTAACTTGTGAGCAGTCAAATAAAAGGTCAACCAACAATGGAATTTACCCGTTTGGCTTTCTTATTATAAAGGATAGCGGCATTAAATACCCACATTTACACACACACCTACCCAAGTAATCAGCTTCGTTCACTACTGCCAGTATAACATGCCTATATTGTACACAGACAGTTGTAACGTTAAGCATCCCTATATTTGTAATAGCAGCAGTAACCTTAGAAAACATGTAGTAACAACATGTAAACACACACTAAAAAACACACCCCTAAAGTTGAACAAAATTTTTGGCGGAGGGGCAATTTGGTAAATATTGAATGAAATTTTCAGGGGTCTAAGTGAATTATTGTCATTTGCTTCCACACCCCTAAAGTTTATCCTGTTTTTCTCTCTGTCTCCTTCAATCACACATAAACACACACTAAAAAAACACACAAACTCTAATAGCAACCAGTTCTGGATATTAATCGCATCTCCGTCATCTATTTTCTGATTGAATCCGGCGTTGTTTATCTCCGGCGTTGACTCTGGTATTGACTCTCTAATTTCTTTTTTTGATTGAATCTGATTCAGTTTTTAACAACTTTTCTCCGGCGTTGACTATCTCATGTGAATATGTTAATTGAATTTCATATCTATTTTTTGCACATGTGAAGATGTTAATTGATTTATTAGATACTGTTTGTTTGTTACTTTCGACTATCTCATTACGTGTTTTTTTTATTACATATCTATTTTTGCACATGTGAAGATGTTTATTGATTTATTTAGATACTGTTTTTAGTGTTTGTTTATCACGTTGACTATCTGATGATGCGTTTGTGAAAGAATCGTTTACGAATTAGGTGTTTGATGTTTAGAGATGTTTTTAGATTGCATAAATCTTAGTTTATCTTTGAAGAATATCGAGATTAGCGACTGTTTGCTATTCATAGTTTACCTTTGAAGAATATCGAGATTAACGATTGTTTAATTTACTTACGTTTTTAAAAATTATGTTTGCTAGTGAAGTTTATCAGTAAGTAATGGAATTTTGAGGTTATTACTGTATTTAAGTTTAGTTAGAGTATATTCGCATGTGAAGAATATCGAGATTAGCTATTATTTTGATTATTTAAGTTTTCACAAATGATATCATAAAATCATAACATAAAATTTGATGCAGTAATCTAGTACCTTGTTAATTGAATAAATACTTACTAGCTTACATACCAAATAAGTCCAAAATAGCACATTCTTAAACATATACAAAACACATTCATAATCCTAAAAATCATCAGCATCAGCTGCAACTTCTTTGAGTATGTTGATAAGGTTTTTGGCACATTCAACCATCTCTTGATACTTAGCTTTGACAACAGCATTATGATCTTTCAAATCAAACTAGTTATCATCTCTTGATACTTCGCTTCAGCATCAGCATTATAATCTTTGTAAATCTTAAAATCAGCTATCGCCTCTTCACACGTTGCTTCAAAATTAGCATTATCATCTTCGATCTTCTTGAAACGTGCTTTTGTATCTTCATACTCACATTCATACTCTGGAAGTTGTTCAATCATTCTCTTCCTCTTATCAATCAGCTCTTGTTTCTCTCTAAAATTTCCTTCTATTAGGAAAGTCTTTCCCGGCTCACAAGCAATTACCATTCTCTTGAAACGGTCTATCATGTCTTTAAATAAAGAATCCTGCAAATTAGTACAATTCGGAGTGCATGTACCATCTTGACACAAAGAACATGGCATTTCGTAAATGATTATGATGATTGATAATCTAATTGATCTAAATGTTAAAGGTAAATTTCACAAATGAAATGGTGTTTTTAGATTTAGTGTAGACAGCTGTATTATTTATCGACATTTTGAATTGGTGTATAGTGTGAATAATCCAAAGTCACTGTAAGAATTGGTGTTTGCAAATGGGTTATTTGTGGCTACTAAGAGTTAGTGTATAGTTTTGGATGTGAATCTGAAGTGGATTTCAAAAATAGTAGAGTATCAGTGTAGTTTTGTTTTCATCTCAGTGAGCCAATGTTTTTATCAAACCTAAAATCATGGCCTCTGCATTTTACTTTTTTTGACTGTTTTTGTGAACTCTAGCATTTGGCTATTTTGTTTTCACCTGTTTAAAGGTAAGGATGTCAGTTGCTTTTTGGGAAATGGTTTGTGTATTTTTAAGTGACTTGATGTGCATAATGTACCATAAAGTAAATCCCTGCTAGTTAAATCACATTTAAATCAATTTAATAATCTTCAATAATCTGTAGACATAGTATATGTGCCTATTTATACACATGAGCTAATGCTAGAGTTAAGATTAAATGCATATTTTCCATTCTCATCAGCAGCAATGTACTAACAACTTTGTGATAGTCAATAACGTTTTTGAAAGTTTATATAGCTAAGGCTAATGGCAGCCCTGTCACCTTAGAAAATATGTAGTAACAACACGTTTATATTATTTGGCCTTCAGCACTAGCAGTACTAACATGTAATAGCTATTTTTTAAGTACTTATTCTGAAACCTTATACAACATATAGTAACAACACGTTTATATTATATGGTCTTCAGCACTAGTAGTCCTAACTTGATTAAGCAGTTTTTTATTCTATAGTGTGACAGTCGTAATATACAAGAGGGACCTAGAATGACAAACACATAAACCTTTTTACCCCACACACCACTTATCCTTTGATGGTCCCAACCACACATCAGTTATCCTTATCGTCCCAACAATCAACATCCTCACATTCCTTCTTATACCCTAGGTCACTTTCATCGAAGAATCCAAATAAAAAAATCGTTGTCCTTTTCTTCTTTTTTAGAAACAAATCCAGGTTTGTTGTACTCCCCCGTATGTACTTTGTTACCTTATTCGTTCATATATTTATAGAGTACATGAATATAAATAACTGTTCAGCTCTATATTTTATATTCTATTATTAAATATTTATTTAAATAAAAGTTATTGAAATTGTTATTAGGGTTTATGTTTTATAGGTATGGTCAGTATACCCCTTAAAGTCTAGTGGTTGATTCTAATTGTTATTAGGGCTTATGTTTTATAGGACATGGCAGAAACCAAAGAAGTCATATTTAAAGTTCACCACAACGGGAAATTTGAATTTCAGCCACTCCGCTATGTAGGCGGTCGCCTTGCTGATGTCTAGTGTTTTAGCTCCACCAGGGGTGCATTTACCAGGGTGCTTGATCATGTTTTCAATGATATTGGATGGGGGAAAATGGGCTTTATTTTATGGTGCAGTAAATAAGGCACTCGAAGATGGTTTAACATTGTTGTACACAGACAATGACGTTCGACGAATGTATGACCTTGCGGATGAGAATGGATCCATGGATGTCTACATTGTGCACAAGCTACAGGCTTTGTCACAATTTTATTTCAAAAACATGGTATGGCAGGAAGAGGACGCTGGCATGCGGTGCGGTAGTGCAACACCTTTCAAACGAAGGAAGCTAACAAAGCGTGTTTCTATCACGAAAACTGAAAGAGGGTTTGAGATCAAAGAAAAAAGGGGGTAGTGCAAAAGGAAATGAAAGACTGTTGCAACAAAATCACTCAGACATTTCTTTTAGCCAATAAGAATAAGGTTACAACCAATCATATTGCAACAAAACACAACACATGCCTTAGATGCATGGTTGCACCTGTTATGAATGTTTGTTGCCTTTAAAAAAATATGAGTTTATGCTGCCAACCATGCGATAGTGCTTCTATGCCCAACTTAGTGCTGTTAGGTTTATGCTATTAAGTCTAACATTTATGATCATATGGTTAAGAATTATGGTTGCCCGATTGTACAAGAAGTATTACCCAATTATGGCATTTAGTTGCCCAGATTGCAAATTGGGCGGTCGCCTGAGGTACAAACGAAATTGCCCAATAACATAAACTAGATTGTTAGAATTTTCGTGTCTCGATAGTAGATGACGATAACGATTGCGTTTGCTAATTAGAATAGCACAATTGGGGATAAATACGCCCAAAAATACTAACAACTGCTACAAGAGTTAAAACTGTTGCATTGAAAGTACAAATTAATTTCGATTCAATTGGGGATAAAAAAATAAAGAGTTACAACTGCTAGCGCAAAACATAGTTTAGACCCACACACACCATAATTCGCAACCCCTAACAATCTGTTGCAATCAATTTCGAAATAAACATCAATGGTGCCCAAGTCTTCTGCTGCAACTCACAACATGGTTGCGTTTTTGGAAAAACCAAAGGAGGCTACATGGTTTGAACAAATCCTCAAGTATGTGCATATGTAAATACGAAACCACTGCTACAGTATACGCAACCACTGCTGGTGTCGCTGAAACCACCGCTAGTGTCGACGTAAATATCAATTTTGTTTGTGTTTTCCAAATCATTTATATTCAAAAAGTCCCAAAAGTACAAAATGGTTTTTGCGAATTAAAAGGTTGACTAGTTGCAGTTGAAATTTTAAAAGTGAAATTTAAAGCGCCGATATGAATGTTTTACTTCAGTTTGTCAAACGTGCATAAGCAACATTTCTAAAAGCAACAACAGATGTGGAAGCTACATTTTACCAAAATAAAGTATATACAGACATAGCAAACTTTTTGTACAAAAAAGGATAATAAACCAATAAATTCAAACTATTTATAATTACGGATAAGGCTTATCCAAATACCAAAAAAAAAGAGAAAATCTGCAAGTATATATTGACGTTCCTTCCCTAGAAATTTTATGACAAATCTAGCAGGAAAAATAGATGCCCAGGGTAGGAGCCTAGGCACGTGCCTACCCACAAAACAGTAAATGAAAATTAATGATAAAGCGTGCAAGAACAGTAAAATCCTCGCTATAAATACACGAGGTAAATAAAGGGGAAGTACATAAAAAACAAAAAAACAACCATTCCTTCACCAACAAAAATAGTTCGACCTGTACATCAGGCAACAGACAAATTATAGAAACACCAAAGAGAAGTTGAAGATGTTATTCAGAAAAAGAACACGATGGTACACAGTACAAAAAGAATACATCCGTCTGTCAACAACAACGCGTTGCCCATGCACGATCATTTTCAAAAAGCCCATACATAGCCTAAACCTTTAACCCCCAAAAGAAAAACATAAGCGCAAAGCAGATGCTGCGACAACTGAAACATGTTCTTAAATGACTACTAATAACAATTAGTCGTTCTAAAATGACGACTAATAACCCATCTCCGTAACCATTCACAACATTCCTTCACCCAAAACCCATGTCCTCTGAAGTTTGTGGAAACCTGCCCAGACCATATGGTGTACCAAAGGTGGGAGTTTAAACCGATTAGACTCTCATTAGCCATTCGGGATCTTCAAAGTTCAGGCAGTTCCTTCTTAACCTCGTCGTTCTCGAGCAGAAGAAGGAAGTATATCATGGGTATTGGGTCGATGGGAGTGATAGAATGTGCAAAGAGTTGGGTCCCTAGGGAAGGGCGACAAAGGAAGTTAGGGGCAGCGCAATACGTAAAGCAGCCCCTAATTAACAAGAAGCTTCCCTAAGAAAGGAAAACAACACGGCTGAAAATTATGGCATTAGTCCTTTGTTGATTGCAGCCCGACCCCCAAGCAAGTGTACGTCTACCAATCCTGGCAGATCGGGTTGGATAGACTGGGTTAAAGGTACAAATGACCAGCTTGCGGGCGCCGGGATAAAATAAAGAGCAAACCACATAGATAATTCACAAAAAAATCACATGCTGACGTGTAGTGGATGATTGGTGTATTTTGTGACAGTTCTCTCTCCTCACTCTAATTCAACCAATCACCCACTGACACGTCAGCATGTGGATTTGTTTTTTGTGAATTCTTTATGTGGTTCTAGCATTGCTCAAAAATAAAAGTTGGGCGGGTGGAAAAGCTACCTCACTAAAAGCCCTTCCAGATCAGAGGGCGGATTTACACGAGAAACCCCTTGAAAGGCATATTGAACTTTTCAGGAAATCCCATGGAAAAATACGGCCGCCCCACGAGGAAGCAAGCCACAGGAAATCCTTCAAGAAAACGATAGCAAACAAGAAGAAGGATTCCACCCTTAGAAGAGAAATGCAAAATACCCGCACCGTGAAAGCCAGCGGAAAATGACAATGTCAGCAAAAGACAAACCAGTGGTAGTAGAAGTCGCGTACCACTGCTAATGTAGTTTATCACTGCTAGTATGATTGTATCGGTTTAATATGTAATATTCTAGAATTTCTTGGATAGGATGTTTTGTATTAGATAAGTATGGTAAGTATATTTATCCTGTAGAGTACATACTGTATATTGTAAAGGACTTCTTAGACTATAAAAGGAGGTCCTAGGTTAGAGTTAGATATAACTTTTGGTCATATTTAGAGTCGATACACTTCAAGGTTGTAATCGCTAATACTATTCAGAGTATTCGTGTATTAATAATATATCCAGGTGTTTAGTCAAAATAACTGTTCGTGAATTATTATTCTTCTTAAGGTTAAGCACTTGATTCCGCATAGTTTTTAATAGCTTGTGTTCGTTTAGTCAGCTTCTATACTAGATCATTTCGTCAGACTCAATGTACGAAACTATTTTATAGACCATAACTTATTGTAAAAACATCAACATCTTCACTTTGACGTAAGCACATAACGCTTCAGGTTATAAGATGTGTAGAGTTACATTCATTTGAGTTGATTATTTTGAGGTTTATGCGACATTTCTAAACGTAAAAAAATGCTACAATGCTTTTATGCTTGATTACTTAAATTAAATATCTCAAATTATAAAATGAATTGGTTGTATACTTACAACTGCTAGTTATTTTTTACTATTGCTTGTTATTCTGACTGTTGCTAGTAAACTGAATAGGTTGTATACTTACAACTGCTAGTATTATACGCACAACTGCTAGTTATTCTAACAACTGCTAGTGATAGAAGACATCAACGAAATTATGCCATTCGTTGATGCTGTTGTGTATGGCCGTTTTTCTGCTGACCGTGAGTAGGTGGTGCTGTTACCATTATCGGCCTGAATAGGCCTATGCTGGATTACAGCTGCTAGTAGTATACTCACAACTACTACTTAATTTTACTACTGCCAGTGATAGGATACCTCAACGAAATGATGAAACAGTTGTTAGTGCTGTTGTGTATGGCCGTGTTTCTGGTGCCCTTGGGTAGGTGCAGCTATTACTATTCTGGGCCTGAACAGGCACATAGTCGTTTACTGCTGCTGGTAGTTAACTTACAACTCCTAGTTAAATTGTACTAGTGTTGAATGATAAAGCTGTTTTTTGTAAGTGTGAATAGTCACTCGTTGGTAGTTATTAGTAGATTGTAGAATACGACTTGTAGGACTAGAAGGACTCCTTGGTTTATAAAAGTAGTCCATAGGGAAAAGAAGTTGCCCTACGTACAAAAGTTAGTTGCCCAGATGAAATAAAAATGGATAATAGGATTACACAACAGAGGAAATACTAAATACATTGACATACAACGTTTCATACAGACGACAACCTACTACATATTACGATTACTATATAATTATAAGTTTAATGGTTACATATTATATAACCACTTGATATACAGACACACCAAAATTTCTGTACAAAAATTTAATTGACACAGGGTATTCAACCCATACATAAAACTACAACCACTAAAACAATTTTACAACGGCTGTGACAGAAGATCGGGGGAGTTTCAACAACTTCCTAGCGAACTCCCAATTCTTCTTGATATTATCATAACCATCGTCCATCAAATCGTTGGCCCTGATATACATTTTCTTTAGCGACGTGGAACAAGCAAGTACAAACTTTATTATGTGTAATTCATTCTCTGATCTAGGAAAGGATTGAAAAATCACAGTCTAAATCTGCCCATGGCTGAATGTGGTTGTGTCTAAATTTAATGAAACTTGTTCCAAAGGTAAAACACTAAGCGTGTGTGCAGCCTGGAAAATCAAATAGTATTGAGATACAAACACATGCCAATATACGGATGTTTCTTTGATACTTATGAAATAAAGTATTACACTTACTCTGGTTTCCAGCATTTTCAAGTTTGGAGATCCGCGAATCATTTGGACGATGAGTGACACGATAACAGTATTGCCAAAATCAACTCCTTTTAGATTCAGATTAACGAGGGATACAAACGGAAAAGGGACATTCATCCTAGAATTACCATCACGCATCAACTACAACAGGTCGACTTCTGGGTTAGTTTGAAAGATTAAATGTCGTTAGAGTTACACATATCTTTAACATTGTAAAATTAGAAGTGTAAAACTCAAAACGATCTTACCGTGCAATAGTCAAAATCCAATGTAAGGGTCTCAAGAGATGGAAGTCTTGTCAGGTGAAAGATATTGGATACTATGATTGTCGTGACAGCATTCGAAATACCGAATGACAAATGTAACTTCTTCAAATTCCTAAGACTTGTAAGATTCCATAGTTTCATCCCGTTTGTACTCTCAACATCTAATCTAAGAAACTCAAGTAAGAGACAACCACCAATTAAATCCCAAACTGTACTGGTTAGAAATTTGACTAAACACAGTTCTAAGCTCAAGAATTTGGAAAAGTAGTAAAAAACACCAAACTAGGAAAATCACAACAATGAATTTCAAGATGTTTCAATTCCATACGAGAGTAAAGTTGGGTTGGCAATGTAACTGGTTGTCCATACCAGTTTCTAATTGTCAGGTTCTCAATTCCTTGCAGTGCCAAAAACATAAGCCAATCACGAATGTCTTCATAATTTAAGTCTTCCATTCCAGACAACGGTTTGGGATCTACCGAGAAGACAAACTTTTTTATGGGACCCGTAAGCTGATTTAAAAGTCTAGTAACATGCCTCCCATCAAACTTATATGTTAAATAATAAAAGAAATCCTCATCAATTATGACTTCGGTGAGCAAGGTCCACTTAAACCTCTAGTTTGTAGATAAAATAGAGGTGCTCACCGCTTTTTTTATTGGCAACCGATTCAAAATGTTACCGATCACTGAATCTAGCATGTTGCTAATATAATCTCTCATATTGGTGATAACATTAGCTCGAAACAACATGGTTTTGAAGGAAATTTTGTTGGTTTTTTTAATTCTCGACAGGAGGCTTTGGATGAGGGTTTTTGATTTACAATTGATGGTCAAAACGAGGGTGTGTTATTATGATCATTAAATGTAGTTGTTGGGTCGGTTCATTGATTCGCGTGCCCAAGATACAAGCTTTTCAAATTTCATCCCTAAATTATTACGAAATGGTATATTTTAGTAAGCCATGGTAATATGGCGGACCTAGGCTCAAAACTAAGGTAGTGCGTTCCAATAAAATAGTTAAGGGGAAAACATAAGGGCAAAACCTATTACACGATCAATGTGCTGTGACGTGTCAAGCCGGGTTGGGTCCAATTTAACACAACTATGTTAATAAAACGATAAACTCAAACTGTTTATAATTAAGTCAATATAATTGCCTAATTGTTAATACCTTCAACTACATTTTTATATCAATGAACGAAACTATTTTATAGACCATCACTTATTTTAAAAACGTCGACGTCTTCACTTTAACGTAAGCACATAACGGCATCATGTTATCAGATGTGTAGAGTTACATTCATTTGAGTTGATTATTTTGAGCTATATGCGACATTTCTAAACGTAAGAAAATGCTACACTGCTTTTATGCTCGATTACTTAAATTAAATATCTCAAATTATAAAATGAATTGGTTGTATACTTACAACTGCTAGTTATTTTTACTACCGCTAGTTATTTTTACTAATGCTAGTAAAGCTGAATTGGTTGTATACTTACAACTGCTAGTAGTATGCTTACTACTGCTAGCTATTTTAACCACTGCTTGTGATAGAAGACATCAACGAAATGATGCCATAGTCGTTAATATTGTTGTGTATGGCCGTGTTTGTGCTGCCCGTGTGTAGGTGCTGCTGATACCATTCTGGTGCCTTGTGTAGGTGTTGCTCTTACTATTCTGAGCCTAAATAGGCACATAGTCATTTAGTGATGCTAGTATTAAACTTACAACTGCTAGTTAAATTGTACTAGTGTTGAATGGTAAATATGTTTTTTGCAAGTGTGCATAGTCACTAGTTGGTACTTATTAGTTGATTGTAGAATACGAATTGTAACAACTAGAAGGACTCCTTGGTTTATAAAAGTAGTCCATAGGGAAAAGAAGTTGCCCTACGTACAACAGTTAGTTGCCAAATTGATTTTTGGAAACAACTGCTAGTTGCCCAGATTAAACAAACATGTATAATGGGATTACAGAACATAGGAAATAGTAAATACGTTGACATACAACGTTTCATACACACAACCTACTACATATCACGATTACTACATAATTATAAGTTTAATGGTTACATATTATATAACCACTTGATTTATAACATTCACCGAGTACGCAGAAAAAGCTAACCACTCCATGCTTCCTTCCCATAGAGACAGCGTACTAAAACCACAAAGCTTCATTCCCATTAAGCATGATCCCTAACTTCTGCCGAACAAACCTGTTGAACATGAATATAATGGTAAGTTAAAAATAAAACATGAATAGAATGGTAAGTTAAAAATAAAACATACTATAAACAAAGCCGGTCTAGCTGATTTAACAATAGAAGAGATTCTTTGTATGGGGCGATGTAGAAAGATCCCGCATCTCCTAACATTCCCATGCAGACAAATAATTCAAGTTCTTTGTTGTACACAAATACCGAGTGACCCAAATGATTGCCGTTGTACGCTTCCACTATTGGAGCCTGATCCTTTGTAAACCCAAGCAAACGAACCGAAAATAGGGTAGGGATGGCGAATAGGCTTCTAAATGATATTATGGAAGAACCATTCACTTCCAACAACCATCCGCAAAACAATGGAATATCTTCACCAATGATAGTCCCAGAAATCACTAGAGAGGTTCCAAGACGAAAACATTGAATGGAACTGGGAGTTCATTTTTTAAAATATGCGGTAGGTCTATAACTTTAAATTGGCTGGTTACCAAATCAAAAGAAATCAACATATAAATCTTGTAAATAACACAGTCCTCATTAGTTAAATTTTAACTCCTAGTCCAATAGATAAAACGACCTACAACAGCATGACTTTTACGTTTCAATTTGATAGTTTCACGAGGGGGTGGAAATTTTCAAGGCGTGTCCACCTTAACGAGTTCAAAGAAAAGACAGACACATACCAGAAACCACTTTGTAAAACAGGATAGGAGACTTCACGATCATCGGGTCAAGAGTGTCCGGACGGATGGCAAAACCAAAACAAATCTTTTGACATTCAATTTGATGCGTGTAAAGCGGGACAAATACTGCAAGTGATTTTTTGATTGCCGGGTTCCAAATAACAGATATTAGATTAGAAACATAGACAAAACACGAAAGACCATTAGAATTGCCAACTATAATCATAGATGAAAGCATTAAATCTGTATTAAGTGGCGTAGCGATTAGCTGTTCATCTAAAGCTAACATAAAACCTTGGTGACCCATATCGAATGTTAGCGTAAATAAACACTCATCATTACGACAAACACCGTAATTAAAGATGAAGCTTCCACAATCTATACTAGCCTTCCATAACTTGCAAACAATACGTAGCTAGAGTACAGACTTAGGAGGTAGCCTACGGATGATATCTAGTTGAACATCCAGTGGGATATTATCAGACATTTTTTTAAACAAAAGCAGAAAGATTGGGATAAAGATATGAAGTCAATAGACCAAAAGAAGAAAGAAAGATTTTGTTAAACAAAATAAGAAATATTTGTATTGAAGAAAGTGATTGGGAACGGAAGACATTAAAGGACATGTACCGTGATGTACTTTTGGGCAACCAAATATTATACTCTGCTATATAGCAAATATTAATAAAGTATACATAACCAATATAGAAGTGGTTTGCAAACCATAGGCATTTTTGTATATGTGCACGGGTATTTATAAAAGAAATGTCGTTGAGTTAAAAAAATATACAATAATCGACTAATATATAACACAAGTCAAAATACATATAGTAAAAGTTGAAAGAAAAAGACTTCACAAGTGAATATTTGATAATAATTATGGGTCAAACGGATATTCATAACACCATTCCTCCTAAATATATCTAGAGTATAAAAGAAAATATAATAATTTAGATACAATAATCAATACCGAGCCTGATTCACACGTTTTTTAGCAGAACATAATTGCATCAAATTAAGAAATTTACAAAACCTGAATTTTGGTTTAGGGGTGATAACCCTAATTTTGAATTTCATCAAGGGAACAACCACAAATGCAAATTTAACTAAAATTACAGATTAAATCGAAGATAAAACACATTAAGTAGATAATAATAAAAGATTGTGTTTGGATACGAGCAATTTTGAGAGAATTCATTTTTGGACACTTAAGTAGATAATAACAAAAGATTTCTTCAGGTGATTTGAATTACCTGTAACAAGAACAGGCCACTGCAGAAGAAGGTTCAATTGTGTGGTGGTGCCGCCGAATGGTGCTGGCGTGTGTGGAGGTGCGTCCAGATGGTGGTGGCGTCGGGTTGTTGGGTGGTTGTGGTGGTGTTAGTTGTGATGGTTTATGTGGAGGACAAGAGGTGTGTGACTGTGTGAGTCTGTCTTTTGTGTGGGCGTTTGATTTCTTTTTTTTTAATTTAAAATGTAAAATGACCAAACTATCCTCGTGTATAAATACAAGTTGCCCAAAAAATATAAAGATGCCAAAATAACAATACAAGTTGCCCAAAAAACAATACGTTACAATACATGAGATATACTTTTAAAATATGTACTTGTGTCATAAGTTGTCGGACACATGGAAGCCCCTGGTTGGGTCCAAGATAATCGGTGGGCAACCGGTCTATTTTCAAATTAAAAAAATTTGTGGTCCAGAAAGTCATAAGCCTCAGGGCGCCTGGTCTATTTGACTAGTTTTCCCTTTAGAAATTTCCAAAATTTATTCTAAAAATACCTTGTTAAAGACCACCAATCAAATACTTGATTTCCAAAATAACAACTGATTTGGATGAGAAATGAAGAAATTAAAAATCTAAAAGAGAAGCTATTTAAAACTGCAATGAAGATTTTTGACTTTTCTAAAAACTTTGCAAATTGATTAAATTGAATTTTGATTTATCTAAACAGATTCTAAATGATGTTTTAAGCTATAATATGACCTAATTAAGCTATTTCTAATTAAACTAAACCTAAATAATAGCTTATGCAAGCTATTAAACTAATAGTGATGCAGAAAATCAAGTTTAAAGCTAATTTTGACTTTTTAAGAAATGACAATGCAATTTAATATCCTAACTAATCTAAACTATCCTTAAAATGACAGAATCAATCTATTCTAACACCTAGTTCCAATTCCTATTCTAAAAAGCTAGTTATACCAAACACTACTTACTCAACTGTTATACAAATTTGATAAGCTACAAAGCTTCAAACACTTGAACCAAGCTTAAATCAGAATCCAGTCACTAAATTAAGAATTATAAGATGTAATTTTAACCACTCTAACACAACTAATCCATTAGAACTGATAGATGACAAAATCACGCAGATTAGTGCACAGATGAATTGTAAATGATGAGATAAGCTATACTAATGCTAAATTCAATCAAATATGCTCAGATAGGATACAAATAAGCTAATCAAACAGTAACAAGCTATAACCAACAGATCTATACTTCTCTAAGCTAATAATGCAATTTTAAACTAGAATTTGAAAATACAACTCACTTTTGGCCTCAGCTGAACAGAGGCTCCAACTTAATGGCAGCTACAAGCTCTCTAGCTTATTAATAAGCTACAGTAAAGTCCATCTGGCCAATCCATTTAGACCACTTCCATGCTTTCCACATTTTGCAACGGTAATTTGATTATTTTTTGTGATTTTTGATGATTTGATGTGCAAACTAAATTTTAAAGTGAATGAAGCTTAGAATAAGCTATGTAGAGCTTATATAAGCCTAAGTAAACAGTAATCCAAGCTCATTGAAGCTTAAATTCAGATTTGATACTATTTTTATTTTTTCAAGTATTTTTTCTTTTTTTTTATTTTTGGTTTTCAAAACAAACTTACGCTAAACTTGAAATGATTAAGCTACTTAAGCTGTTTGAAGCTTGTTAACAATAACTATTCATTAAAAACAGAAATATGAGATTAATATTGAAATTGCAAAATAAAACTAAAATTCTTATAAATGAAAAGTAGAGTACAAAGCTGAAATCAGAATTACAAAACTATTTAGAAAGCTTAAAAACATTAAAGGAATTGAAATTACACACACTAATTCACCTTAAAAAACTACTTCCATCGTGTGAAGAAATAAGGGCCTTTTATAGGTGAGCTTGAGGTCTTGGGAAGCTTCAGGAAGCTCAGGATGTGCTTCTTTCAATCAATCTCAGCCTTTGATTGTGATGATTTGGCAATCACATCAATCCACATTCACTGTCGTCCATCGGATCACCCTGATGACATACTCCCAACCAATCAGAGCACACCTTGGCACACGGATTGCCAAGGTGGCATTCCTTGTGTCAGGGATTGTACGAATTTTCCCTTAATTGTGGTGAAATTGAGGTGGGTAACTTTTTGGGAAGATGGATGAACAGTAAATTCATATTTGGGCGCATTTTCTGGTTTGGGGGATTATTTAATTACCTTTTGACTTCTTTTGACTATGGGTAAAAGGTGGGGGTTCACATGTGGTTTGGCAGGAGTTCATATGGGATAAGGGTTAGGGGTCAAGTGGTTAAATTGGCTAGGGGTCTTTTATTTGTGAAGGGTTAAAAGGGTTTTGGACTTAGGGATTTATTTAGGATTTAAAAGTGTATTTATTTAAAGTTTAAAGGGTAGAAAATGTATTTAGGGAAAAGTGAAAGCGTATTTTTGGGTAATTGGGTATAAAGGGACATAAGGGTAAGTTTTGCAATTATGGGAAAGATGAGGGACCTAAATTGACACTTTTGATATTTCCAGGGTAGATTTTGCCAATTTGCCAAAGTTGAGGGACTGAATATGTAATTTCTTCAAATGTGATCCAAGCTTCCAAAAATGATCCCTTGAGCATTCAAATCTTCAAATTCACTCAATTTGATTTCTCGGCTTCAGCTTTTGCACTCTCTTCCTTCTCGTGCTCGGTTTTTGTCTGATTTGTCTTTCTTTTGTGTGTTTTGTCATATCCGTACCTGCACATGCATAGACTCGAAAAACAAACAAATATTAGGCATTAACGGCTTGTTTTTTGTTATTTTGGGCATGTTTTGGTAAAGAAAAGGTATGTGTTTTTGCACATACCATTGGACAAGAATTGGACGTATTGGATTTACGGTATTGGTTATTTGGACATTATGGACCCTTTGGTAAACGCGACAGAAGGCTATGTTAGACTCATAAGAGTTTAACATATCTGGACCCGAACTATACAAAATGGTCGATAAAGCTAAAAAACTAATATATACGCGAATAATATGTTCAATTGTATATTATAACTTGTAACGTTGGACGAATTGGGAAACTTAACGATGAATCTTATATTATTCGAAAGTCATTATGACTTGCAAATGTCTTATAAACGGACACTTCATGCCAAAATTTCGTAAAATCTTTTATAAACTTTAATCATTTATGATTTCTTTAATATCCTAAAACCTTTTCAAAACTTATACGTTTTGACGATATATCAACTATTTTGGGAAGAAAATGGGTAAATGCCGAAACTTACCAATTCACTTACTTGCCTGTCATAGTTATGTGTTGTTATGGCCTTGGCATCTTTTGGTCATGATCTTCTAGATTCGAGTCTTTGTCAACTCTTGACTATTCCTCATAATATATTGGGATATATATTATGTCTTGGTATGAGTTATGTGTGGTGTGAGAACATTTTGGTATACTTTTGGCGTGAGTTGTATGTCGAGTCATGATTTCTTACCACCACACGAAATCGTTAAAACTATTCTTTTGAGATATTGGTAATGGACTTTAGAAAGTAACGATTTGAATGATCCACGAAAACTACGACACATTATCTTCTATCGACTTCTTTATCGTATGAGCCGTATTTTAAGAATATCGTATACGCATTAGGTTGCGTCACTTCTATTCCATCGTGCTCGTCGTACACTCTTCTGGATGCCGTGGAGATTACCTATAGATGGCAGTCGTGTTAGTCATGAATAGTGCATTATTGTGGCTAAGGTGAGTTTCATAGCCCCTCTTTTCAAAGGTTTTCATAACTATTTTGGGGGAGAATACATGCTGCTTTTAACGAACCATAACTGGATACGTGAACATTATTTGAGAATGACAGTTGTTTGGAATATTTGATTTGTGGATTGATATCTTATGAGTTTATGTGAATGCAAACTATTTCTTGGACCTACCACTACTCTTTTGAATTGCTAATGTGTTGACTAGGAAAGGTTAGACATGCGACATTTTTTTACTTAGACTAGGGTAGCATTCCCATGCTATAACGCGATGCCTAGCTGAGAATAGACCGACCTAGACCAGGGTAGCTTGTGTTCAAGGCCTTGCTACGACTACGCTGGCTAGAGTCGCTTGGGGCCCTGCAGAGATCTAGATTGTGTTGTTGATTATTGATTGGATTGATTGTTGATTGGAATGTGTATTATATATCTTCCTTAGTCGCACATAGAAATTAACTCTATCAGGTCCACTATTACTTTTGTAACTAAACTCTATGAACTCACCAGCTTAAGCTGACCTTTTTAGCATGCGTTCTCAGGTTTATGGCGATAGCTCACTATTGAAAGACACTTGGAAATGGGCATGGTCATAGGAGACTCTGATGAATAACCGGGGCCGCTTTAATTATGTTTTGGGCCTATTTCCGCACTACTTTCATTAATGTAAACTTATGGTTTTCAATTAATGAATCTTATTCTAAATAAATGGGATAAAAACCATTCTTTATACCTTATGTTGTGATACCAAGATAGTAGCATCCAAAGGTTCGTATGCTTCCGCTGGACCATATTTTCGGGGTGTTACAGATTGGTATCAGAGCCAATGTTATAGAGAACTGGGTATTTTCAAAACCTAGACTATAATCACTTTTCGAAAACTTAGCCCTATGACTGCCAAGTGCCTGCCTGCCAAGCTGAAGCCTCGCGCATGACTAGTTTAAGGATATAGATGATTGAGAACACATTAGACGTATGAGATGTTTATGGCTTATTTGATGAACAGTTTGATGGGACACTTGTTGAATGTGTGCCCTGTTAGTATACGATTAAGTCTGCTTATTTTAGTTTTTCACCATAAGCATTTCCTCATGCTTGTGCACACACTATAAGCATGACCTCATGCTTATACACGCACAGAAAGCATGTCCTCATGCTTAAGCACGCCCAGTAAGTATGTCCTCATGCTTACGCACGCAGTATGCCTTTCACATAGTTACGCAATTTCCTTGCATAATCTTATCAGCCAGCTTAGAGCTCGCACACTAGTAGTAGCCTTGGGAATGATTTGGGATGCAGAGGACATGGTTCTAGTATAACTAAGTCAGGTATATCAAAATTCATTGAACCTTGGGTGAATATAGACTGATCACCTATATTCAGCCAGGGATAGCGGGACATGGATTGATCACCTATGTCTGACTCAGAGGTGAATTTTGCGATACTTGGAGTAGTTATAACAGATTTATGTCTGGGTTAGAGATTGGTTTTAGGAATGATGAGCTTTAGGTGAACACACACACTCATGGAACATCACGAAAGCCCACGCCCACACACGATACACTGGCATCGCAACACCTCTCGAACCGTAACACTTCTAACATCGCTATACGTCTCTGCTTATGCGGAATTCCTGTTTGACGCTGTCATAAGTAGTTCGCCTTAAGTCGGGTTAGACCCGATTGTCACCATTTACATCTGAGCTGCTTATCGTCATAAGCCTCGTCGATCTCACTAAAGCGTTTGGAATTGTTTTGGGCTACCTTTGGATTTGGTCTAGACTATTTTGGATTTTGGTTTTTGGGATTGTTGGATTTTGTGATTTTAGACCACGTTTCGTGTTGTTAACTCATCATTTGACTTCGAATCATCATTAGGCCTCGAACTGTTTTTGTTAGTAATTTTGATGGAATTATCATTCCGCCCCGTTTCGTTAGCAACTTTGTTGGATTGGTCGCCCAACCTCGTGTCGTTGGTAATCCAGTTACCGACACTTCTACCTCAAGCCTCGTCTCGAATCGACTATTTTTTAGACTTCTGAAACCTTACCATTCACTCGATGTTGATTCAAATAACGAGTCGACGTTGTTCACCCCTCTAAACTGATAATGTCATCTCGACATTGCTTCGTCAACAACTCACAGTTAAGGTTGTACTTTACTTGTTGTTGGTGTTTTACCTTATCTTCTAGTTAGGTACCCCTATCGATAACATTCTAGCAACCTGTTTTAGTGAAGTTGTTCACCGAGGTTATCCTATAGATATTGTTCCGTCGATGTTGCTCTAACAACGTTAAATTCTCGACGTTATTTTATCAGCAATAGTCTGCTGACGTCATACCACCGATTATGGTTCTACCTGTGCTTTCCTATCGGTGTCGTACCTTATACTCTATCGATGCGAACTTAGAGCCATTGACATTTACTCGTGTTAAGGAAACTGATCTGATATCGATTGGCAGTCGAACGTCTTTTGGGAATTAGGACTTTGGATTCAAATACGGTACCTTCCTGCGTTAAGTATCAAGTGCACCAATGAGTCAATCGACTGATTGTGGTTAGTAATCAATACTCTCTTTTAGGAGTCGTACTTTCCGCCTCTAACCTAGATATCATGCTAAGTCAACCGACTGATTGCTAGTAGCAATCAACACTTTTTGCCAGAGTCATTCTCTGAACTTCCTAGACTTCCTGTTCAGTAGGGATTCCATGCTCAACGGTGATCTTGAATTCCTAAGGAGTAACCCGAACCGCGTTCCTTGGGACAATTACCTAGTCATTCTCTCGTCCTTCGAGAAACACCTGCTATCCAACCAGTCCTCTTAACCGATCGATAAGCTAAGTTGTAGACGAAACCTTGGAAGTAGATCCCGCGCCTTTACCTGAGTAGTTGTTGGTAGTCCTACCTAACCTATTCACCTCTCGCTATTCAGCAAGATGGAAAGGATGGATGACCTTGGTCGTCTCTCCGCATATAGTTGTAGCAGCACCAGAGAATCCCTCTATCTTCATTTAAGGAGGTGAGATATTACTCGTTCCTCTCCCTCTGGTAGAGTGACTTCGCTCCTAAAAGCTAGTCCTCACTTTTGAACTCTAGCTCCCTACCTTATTTCCACTATGGAACTCCGATTGAAAGGGGAATCTCCCCTTGATCCGTTTTCTCTATCTGAGATTTATTATGTTAGTACACACCTGATCTTTCTTTCTTAACCTTCAACTTCTTCCGATCCTATTTAAGGAGGAAGTGCGATCAGAAAGGCGGAGTTAGCAAATAGATTTCTTCACATGTAAAGAAAACCGTGTGCATTAGGATGCTGATTTCTATCCTTTTATGATCGTGGCAATCGCCATACACCTACGTCCAGTCTATCACTTCCTAGAGCCGAGAGAATAGATCTGGGTATGCTTACAGTGTATCATCTCCACACTGATGGCCGAAGTGAAGAAACTATTCGAGCGTCCGTAGACACGTCGCGAGTTCATCGAGTTTGGCAACGGTTGGGATAGACACCTTTCGTTGGCCAAATTCTCTTGTGATAGTATCTATCACTTTAGTACCTCTAAGGCACCACAAGAGACCCTCTATGGTCATGAATGCCAATCCTGATTGATGGGTAGAAATGGAAATGCCCAACTTACCGACCCCGAACTTATTCCAGAAACTGCCGAGGGAAACCGTTCTAAGACGAGATGGATAGGAGAGCTACCCACAAATCGTTAGGAAATACAAACAATGTAAGCCTCTTGAATCCTAGAGATAACCTAGATTAAGCTTAAGGATTCATCATGAGAATGTGTGAAGCATTTAGTCAACGTGAATGTTTAATCCTCGCTATATCAATCTTTTCAGAAACTTTGTTGAGGTTAGACCAGTAGTCAGAGCTTTGAGCTACCATCAGGACTCAGTAGTACTCCCGAAATTTCGTACGTATAGGAAGGAATGACTCATCGATGAGGCAATTGGTATCTGTTGGATCATTCATTTTATGTTGTTTGATGATTCGGGTGGTCTAGGGAGATGATTTAACAAGTGTGCCATGTTAGAGAGATGAAGAGAGTAGAGAGGGAGTTTCTAGAGTGAGAAAGTAAACAAAAAATGCAAGGTTAGAATAGAAGCTCTACCCCTTCCAAGGATGGAAGGGGTATTTATAGTTACAGACTACACGCCCTCCTGTCGGGCTGTGGATCAGGCATAAAGTGGGTAAAGACCCGTCCTTCCTCCACGGTGTTACACTAAACTAATCTACGCTAATAACAAACTACTTAACTACTAAATAACATAAATAACGATATGTCCACAAGCTAATATATGCTAGACTATAATTGGGGTGACCGACACTTCCTTATGGAATTTCCAATTCCTAACAATCTCCCCCTAAGAGAGGTCACCCCATGATTTACATTTTAAATCCTAGCATTCTTTCATTGTCTTTAGTTCCAAGCTCGTAGACTTCAATTCTTCAATTTCTACATTCTTTGTGCTTGAGCAGTGACTCTTCAAAGTCCGCATATTTTGTACTTTCAGTGGAGGTCTTTGAACTGATCCACATCTTTGATGATCTTCGAGCTTTCTTTGAGATCATCAGCCACAGTAAATCTCCGGATCACCCTTTTTTGTGTTTCCTTCATGTGATGTTGTGACTTTTGGACCAACATGCTCACACTTTCTGGATCATGACATCTTTTCATCAGAGTAGCGGAAGCATCTTTGTATATCTTTGATTGTCATGATTTTCTTCAATTAAGTGTGAATGCTGTGAGCATGCTGCTGTGAATTGACTTCTCAATATCGATCAGCTGCAACCGTCCAATGTTCCTGCAAACAATAGTTAGCACTAAAACACACGAAAGTGTCTTTGTTCACTTTCGTTGAATATAGTTGCAAGAACCACGGTTCCTCGTTGATCAGTATAAATACTGCCTGTGATCAAGTGGAGTTCCGAAGAATCTCCTTGACAGGGTTTCACAGCTTGATCTAGCCGTTCTCGAACCGGAGTGTCCCAAAGTAGAAAACACGGAGTGAGTGAACCATCGAATTGAGATTCGCTGATTGATGAAAAATTGATTTGAAAACAATCGCGTATTGCTTAGAAGAAAGAGTTTTGCAATACGACGAAGGTTTTATAAGAAATATCAATTTTCAATCAGAAATAGTTTTTGTATTTAAAAATGAATACACATTCGATGTGCTAGAGAAGAGAAGAGATTTGCACATCGAACGGTTTTTCCAAAAGTATTTTTTCAATCAGAGATACTTTTTGTGTTTGAAAATGAATACACATTCGATGTGCTAGAGAAAAGAAGAGATTTGCACATCGAATGGTTTTTCCAAAAGTATTCATCAATTCATTTCCTGGACCAAGGTTGATTCAAGAATGAATCACCCCATTGTTTATATCCAGTTGTCACAAGCTTGATCTTTAGAAAAGATCTCACATGTCACCCACCAAGAGCTTGTTTGATGTTGGCTCTAGAAGGATTTCTATCTTCATCGTGAATACTTTTACATATCACTCAGATGTTCTGGCAATACCACAAGGATAATGCGTAGGACTCTTAAAATATATTCTCACTTTCCACATTGTGTGAAACAGTGAGTCTTCATTAATTGTGTCCTAATGAGATTTATTGATGATCTCTTGGCTCTAGACTCAATTGTGCACATTTGGTTTCCTATGCCGAAGACTAGGGAGAGGGTCTCCTTTTTCAATATCAACAATCTCTAAGAGAAAGTCGATAGATTATGTAGGTTCCCCGTGAGAATGAAACAAGCCCTTTTAAGAGGAACTTGAGTAGCTTGGGAAGTTAGGTATAGTGCGTCACTGGGTCCATGACGTCTTGTCTTCAATACTAGTGTTACCTTAGTAGACACCAGTAGCATATGTATTGAACCCGGTTTCTGCCCTAAGGTTGAATTAATGGGGGGCTATTTCTTTTCACCCTTTTCACATTCAATTCTTTTTCATTCTTCAACCCCTTCAGTGCTTACCGAGACTTCATAACTAGAACCTTGTTGGGTTTGTTCCAGTACTAGCTCTGTCTCAGTCGACACTCTTCCCATATTCTCATTTTTCTCCTTTTTTTTCATCATACCTAAGGACTCTACACTTTCTAGTGGATTGTCCCTGGGTAGATCCCTCCGGATCTGGCGGGATCGTGGGAACGAATACCTAACCTAACCATCCTTATAACACCATGCATAAAGTAAATTGGTCGGTCTTTTGGTATTGTTCATTCCTTCTAGAAACCAATTAAAAAATCATTTGGAAAATCAATCAAGGTACTTGTGATATAATATCAAAGCATTTTGTACCTTAATTATTTTTGATCATTTATAAAAGCTCCCCCTCAACATGTGCATATGATTTGAAGTTGTTTAGCACATGGAGGCAAGAGTTCTTTGAAATTTTTCTTTGATCACAATTTCTTAAGAAAAAGCCATTTGATTTTCATGGTAAATTCTCCCCCTCATAATGTGCGTTGGTTATTTGAAATCATTTAACACATAGAGGAAGAAGATCTTAGAAGTACTTTCACGATCACATTTGCCATATAGAAACCCATTTCAAACTCAATCAAGGTACTTATGATAAAACGTTGAAACCTTTGTACCTTGATAGTTTAATATCTTTGAAATGCTCCCCCTCAATATGTGCTTTGAGATTCGAAAGTGTTTAGCACATATGGGAGAGCAGCCTGCACTTTTGAATCAAATCGATCATCATTTATCAGATTTCATAATTAAATCACAAATTCTCCCCCGATCAAAAATATGAAACCCTTTGAGATTTTGGATCTCAAGTGATTTAATTAGATTTAGAAAACATGGGAGTAAATGTGGCCTGGTTTAAATAATCATCTTGTTTTTGGTTGAATGCTCCTCCTCCTCAATCATGTGCATCATATATTGAAATCGTTTGGCACATGTAGGCAGGAGTGCCTTTAAAGGACTAAAATAGATTTGAGATTTAAATCACGATCTCTCCCCCGATCAAAAATATCAAACCATTTGAGATTTGAGATCCCAAATGATTTAAACCATTTCAAAAAGTTTTAGGGGAAAGACGTGGCATGATTTACTTTTGAAAAATGACTGAAGAGGATCAATTTAAGACGTTAAAGATTATTAGTGTCAAGTATGATAGTTTTTAATAGATCTTTAAGTGAAATAAAACAATATCACAATCAAACAAGAATAGAAAAAGTTTCATTTTGAAAGATCTTTGAGTTTTAAAGAAAATCATACCATGACATAACATTAAATCGTTAGATCACCACTTTATATTGTACAAACGGACTTTTATGAAGAGATATCATTTGAAAATATTTTATTTGAAATCACTCTCCCCCTCAATCAATGACCGTAGTCGTTGATTGAGTGACTTATGTTTAAAATGAAGTCCAGTTGATTTCCAAATTTTGAGTCCAATTTATTTTCAAAACTATATTTTCCATTTTCAAAACAATATTTTCAGAATTGTTTAAAAATGGTATCATTCACTACTTTTCCTGCACAAGATACATTAGGTGGTGTAGAAGCTGCTTATGTTGTTGTTGTTGTAGGGCTTGGAAGAAAACCGCCTGCTGATGCAGTGAGACCTTGCATCTATCGTGCCAACTATCCATAGAGAGATCTAATTAAGCTCCGTTTCTTCTTTTGTCGACCCAAGAAATAGTTGCCCTTTCCTTACGGCATCCAATCATCTTCTTTAGTGGGATCCGGATCGGGAACATTCTTATCAACCATGCTATCTGTATACATTACTAGACATACATACAAATATATGATGGTCGACATCACCCAAACAAAGAATCGACTAATAAAAGTCAATTCAACATATACAATCATTCAGATCATATAAAGCATGGGAATAATGTGTTCATCAAACTATAATCATCTAATCCTAACAATCATATCCTAGATTCCTAGTCCTTCAACATAGGCAAATATATTTTTTCAGATAAGCACGTAGGATAATTATATAAGCTCGTTTAGATGATATAAATTTGAAAACATTCTCCCCCTCAATCAATGACTCATTCTATCAAAAATTTTAAATAAGCTGAAGTCATTGATTGGGTTTTGCAAATTTATGAAAACTTGATGCTGATTGATTTTCAAGCACCTCATTTACCACCATTTTGTTAAAACAAATATTTTTCTGAAGAATTTTAGAAGGAAAAATATTTGAGTAGGAACAGCAGTCCTTCGACATACTTTCCTCATTTTGTTTTAGGAAAAGTGCACGAAATTTATGAAAAACGTTTAGGCGCAACACTTTCCTTTCTTTAAGAGCGGGTTGCTATTGAAATAATAGCAAGCCATAGTTTTAGCGCGGGTTACAGTCTGAAATAACTGCAAGCCATATTTTGAGACATGTTTTGGAAAAGAATATTTACACCTCCTGCTCGAACTTCATCTATAGTCTCGTGCCATTGTTGAATGACATTTCTAAGACCGTAGATGTTATCGATACCAGAAGACATGTCTTTAAAAAAACAAAATTTTTTTGTATTTTTTCAAATTTTCTGATTTTTATGGGTTTTTGTTGATTTTATATTCTTCTATTTTGTTTTTGTTAGTTTTATATTTTTGTATTTGGTTTTTGATAAATATTTACAAAGATAGTTTAGATGATATAGTTTAAGAAGATGATGATACGAGTACCGAGATAAGGATATCGAATAGCCCCGTTCTAGAAGATAGAAATCGTCATCTCTTAAACTTTCATCACAAAAGCTTCCAAGGGCTCTTGAATTAAAAGAAATTGAACCATCTGAAAGTGAGACTTTGGCAGCTTCCCCCCGAACCAAAAATCCTTTTGTTGAGTAGATTTGAAGCTCTATTTCAAGCTTGCCTTAGCCAGGTGCACAAAGAAGCACACCATTATCATCGATCTTGCTGCTCTTTTTTAAGAATAATCATTGTGATTCTTCGTTCGAGGTTATATCATCCAATAGAACAGCAACGTATCATCCCTCACACAAAACAATCTTCTCATATCTCTTTTCTACTGACGTCTGAAGTGATCCATACCAAAAGGTTTCAAGAGAACAATTCCCCCAAGTAGTTGAATTGATGCAGTCAGTCTCTTTGAATAATGCTTAAGAACTCTCCCGGATACACATCATGAGGGGAATGAAAACACCTCCCCAATGTTCACATTTTTCTTCCCTGATGATCGTGTATGAAACTCAAGAACCCGAAGTACACCAATACCCAAGAACTCTCCCGAATACACGTCATGAGGGGAATGAAAACACCTCCCCAATGTTCACATTTTTCTTCCCTGATGATCGTGTATGAAGCTCAAGAACCCAAAGTACACCAATACCCAAGGAAGGAATAACTGATAACACCTCCCTCATGTTACACATTTATCTCCCCTGAATATGTCATACTTGTGTACCTCTTTTATCTTCAGAAACTAACTCTTCCATCTCTTCCCCCACATAGTTGGAATAAGGACACTAAACGCCATGAGTCAAACCTTGAGTTTCTCTGCGGTAATGACATTCGTCTTCCCGGGATATCTTCAATCACTTAGAAGTATTAAGTTCATCAAGTTTACTCGCATTTAGATGCGTGTCTCCTTCCACCTTGTTGGTTTTGATACTTCAGAATCAACAAAACATTATAAGCCTAAATACTTGAAATCTGTTGAGAAGATCGCTTGAAATCTTTGTGAGAATCAACTTGCTGAAGAACAGTGTGAGCAAATCTAATTAGGGATTAAATTTGACATTTCACTCTCCCCTAATTAGTGCTCTCCCCTAAACTGACAATCTTTATGATGAATGTCCGGATTAAGAAGAAGACTTTAGATTGTTAAATGCAACTCGTCTTTAGTCTTCTAACATGCAGCAGAAAATGTAGAACAGACTGTAGACTCGACCTTCTTCTAGATTGTCCGTTTGGGGAATAGAATGTTAACAAATTCTTCTCACCAAATGCATTCCCGTTAACTTAGATGTAGCAAACCCCCTTAACTCAAATCCCTCCCAATCAAACAAGAACAGAAACATGTTCATTAAGGAAATCATCCCCGCAACTGAAAGCACTTTGTCATTAATCTCATTAGTCCATGAGATGATGTCAACCCACAGCTCTTAGAAGAAACTTCATGTAAAGATGACCCGATAAGAAGAAGCTCGGTTCTTACATGAGTTAGGAGCCGTATGACCGTATATTCTCATATATAACTCAACATGTAGAATTGTCATACTTCTTCTCCCCCTCAAGAATTACATACGGAGATGCCATTCTTGATTAAACAAGTGATTATCTTCATAATGTAGTTTATTCACACTTCTCCCCCTCAAAGGTAGCATTTGATGTCGCCATCATCATTATAATTGAGAAAGTGGAATAAGAGTACTAGCAACGGTAGTTCGGTTCACTTGATGATTAAGCGCGCATTGAAAAAGCATGAAGCATGTTGATCAGAATGGTCATTAATAAGAAGATTTCTTTTCTTCCGAAGATAAAGCGCACTGACACGTACACTTTTCTTTTCTTTACAGTACGAGGCTTGAACTGTTGTGTTAAAACGTCATAATCTCTCTCTTTTCAACTACTCTTGGCAAACTTGTTATCAATCCCATTATCATTCAGTAGGCTCTTAGTCGTGACAGCTGATGGAGAAAACCCAATATGATGAATTTGACCTTGAAGTAAACTAACCCAAACTCGTGAGTTAAACTTGCACATATGTAACAAAGAGAGGTGCCGAGAATTCATGCCCTTTTGAATCTCTAAGTACTCTATATTGTTCAGCCAACCAACCATCAAGTATTAGACGTACATCACCTCTTGAAAATCCACAATTCAATGTGACACTGAGCACTACAACGTAACTCCTTAAAGTGATAGTTATTTTGTGGTGGTAAGAGCCCAATTCCCCCAAGTGGTAAAAGAAAAGAAAAAATCACCCAAGAATAACTAGATTTTCAAGTCTTCGTTTTTGAAAATATTAAAAGCTCGAACAAGGATCTTGAAGAATCTTCATCCAACCATCCCCGATACCTTCAGATACTAAGTACACTCACCCGTGGAATTTCACTTCAACCTCAAATAAATAATAATGAATTAACGCCGTTGTCACATCTTGTGGTTAAAATTTCAAATCTAGCCTCCTTAAATGTTTTAAGTGAACTATGATAATGGTTTCATCCCGACCATGGTTAAAAGCATATAACCCCATAAAACCATGTAATAACCAAACTGTCATGAAGAAAATCTAAACACAAATCCAATTCATGAAGTACACCCTTTATCCCTTCTTCGAAGTAGAAACCGTAGTACCATCAGAGATACACTTTCCATTCTCCAGAATGGATCCATCATTACGGATTTTACAGTTCTATGATTTAAACCGAGAAATAGTTTCTTTCGCGGGATTTTACAAAACCAAGAATAAACCGCAAGATAGATCCGAAAATGCACATTACATTAACCGGGATGTTTTCATTGTCACGGGATTTTACAAGTCTATGATTTAAATCGAGAAATAGATTCTTTCGCGGGATTTTACAAAATCAAGACTAAACCGTAAACAATGTTAGTTTGAACGTGTTATGACAACTTTGGTTTCGGTGAATATCTATTTTAGTGGAACATGCAGCGGTTCATCAACTATTCATTCTTCATCATCAACAATTCTTTACCGATATGTAGAAAACTTCACAAACCATACTAAGTAGAGTAGTATACACTCCTTTCCCCTGGAGGTTGACTGTAAAACATCAAAGTACACGTTTCTCCCCCATGATGGTTTCAAACTTTCGGAAGCATCATAACATGTACGACCATTTGCACGAGAAGTTCTTGTCATAAGCAAACATCTTGAAAAATCATGACGGACGCAGAAGATTCTTGAAAGATTTTGCTTAGAAAGTGAAGTATCATTGACATTCAGTGGTGTCGAGTTGTTGATCACATCTCATCCTTAAAATACTTTGGTAAGCACATCTTCCACATATTTTGTCGGCGATTGCAGTGACCACATGAAGAAGTAAACCCGATATACCAAATTTGAGCATGAAGTAGAATTCTCCAGATTTGCTACTTAAGCTTGTACTAATCCTTGTGAAAAGAAACGGTGTACCCAATGTACAAAACCTCTTGACATATCCTCAACTGCTTGAGACACCGAAGTGATAGTTACATTGTGGGTTAAGCGAGAAAGAATCACAAAAGTAACTAAATAGCCAAGTCTGTATCACACTCTATAAATGCTCAAACAAGTCATCTTCGCGGATGGGTAGAAAGAAAGAAGATGAAATAAGTAAACGCGCCCGGAAAACTTCACTTCAAATTCAAATAGAAAATACCGAACACACAACCCTGTAGTCAACATTGTTTAATCATCAATTCAAGCCGTGAAGTAATATCTTTCGTGAAAATGTGTAATCCAAAGTATCAAACAGCATAGCATAACGAATCTCAAAGATCATATCAAATCGCATTATCAAATCTTATTATCGTAAATCTCATCATGTCCATCATCCAATTCATCATATACTTCATCAGCCCAATCCATCAAGAATAACACCCGGTCCGAAAATAAAGTGCACATATCAGTTCAAGCATATATCTGGGTTTAATCTCTGATTTGCCACTCATGATATCAAAATGATTTAAACAAAGTGCATCCAACATAAGTTTGAGATAACATTTTGTTTACAAAGTGAGTCCCGTAATTTAAAGTAACAAGTATATGGTTGTTCATCCCGCGTAATTATTTGTAATATAGCAGACTAAGGATCCAAAAGTGTGTAACCCGGCCTACGAATGAGTCATCCAAGGCTCAAACAGTTGCAGCCCATGATATTTACTGCCCGATCCAGAAAAATAACAACTCGGCCCATCAAGAAATAATGCATACCCGGTCCAAATTCTGTGTGCCCTAATCATCGGGTTATAAAAGCTCACATTAACACAACCCTAATCCCTAATATTTCTCAACCTCCGCCCCCTAAACATTCAGTACGCCTCACTCATTCACCAAATATTTCTCCCTCACAAGACCGACCAAATCACTGAATCAGTCAAAACCACAATCAAGCTTAACCTTAACATCAAAAACATAGTCACTAACTCTAGATTGAAGCCACGACACTACGCCAAAGTTGCTCTATCCACATAATTTATTTAAGCTCGTACGAATCTGGAAGAAGCCGAGTCTTATCATGAGTTAGCCACAAGGATGGTGAGATTCTGATTTGGCTTAGCCACAGGGATAGCTTAAGGTTTCGGACATGGGACGGCATCAATATCCAACAAAGGATTTCTTGTCAAACAATAATAACAACCTTGTCCAATTACCTTATGTAACTCCGAATCACTGGTAAGTATTGTTTTGAACGCGACTTTTCTTTTCAAAATCCGAACAAAAGAGATTAATGAAACAATTGTTTTGTTAATTTCTATAAAACAGTTCGAAAATTAAAGAGAAGTTTATGTGAGACTTCTAACATTCGGATAATTGACAATGATGAAAAGGAATCAACAAAAAAAATCTTTTAAGATTAGTAGCAAGGTTGATCCAAATCTGAGATTTACTTGAACAATTGATTGAGTCTTGTTAGAGTCATTGCTTCATCTCGTTGTCATTACTTTAACACACCATGGATCTGTGATGATCTTTATTTCTTATTAAAGACCTTGACAAGTCTTTATTGATCCTTAAATGTCGTGAAATAAAAAATCTGAGATACTTAGAGTAGGTGTAATATTTTGATTTGTGTTTAACCGAAAGGAAGAATGAATGAAACACATGTTTTGTTCCTTCTTTGAATTATTTCGGATAGTAACAATCAAGGTACTTGGTAGAATGTTTTTCAAATGAGTGGATGATGTATAATTGTGATGACGTAGTGATATTAGATGTTATTTTGGATTAGGAATGATGTCGGTTTTGATTTTGTTGTCAGTTGATGTTGTTGTTGTTATTGAATCTTTGTTGGTAGTTTATATCAAAAAGCATTGAGCCAAATGTGACTTGTCAAACCGCTTCTCCTTTATAACATGACTTGTATCAAAAAGCATGGTCAACAAATCGCTTTCTTTGCATCAAAATACAAAATGTATTTGGCAAACTGCATTTTTGAGACAAATCGCATTAGACATAAACCGCACCTTTTTTTGACAAATCGCACTGAGGTTGTTTTGACAAAACGCATAGATTGTTTGTAAGAAAAAGCAGATGACTTATTGACCATTTAGTGACAAAACACAGTTGACTCAAAAGTCAAACCGCTTAAGATACATTGAATCAGGACTGAGATATGACAAATAGCATATTATCACAGACAAACCGCATCGATGAATCGTCAAATCGCATAATAGCACAAACCGCATCCAACTCCATGAATCTGGAGATTTATTTTTGAAGACAAACTGCATCGATGAATAGGAAAGTTTCAAGGACTGCTTAAAAACCATCTAAAACACTACAGTTTTGACATTCAATCATAAAATCTGCTCTCACTTTTAATACCGATTCAAAAACAGTTAACAAAAACAGTTCCACAACACATAAAAAAACTGTTTTAACCAGAAAACCGCATTCATCAATCATTAGCAGCACATCACCACGTGTAACAAACAACATAACACCACGAAACAGGTTCAACATACAACCACATCAAACCGCACCATAAACCCGAACAAACCGCATAGAGAACCAAGCAAACTGCATACAAAACCACATCAAAAACCATATGAATCATCAAAAACAACAAAACCTGGGCTCTGATGCCAATTATTGGATCATTCATTTTATGTTGTTTGATGATTTGGGTGGTCTAGGGAGATGATTAAACAAGTGTGCCATGTTAGAGAGATGAAGAGAGTAGAGAGGGAGTTTCTAGAGTGAGAAAGTAAACAAAAAATGCAAGGTTAGATTATAAGCTCCACCCCTTCCAAGGATGGAAGGGGTATTTATAGTTACAGACTACATGCCCTCCTGTCGGGCTGTGGATCAGGCATACAGTGGGTAAAGACCCGTCCTTCCTCCACGGTGTTACACTAAACTAATCTACGCTAATAACTAACTACTTAACTACTAAATAACGTAAATAACGATATGTCTACGACCGACACTTCCTTATGGAATTTCCAATTCCTAACAGTATCCCTCTGGGAAATCCAAATCATTGAACGTTTAAACTTCGTTGATCTATCGAAACCATAGATTATGAAACCGAGCAACTTTAGTAAAGTCGCATCTCCACCTTCGAACTTTATAGAAACTCGCAGTAAGATCCTAGATTCACGTAAGGAACGTGAAGATGAATCCTCGTACGTATGCACTCACCTCTTTTAAACCTCAACAAGTAACTTGAATTGAATCGCGAGGACGCGATTCCTTTTAAGAAGGTGAGGCTGTGACAACTCGTAAATTCCTCGATGCGTCGTAATGGGAGAAACATCAATTAGAGCGATCGTTTTAACTAATTTGAGATACGAGTCATATTTATAGTCATTTTTATAGGAAATAATATTCAAAGAACGTTGGCGTAAATCCCGAGTCACGAATCATTTGTTTGCTAGTTCGAACGAGTCCCGAACCTAATATAACGAAAGTTTAACAAAGTTACAATAATGGTCCCTATAGTGAATTGCATGGCCGCCCCAAAGTTTATTCTATTTACAAAACTAGTCCCTCAATGGGTATAAATACCCCAACATACACACACACTCCTCATTTGCACCTTTTCTTTCTCTCTCTACAAATCACACACACAACTATTCTTTCTCTCTCTAACAATAAAATCCGGCCACCCATAATTAGGGTTCCGGCGCCGTCACCTTTTCCGGCCAAAATTCCGGCGACCACCAATAGTTACACCACCACTTCTAAACGATAGATCGGGGTCTTGTAACCCCGTTTATGCATCGTATGCACCTCTAAACCCAAACATGCGGCCTAAATGTAATTTATTAGATTCGGATGTTTAGGGTTTCGTGGTAAAACAATTTCAAATGAGGTTCTAGCTTGGTTAGGTACGAGTCATACTCGTACAAGACGCCAACGATGGCCCTCTCGTCTCCCTTTTTTCTCGGTAAAACAACACCCCTATTTCTTATACATTGTTATTTTTCTTTACCAATTTTATTATGTGTATTGTTATTATTTTTGTTTCATGGATAAAAACCTAATAAACAAGTTTGTAAAACGTTTAATGAATCGGATTAAAAACTGGTGCAAGATCATTTTCATCTAAGTTTCGTTTGGTATAGGAGCTTCAAGATGTTTGGGTTGTCAGTTTCTATGGGTAAACGAATCAGTCAGACCCGTTTGGGACCCATACGGGTCGGGTCGGACTCCCTTGTTATATTGGGGAGTTGTTTTGATATTTATTTTCATTTTTGATATTGTGGTGGGAGTTGGATTTGATTTTGAGGCCGTTTGGTTTGGTTTTTATCTCGGCAGCCGTGTATAAACCAAGCTGCGAGTTATGGTGTAGTTTGGGTTGTGATGTTGTGTTTGGGTTGTGTTTGGTTATGTTGTATTCGGATTGGATTCAGGTTGAGTCGAGTCAGAGTAGTATTGAGTTAGGATTGAGATGGCGACTTGGGTTGTTTGCTTGAGGACGAGAACTACCTAGGTTTGACTAGAGTCGAGCCGTGACTCACGGGAGTCACAACTGAGTGTCGTTATTTTATTACTTGTGTTGCTTGTTTATTTATGTCTTGGGTTATGGTTTCGACTTACATTCTAGTAAACCGGACTAATGATTAAGTAACTATAAAAAAAAGGGGTTAAAGTATTTATAGTTAAGGGATTGATTGCAACACTTGGATCGGATACGAGCATTGTGGCGTTATATATTGTTGGACAAGAATTGGACGTATTGGATTTACGGTATTGGTTATTTGGACATTATGGACCCTTTGGTAAAAGTGACGGAAGGGTATGTTAGACTCATAAGAGTTTAACATATTTGGACCCGAACTATACAAAATGGTCGATAAAGCTAAACAACTAATATATACGCGAATAATATGTTCAATTGTATATTATAACTTGTAACGTTGGACGAATTGGGAAACTTAACGATGAATCTTATATTTTTCGAAAGTCATTATGACATGGAAATGTCTTATAAATGGACACTTCATGCCAAAATTTCGTAAAATCTTATATAAACTTTAATCATTTATAATTTCTTTAATATCCTAAAACCTTTTCAAAACTTATACGTTTTGACGATATATTAACTATTTTGGGAAGAAAATGGGTAAATGCCGAAACTTACCAATTCACTTACTTGCTTGTCATAGTTATGTGTTGTTATGGCCTTGGCATCTTTTGGTCATGATCTTCTAGATTCGAGTCTTGGTCAACTCTTGACTATTCCTCATAATATATTAGGATATATATTATGTCTTGGTATGATTTATGTGTGGTGTGAGTTACATTTTAGTATACTTTTGGCGTGAGTTGTATGTCGAGTCATGATTTCTTACCACCACACGAAAACGTTAAAACTAAAATTTTGAGATATTGGTAACGGACTTTTGAAAGTAACGATTTGAATGATCCACAAAAACTAAGACACATTATCTTCTATCGACTTCTTTATTGTATGAGCCGTATTTTAAGAATATGGTATACGCATTAGGTTGCGTCACTTCTATTCCATCATGCTTGTCGTACACTCTTCTGGATGCCGTGGAGATTAGCTTTAGATACCAGTCGTGTTATTCATAAATAGTGCATTACTGTGGCTAAGGTGAGTTTCATAGCCCCTCTTTTCAAAGGTTTTCATAACTATTTGGGGGGAGAATACATGCTGCTTTTAACGAACCATAACTGGATATGTGAACATTATTTGAGAATGACTGTTGTTTGGAATATTTGATTTGTGGATTGATATCTTATGAATTTATGTGAATGCAAAAGATTTCTTGGACCTGCCACTACTCTTTTGAATTGCTAATGTGTTGACTAGGAAAGGTTAGACATGCGACATTTGTTGACTTAGACTAGGGAAGCATTCCCATGCTATAACGCGATGCCTAGCTGAGAATAGACCGACCTAGACCAGGGTAGCTTGTATTCTAGGCCTTGTTACGACTGTGCTGGCTAGAGTCGCTTGGGGCCCTGCTGAGATCTAGATTGTGTTGTTGATTATTGATTGGATTGATTGTTGATTGGAATGTGTATTATATACCTGCCTTAGTCGCACATAGCAAATAACTTTATCAGGTCCACTATTACTTTTGTAACTAAAATCTATGAACTTACCAGCGTAAGCTAACCTTTTTAGCATGTGTTCTTAGGTTTAAGGCGATAGCTCACTATTGGAAGACGCTTGGCAAGGGCATGGTGATAGGCGACTCTGATGAATAACCGGGAACGCTTTAATTATCTTTTGGGCCTATTTCCGCACTACTTTCATTAATGTAAACTTATGGTTTCCAATTAATGAATCTTATTCTAAATAAATGGGATAAAAACCATTCTTTGTACCTTATGTTGTGATACTAAGATAGTAGCATCCAAAGGTTCGTATGCTTCTGTTGGACCATATTTTCGGGGTGTTACAACAACTATGATCCGCTACCACTGAGTACGAGCGGAGTCTCGAGTAATCCATAATGTCCTCTCGAGATCCTCAACTCTGCCATAAATCCCAGTTTGGCCTATGCCCAAACCACGAATCCTAGAGTCTAAGTCTCGAAGCTCTCTACCGTGTGCTCTTTTCAATGCCTCAAACCTAGCCCTCAAGCCACACATACTCGTCTATCCATAATAGCATCCTCAAACAACACACACGTTGTACGGTCAACTGTATCAACTCGTCTCTTATAAGCCTGTAAACGAGCTGGATGTAGTCTACCCAGCTGATCAGTATAAACATCAAGTAGATCATCATGTGTTCCTAACTGAATTAGGATCTGCTATGTAATAGTTAACTCATCATCCCCAACTGGTGACAACATTAGAGGTGGTGAGTCTAAAGTGGGTTGTCTATCAACTGGTGCTGATGCCATAATATCCTCAATCCGATCAGCAGTGCGGGTGGGTCGCTCTAATTCTGGGAAAGGCGACACAAAAGATGGTGAGGATGGTGTGTAATTTGGACTCACTACCTGAACTGCAGTGCTAGCAACACACTCTATGTCTACCCATTGAGTGTCATCTGAACCTTGTACCTGGGCAGCCCTTGAGCTCTGCCCTACCTCATACGTACCCTGAACCTCCTCCATGATCCCCTTACCATCCCGTGGCACAATCTCCTGATCAACCCTGTCTGTAAACCCATATCCCTGTCAGTACATGCACACTCTGGAGCGTGCTCAACTGGTAATGCCTGAGTCAGTGTAGGCTTTGCCTGACCCTGCTCCTCCGGCTCTTCCTCCATGAGGCCCAATAATAGCCCGTATGTTCATTTTTAGGGCGAAATCAAATAAACTCTTTTAGTTAGTGTTTAATTTGTGTTTATGGTGTGTGTCTCTTCCACATCGTATTCTATATGTGTTAATGGGGATCTTCATGGATGGTTCAAAGGTAAGCGAGGTCTTAGGTAAGGTGACCCATTATCTCCCTACTTGTTTACGTTGGTAATGGAGGTTTTAACACTTATATTGCAGAAAAAGGTTTCTAACTTGGTGGATTTTCAGTTTCACCATCTATGTGAATAGCAGAGAATTATTAACCTTTGTTTTGTAGATGATCTTTTCTTGTTTTCTAGAGGCCATCCGTCTTTTGTTGATGTTATTATGCAAGCCTTGGAGGATTTTAAGAATGTTTCGGGCCTTGTCTTGAGTATCCTCAAAAGCACGACATTCTTCTGTAATGTGCTTAATGTTTGAAAGCTAATATTCTTCATTCTATGCCATTTGTAGAAGGGTCTTTGCCTGTAAGGTACCTTGGTGTTCCGCTTATTTCGTCGAGACTGCTCTATAGGGATTGTAAGGTTCTTGTAGAGAATTTGGAAGGTCGTGTGAATGATTGGCATAATAAGTTCTTATCTCATGCAAGGAGGCTTCAATTGGTCAGATCTGTATTATCTTCTATGCATATATATTGGGATTTTGTTTTTATCCTTCCTGCTCGTATTATTCATGAGTTGGAGCAACTCAAGCGAGGTTTTTTATGGTATCAAGGCGAAATGAAAAGGGGTAAGGCCAAAGTAGCTTGGGAATCAGTCTATAAGCCTAAGCATGAAGGTGGTCTTGGAATTTGTAGATTGGAAGATTTTAATGTTGCTTTGATGGCTACTCATATTTGGAGTATTTTAACTCGTAAAGATTCTTTATAGGTTAAATGGATTCATTCTTATAAACCTAAAGGTAGAAGCTTCTAGGATGTTCCTTTCCTAGGTGATGTTAGTTGGGGTTGGCGTAAGCTTCTTGCTATTAGACCGAAGGTACGCCCATTCATATGGCACAAGATTAATAATGGTAAGACTACCTCTATGTGGTTTGATAAGTGGTGTGATCTAAACCCAATTCGTGACATGCTTACTACACGTGATATTGTTCAGGCTGGTTTTAGTTTATCGGACTCGGTCAGTGATCTAATTGAAAATGGTTTTTGGAGATGGCCTACTGATTGATTTTCTAGGTTTTCGGAACTAGTTCATCTTCCGGTCCCAAATCTTATTGATGATGCTGATGATGGGTTATTATGGCGTGAGTTGGATGGCAACTTAAGACCCTTTTCAGTTGCATGTGCTTGGGATTCTATTCGACTAAGAGCTGATGTGGTTGATTGGGTTCATGTTTCGTGGTTTCCTCATTCTATTTCTCGTCATGCTATACATCTGTGGCTTGTCCTCAAGCAGAAGTTGAAGACTCATGATAGGTTACGGAAATCGGATGTTGGTCCCAATGTTGATTTGAACCTCCTTAGATTCCCTCTATGTGATGCGGTTCCTAACTCTCATCTTCACTTGTTTTTTGAGTGCCAATTTTCCTTGCAGGTTTGGTGTCAGGTTCGTAGTCTATCTTGTTTTTTGGTGTCAGTTGTTTTTTGGTGTCAGGTTTGGTATAATGTTGTCCTTCATTCCTTTATCAAAGGGGCGGTCAATTGTTAGCATTATCTCTCGGTTGCTACTTGCGGCTACTACTTATTACATATGGATAGAACGAAATTCAAGACTTTTCAAGCAGAAGAAGTCTATTGTTACTCAAGTGGTTCAAGTAATTGTCTCTACCGTTCGGTTGAAGCTGGTTACCTTCAAATTCAGTTGAAGCTGGTTACTGTTGTTCCCTATTCACTATCATATAAAAACAGTTAAGTGCTTAAAAATAAACTGATAGTGAATCAATGACTGAAATGACATAAGTAAAACACACTGATAAATTTTCAACATAATATTCTTTATTAGAAATCAATCAAAATGAATACATTACCCAAGTACTTGCGGAATAGTACTTCGGATTGAAATGACAAAGGGTTGGTAACTCTTCACGAAGCTCAGGCTAAGTCTGAGCACAACTATTATGGAACCACTGAGCTATCTCAGGGACTGAGTTGTATTTAGAGGAGTGAAAGATGGCTTGTGTGTGTGTGTTTTACAATTCACAAGCTTAAATCTTTCATTCCATCACTTATCCTATTTATACAAGTATGAATTTTAACTTTATCCTAAGTGACAAACTGACAATTTACAGAAGACAAAATACTGATGTATTTTGTCTCTGTTTACAAAGACTATATTAAGTAAGAGACAAGGCTGCTTTCCATAAGTCAGTGATGACACTGAGCCTGATAGTTTGCCATTCAGGGAAAGTTGACTTTGGTTGATAAGGACTTCGTCTTATCTGATTCAAACTTATCCTACCTTGTCCCACTCATTCTTCAGTCTTCACTGCCTTCAGTCTTCTACTTCAGTTTGTCTTCAGTGTAAGTAGTTGGTGAGGAGTTTAGGGATTCAGTGAGTTATTGTCATCACTCACTGAATCCACCATCTTCTTCTTGACTCAGTCTTCACCCCTTAAGTTCCGCCTTACTGAGTGGAGAGACTTCTTCTTCACCTCTTACTGAGTATCCTGAAGATGGCTCACTGAGAGACTATGCACTCAGTGACCTGTTATTGTTTAATGGAAAACACTTAGGGTATTTTCTATTCAAATCCTAGACTTAAGGGGTTTGGGTATTCACTGAACCCAATAGTTACTTTCAAATTCAAGAAGATAACCTCTCAGTCGCGTTTACTATTAGATCAATGGAAGATTCCAAGTGCTTGTCTTGTTCACGAAGGGAGTACCAGGTAAGGGTTGTACTCTTTTTCCCTACTCCAAGGTTTTTCCCATTGGGTTTTTCTTGGAAAGGGTTTTTAAGGAGGCAAGCTTACCTGGGTCGCTTTGCTCCCTTTGTGCTTCTGGTGGATGCGGGATGTTCGCTTGCTACAATATTTTCTTGTTTAGTTACCTATTTCGGTACTTTGTAATATAGCTAGGTTGTTGTGTTTATGGCATGTCAAAAACACTAGTTTATCAAGTTTTTTCGCTTGAGGTTAATGTGGTACATCTGCCACATTCCATTTGTACTTAACATTATTTTTTGGTTATATATTTACCAGGGTAACACCCTTTACCCAAAAAATAATTCATGTTTATATCTTAAATAATCAAATAAGCTCATATAACTCGTAATTAGTTCGGATCGACCCATTTTAGTTTAACACCACAATTTTCCAAGTCCAAAACTAAAAATTAAATAAGTTATAATTCGATCCGATAAGCAGTAAAAATAAGCAATAAGCCAAAAATTAAAGACTTACACGAATAGAGCCAAAACTTTATGTTTTTTGAAACCCCAATTTTTATTTCGTTCAAAAGGTAGCCGACTAATATATTTTTACAAATACGCATTTTGTTTGCTTAAGTTCACGTAATGAGCTCTAATCTAATTTGTACTATCAAAATTGCATAACATGAAGCAAGATTTACCACACAAGCAAGAAATAACATAATTTGTATGAAAGCTTCAAAAAAATTCGTGTACATGTAAATTGTATATCAAACCCTACCTTTTTCAAATTAACTAAATTTACACAATAAGCACTTGGTAACATCTTTAAACATCAAATGAACATGAAAAGTACAAGGTAAATCAAGTTTTGGAAATCCTTATAATGTTTTTGTGTTTTACTTGAGGTAGCAAGAACCAAAGAGACCCAAATTGCTTCCAAATCACCCAAGACACGTTCTGATTAACCCAAAACACTTGAAAGAACACCCCGATTAACTTGAACTTCAAAGAATATTTGTAGATCTTGATTATAAGTGTTTTTTGAATGGTATGAAGATTAGAAAGGGTTTAGGAAAGTTTTAGATGAATGGATGCGTGTGTGTGTGTGTGTATGAGTGTGTGAGATGTTTAGGATATTAAGACAAACGTGATATCATCACATAATGAGACAAGCTTCTAATATTGTTGGGTTACGGGTGAAGGGAGGCAAACTGAAGAAACAAGGGGGGGATTTTTTTAGAGTTATTAGTGTATTGTGTGTCGGCTTTAGCTTAAATGTTACCGTAAAGTCCCGGTTTAACGTTTTTGGACACGTATACGTAAAATAAAGTGTTTATTGACTTTTTTTAATCAAAATAATAAAAAAAAATATTATTATTTACTCAGAAATGTATTTACTTGACTTAAACCATATCTACTGCAGTGTCGGTACGCGTGTGGAGTCATTTTTCAGTAAAAGCGAGATAACTTCTCGGTTTAATACGTAACTTGTTAGTAAATACTAGGAAAGGAAAATTTCACTTTTACTGACTAAAATAGACAGTTTCAAAGATTACTGTAAGCTACATTACGGGGGATAGCTTCGCGAAATGCTCAGTTATGCTCAGTTAAGTAATAATAAATTATTATTTATTAAAATAAAGTCTGAAATGTACCATTTGTCACAATGGTAAGTTTAGTTGGCGCGACTATTACTGTTTAGATAAGTGCTTGTAATTGTTTATCATGCTCACTATTGTCCTACACCATATCATTCACAGCTCCATGGTTTTACTCTTCCTACGAGCTCACCAACATTATGTTGACGTTTTCAAGTACCATTTTAAGGTGTTAAGGATGAAGGGTTGCGTAAGTGTTTTGAGGACTGGACCACCCTAGTAGACTTAAGTCAAGACCCTCCCGGGATATCATCCATGGAGTTATGCATTTATGTATTTCCCTTATGAGGTAGTTGATTTGAGACTTATGTTGGAATCTTGTATTATCCCGGTATGTGGGAATATTACGACTTTAATCTATCTTATATGTTATGCATTTAGTACTTCTCTATTTGGACACCTTGTTTTGATGTTATGAAGTCATGTCCCGTGTATCTTCTTCCGCTGCGATATTTTGGGGTGTGACACATGCCATTAGAAAAATTGTTCTTTAATAAGTATTCACTTACGCTATAATTATTTAGCAAAGGTATTAGTGAAGCCAGTCAAAGAAATCGGTCAAGGAGGAGTCTACACCTCAAATGTCATGTAACAGGAAGTTTTACGTGACGATGATAGTTATTATCTCATAATTGATGTAATGTTTTATTATCTGTTTCACTAAATGTTTTTATATGTTCTTTGAGAGTACATGTTAAGAATTTTGCCTTAATTTAAATTATCGCATGTTACAACCGTTTGCAATTACTTTTTGATCTTTTCACGTTCTATTTTGAACGTTACAAGAAACACTTACCACAATATCGCATATCGTCAATTGTCTACCGCTAGTAATTTCAGTTGCTATACACAGGTACTCGCATAGTTAATTAAAATATCCAATTGGCCAAAAAGCTTTCCTCTTATTATATAAAACATAATTTTTCGTAATCTATACTACATATAATATAAAAACATAGTCAAACTTGAAAAAGTGAAAAGCTGAATTGATGAAAAATCAAATGTGAGAGAAAAATTGAAAGGTTGAAATAGGTTATAAAGACATACTTTACTAAACAACAAAAACCTAAAAACACAACATATGAATACTCATTTCTTCATCAGATCTCAAAAACACACACACCAATTCCATCACCGACCTCGCCACCTAACGGCACCCCACCCGACGCCACCAACACCCGAAGCCACCTCCCCGGACTCTACGATCACCGAAACCAACGCATCACCGAAATCAACCCTCCACCGTCATCCCACCACCACAGCACCGCTACCACCGAGAGGAACCCCCAAGGCCTACGACCATCAAAAGGGGTTTTAAAGTAATTTTAATAGATCTATGAGTTTTAAAGGTTATTTTATTGATCTATAGATTTTTTTTAGATCTATGCATATTAACAGTTTTTGTATTTTTTTGTTAGTGCCGCCGCTTGCACTATCTCGCCAGAAAAATTGTCGCTGCCTCTGTTTTCGAAAAGTGTTGCTGCCGCCGAAACCCACCACCAAAGTACTGAGGAATATTTTGTTGAGTTTTTCAATAGATCGGTACAATATCTTTTATTTTTTGTTGTTCTTTACTTATTTTCTTTAAATCAAATATAATTTGATTTTTTTTTATAAAATATGATTTTTGAGTAATTTTATAAATTATTTTTTTCTTAAGTTTGTTTATAGATCTTATGTGTTTTTTCATTTTTTTCGTTATCATTAGCATATTTATATGTTTCGGATATGATGTAGATCTGAGTGTTTATAGTATTTTTAGTAGCCGTCACTGTCGCCTTCTCGTCGGAAATACTCACTGTCGCTACTGTCTTGCCTACGAGCCGACCACCATGACGAGCAAAGCAAGTTTTGAAGGGTTCTTTTATAAATACTAGAAGGGTACCCGCGCAATGCGGCTGCGGGTACCTGGTGCATAATTTTATAGCGAGCAAATATTTTTTATTTATACGTTTTTTCTAACAGTGACTTTACGAATAAATGACAAATTTTAATTAAAATAACTATAATCAATAAGAATGCAAACTATTTCATATCCAAATAAAAGTTGTCATTCTATTGCTATAATCGGATAAGCAAATCTTATTTATTTCTACTGTAGGTAACCGAACACCAAGATGAGAGTAGATTTATCGAATTTTGTGTGTTTTTTTATCGGTGCTCGAAAAAAAATGTGTGTGTTTCGTATTGGTGTTTGTGTTTTTAGGTTGACTTATATACCATTGAGGTTTGGGTTGTTACAAGTCGACATTAATGAACTGTATAAATATTTGACTTATTAATGGACTGTATAAATATTTGAAGGGATGTTACTTTTTATTTATGAAAATTGTGATGGAAGCTATATGGTGAATAACATTAACTAATGGCTTATTAATTTCCTATTAAAGAAATATTTTTGGTCTTAAAAATTTTAAGACTTCTTTATTTAGAAAGTCCTAAACACTTTATAAAGTAGTATAGATATATATTCAACAAATTTTGATAGTTATTAATAGATCTTTATTTTTTTGGATATTATATGTATATGTTTTGTTTGGTTCAGTGTGTGTGAATTTATATTAGTTTTGTTGTTTAGGTGATCAAGTTTTGTATGTATACATACATGTATCATGTATGTAATTTTTTTTATTTGATAGAAAATAGAAGACTTTGACTTTCAAAAGTCAAATTGCAATGAATATGTGTAAAGTTATAAACTATTATTGTTTTTATTGTAGTAGTTATTGTAATGATTAACGTAGTGCGTAATTTTTTTTGTTCTTTTTTTGATGCAAGGATTTGATAGGATATGGTCCTTATCTAGGTAGGTGAACAAATTAGAAATTTAGTTTATGGATACTGAAATGACAGCTCATAAAATTTTAATTTTCAGATTTTAAATTTGATTTTATTTATTTAGCCCTACAAAAATAAGTTTAGAAAATGTATGCATTATCTTTTACCCATGAATACGTGAGTCAATACTCAAGCAACATTTTTTCTTTTTTCTTTTTTTTTTTAATCAAAGATCACATAAACTACACAAATATAGAATGAAAGTTTTAGAAAGAACGACTGCTAAAAGTGATTACGTTATAGTTTGTGACTTTTTCATATTATTAAATACTAAAAGAGAGTTCTATAATTCGAACAACTATACTTATATAATCTATACTACTTATAATAGAGGAATGAATCTCTCTCCTCATGGTCTTAAAATTAATACTTACAAAAAACAAAGCCTATTGTACAATACACAATGCACTATTAATGATATTTCTCATCAATCTTAATTTTAAGACTTACAAGGTTTAAAGCTTAATGTACAAAATACAAAGCAATATTAATGTGGTCAAGATATTTAACATAGTTAATTAATTAACTGGTCAATAAATACAATTAATGCGGTTATTAAAACACCCCTTACACAAGAAATACAAATTATCAAACAAATTGTACAACCAACTTAAACACAATTCCTGCATTAAATGTCACTAATACAAATAATAAAGCACATTATACAAATATTCAAGCCCGAATAAGCAACGGGCCAAATAAGCCCGAGCCCGAACGGGTACGGTCCAAACGGGGTCGAGCCCGAACGGGCACGGGCTAAACAAAATTCTTGATATCCGTAAATTTATTGTCAAAAAAATACATAATAAACTAAAATACATGATTCACCAGAAAATTTTATTTCAAAGTACCCGTCACTGCAACGCGTGGGTACCCTGCTAGTCTTTACTATGTATTAAGGGTTTACCCCAATTTTTTGAAATTCAATAATCTTAAAAACCTAAATGTATATATGGAAATAATGAAACTTAAAATCTATTCATAAATTTCGGTTTATGCTTTATGATTTAACTTAGAAAATATAAATTAAACTTTATTTAAGGTAAATTGAATTGTCAAAGCGTATGAAAGAAGATGCATAAATTTTGATACATAATTTCTTCTTCATTTTAGTCTTTCACAAAAAGCTTTTTCATAATAAGTATCAATTTTGGTTTATAATTTCTTCTTCATTTTTATCATTAGTCTCTTCATTAAACTAACATGCGTTTTATTTTCAAGTTTCACTAAATATTTTTTTTATACATGTTAAGAATTATTGTTTGAGTTAAATAACCGCGTGTTACAACATTCGACAATTACATTTTGATATTTTCACATTTTATGTTTAAACGTTACATGAAACACTTACTAAAATATTGCTACTATAGTTGTTTGTCGCTAGAAAGTCCCGTTGCTATGCACGGGTAGTATGCTAGTAAAATAAAAATAAATAAACAAAATAAAAACTTAAACATTATGTGTAAAGACCAAAGCTGTTTGACGCTGAAAGAAAAAGTAACAGGCGGCGGGTTGGACTGAAAGCCTCACAAATATTATCTACCATTTATTAATTTCATTTAGATAAAGTGTAAATGCAGACATCCTCATCATCTTCATCATTGTAAGTAAATTAATAGTAATAATCTACCATTATGTTTCATTGAAATGTCATGAATTTGATGTTTGTTTCAGATGTGGTGTGGTTCCTCCTCGTGTAGATTGCATCTTAAATCAACAAAATCCTTGCACTTTATCCACAGGTAAACCCAACTTTTTGTTTATACAATTACAATTTACTGGTTTACCCGTAAAGTGAAATAAGCTTATTCTATGTGTATAACCATACATTTGTTTAACTAAGCAATTCCAGACACTCCTAAGTGTGTCCCAAATTGTTGAAAAGTAGGAAAAAGAATCATCATGTTACTGTTTGTTGTTTTGGATGGAGAGGCGTACTGAAATATGAATGGATAAAGTTTATGATCATAATGATTAAATAATTTTTTACAGGGGGGAGAAAGCTCAAGGTTTCTAGGCTCAAGGCTGGCTTTTGGGAATCTATTAGATCTGGGTAAGTGCAACTCTTTCTCTCGTTTTGTTTCATATAGTTGCCTGTTATTCAATTTAAGTAATTTGAATGATTGCATTATTTATTTGCAAAAATAACTGAAACCAAAACGGACGTGGAAGTGGAAATGTGATTAATCTTTGCTTGCATCTCCATTCGTTTGCCATGTGGAAAAAGCACTAGTTTTGGAACCCAACTCCTACAACCACGATGAACTCTAACGTTGAGTTTTGTCTCCATTGAAGACCTGATTCCCAAAAGAAGTATTTACATAGGTATCGTGTAATGCAGAAAAAAGTTCTTATGATTTTCCCTCATTTGGTCCTCACTCTTCTCACTATATGGAAGGAAGATACCTTACCTATCTGTAGAAATATGATGCACCACAATTTGAGCAATTAGCCTGGAATAATGCACAAACTTCTATCGGATACCCTTCACCCCAAAAAAAAAAAAAAAACACTTCTGTTAGATGTAACTTTTGATCTAGGTGGAGTTGTGGAGCCTAAAAACATCTGGCAGTTCAGATGCATAGGAAAACGGCCTATGGTGGTTTGTCCCAACCTTCGATCTCATATTCCATAAAGTTGGCCCAATTATCATTATTTTTCGTTAATCGGAACTTCATCCAATCCGGCCCTATGCGGGGTACAAAATTTACTATTGTAGGTGTAGTTTTGAAGTTTGAATCTAAGTTGAACTTTTTATTTTGAGTAAAGGGTTCAACCTACATGAAACCAAGACAGGGAGTCTTTTGTCCTCATCTACATGAAACCAAGACAGGGAGTCGCTATGAGCGCACATAGATCGCAACCCATGACCCTTCTTCCAATATGGACTTACCATATCCGAAACTCGAGAGGCTTATGCGCCATTGCTTGGGTATTTACATAGAAAGATCTAGGAAGTATTCTACATTGCTTGGGTATTTACATATAATTTTGGGCCTAATGTATGCACCTGGTCCTCTGCTGCTTAGCATGCAGGTGGCAGTCAAAAGTAATATTTTTCAATTTGTGGTCACTTAGAATCTTGCTGTGTATCGAAGATACGATAGCTTAAAGATGTGCTATGTAAATTAATGATTTTAATAGGCTATTATGAAGTTAAGTTTTTAGGATGGGGGATTAAGGAGTAGAGAAAGACATTTGTGCAACGAGACAAGAAAAGCTAAGGCTTTGGATCCTAATTGTGAGGAAGAGTTAAGAGAGTAGAATTAAAATTGTGGTTGGCTGTTATGCTAGGGGCAAAGTTTCATAGCCTATGCAAGTTACAAGGAAGTGGCGTCATATAACATGACAATTGCGTAGCTATCTCATTCGTTAACAAAACAACATCCTAGTTGACCTATATCGATAGAATAACGTGCGAGTATAATTGCAAAGACATCATCTAATCCATTAAGTGTCAAGTTACCACATATTTGTGATGGTTCTTAATGAATTCATTTATAAATTGTCCTTTCCTCGCTTTTCAAAATATTAGTCGATAAAAAGAATGATATGCTGCAACATAATATTCTCACTTCAATATGTATTGATCAAACATAGTAGAAGTAGAAACGTTCGCCAACATTAATTGAATGCCTCACTAATAATTTGGGAATCCATAACAGCTTCGCAAAACCAAACCGAGTAGAAGCTGTGAAACTCGATATGGAACGATCATCATTTTGCGTCTTTGAATCTGTCCACACAAGAATGCACTAGAAGTAATTCCATTTCCTTTTAATTTCTTTTGGCGAAGTTGCTCAAATCTCTTAAGTCTAAGCACCTATATTTTGTACACCTCCTTACAAGTTATCATTGAGTAGCATAGACCATTGATTACAACACGCACATGGCAACAAGATATCGAGAGGAATAGAAGAAGCATAAGCATGTAACAAAATGTTTTTAAGATTATGTATGGGTTTTTCTTCTTTATTAAATATTTTGAGATTACTTCTTGGTTTTTATTTGTTTACTTCATATCCCCTCTCTAGCATCTATGGAGATGGAAATGGTGTTCCATGATCAGTATCTCACATTTTTAATTCCGGCTCAATTGAGATGGTGAAGGTGGTTTTAATTTGAAAATTAGTTACCAAGTTATCTACATTCCTACTAACCATGTAATCCATAAATAGAACATATAGTTGCATCGGAGGCCTTTACCCTTTATTGTGTACTGTGTACTAGTAGTTGTAGCTTTACTTGTTTGTACCCTTTGCTTCATGAAACGCCAAACTTTCCGACCTTAGCATATATTTCAACCTTCTAGGTTAGACAATTTGCTTACTCTAATTGATTATGACATAGTGGTGTCAGTAAGATTGATACTCCGTTTACTCTAATTATGCAAATATAATTGATTTTTTGGTGTCTACACAATAAACCATAAATCTTATATTTTTATAAGCACACTTTAACACACTTCCATAACAACTCTTTATTCAAAGCGGCACCACCTCTAGGTAATATAGTGATGGTAGTCAAAGTGTTAGTGTGAAAGTGTTGGCACGTGAGGTGCATGTGTATGTTTTTTAACCACACACATGAGGTGCACGTGAGTTCTCCACACAACTAACAAAACCACTTTTGGCGCCATAATTTCCCTTTAAAATAGCTGTTATGATTCTCATTTGTGATTAGCTTGAATTTGTAAACTTTCTCTCTCAATCTCACTGTAACAAACCATCTTTGTAGTTGATTGTTGTAACTGTTTCAACTACCTCCATTAATAACATCTAAGCATTCCGATTCTCATTCCAATTCATTGAGTATCTATACTTGTGTGTTGCCTCTTAACAATTCTTTACTGAGTTCTAAGAGTGTATATCATATAGGCTCTGATACCACTGTTAGGTCACCATAAGTTAACACAAGCATCAATATGTAAGAAATAAGATGAAGAAAGATTGGTTGAACAAACACACAAAATACACGTATGAATAAAGAAAGCTTAGGCGTAGGATTTTAGTGCAAATGAACAACCAACCTTCCAAGGAAGGTTTACAAGTGTTAATATAGGGAAGGGAACTAGGGCAACATGTCTAGTCCCTTCCTTACTTATTGGGCTTGGGCCAAGGCTCATGGGCTTTCTACATAAGCCTTGCCATAAATACAAACATAAAAGCCTAGTTTAAGCAACCTATTACAAACTAATTACTAACACTTGAAATACAAGTTAGGAGTGATTCCAACATATCTTTACTATACATGAGTTGTTGGGTGCTAGTACCTTATACCGTAAGTGACCTGTTACTACCCAAATATAGGAAAACTAAACATTAGTCAATTTCAATCACAAACAGTGTCAATTATGATTTAGATCTATGAAGCAAAAGGTACAAGCAAGTAGAGCTGCCTACTGTTACTACCCAAATATAGGAAAACTATACATTAGTCAATTTCAATCACAAACAATGTCAATTATGATTTAGATCTATGAAGCAAAAGATACAAGCAAGTAGAGCTGCTTACTGCTTGTATGGATTACACAAAAAAGGGTATAGTCCTCTAATGCAATTATTTGTTCTGTTCATTGGTTGACCTAGTTAGCATTGCTGTGGATGCCTAGGTAAATGATTCTCAAATCAAAACGACCTCTATCATCTCAGTTAATTCAGGAAAGAGATGTTATTAAGGAACACGAATTCCATTACCATGAATTATATAAGTAGGATATGAGTGTGTTTATACATAAGAAAGTTTGGCATGTTCTCTTAATAAAGAGGGTACTTGCTACTCACGATTACTTGCAAAGAACTTTATTAATTGTGGGTGCATTGACGTAATGTGGATTAGTCGGCCAAAAGGTCGGAAGTGTCAATTATGATTTAGATCTATGAAGCAAAAGGTACAAGCAAGTAGAGCTGCCTACTGCTTGTATGGATTACACAAAAAAGGGTATAGTCCTCTAATGCAATTATTTGTTCTGTTCATTGGTTGACCTAGTTAGCATTGATGTGGATGCCTAGGTAAATGATTCTCAAATCAAAACGACCTCTATCATCTCAGTTAATTCAGGAAAGAGATGTTATTAAGGAACACGATTTCCATTACCATGAATTCTATAAGTAGGATATGAGTGTGTTTATACATAAGAAAGTTTGGCACGTTCTCTTAATAAAGAGGGTACTTACTACTCACGATTACTTGCAAAGAACTTTATTAATTGTGGGTGCGTTGACGTAACGTGGATTAGTCGGCCAAAAGGTCGGGACCCCCACCCCCAAAAAAGACTCGAACAACTTACTGAGTGCTGAAAGTAGTTAAAAGGAAATGGACTGCATCCCCTACGCTTCTGTTTTCTTATGTTTTCTAGCTGATTTGAAGAAGCTAGATGGTGATGGTGTTGATATTTGTTGTCTCCTTCGGTTTGTGTTTCACCTGTTTGGGTTAGGGGTTGCTGACTTTGTTTTGGGTTCTCAAACTATTAGTGAGGCATTTAGTTAATTTTGATGCATTGTTTTTATTTCTACTAAGCTTCAAAACATCTTATCGAGAGAACTTTATTTTTTGAATAATCATCTAGATAACTTCATTTTGAGCAAAGGGCATATGCTTGAACGTCTTGTGAAGACGGTGAGATTTAAGAAGAAAACTCTTAAATCCGGACCATTTAGATTGAAGCCGAAACCAAAAATAATCTTCGGTAGGGTTGCTATGCTAGCCCAAAATGCGGACCATGTAGATATGTTTAATTTTGAGACGAAGAATAAAACATTATAACTATATTAGGATACCTATTATTCTATATAAAGTGTTAGGGTTATATTTTTCTTTCTGTTGAATATGGAATATTGATTTTGAAAAAGTTGATTTACCTCTCTAAAGTAAATTGTGGGAGAGTTAATCAACCTCTCGAACGTCGATTATTGTATTTTTGTCGTTATTTGTTCTTAATTGAATATGCTAGACTCATGTTAATGGCAACCATAACCCCCCAACCGACCGAGTTGGTGACCGCGTCCCCCCACTAGCCCAACCATAGGTGACCGAGTCCCCGAACCAAATGAATGTTATGGACCACAATTTCAATTTGGTCTCTGTGTGCGTTTTTTTTTTTTTTTTTTTTTTTTGTGGGGTATGTTTTTGGTTGCGGTTAGCCACAGAAAATTGTGGTCACCATTAGCATTAGTCTTAGTATAACGTTCATAAGTGTAATTAGTAGCTGCATCAGGTTTGTACCCCTTGCTATGCAATCATTTGCTTGTACCTTTTGTGGTGCGATAAAGAAATATTTTTTTTAACCTATAGGTGGTCATATACTGTTTTTCCTTATCTTGGGTGTCCATGGTTTGTGACCTTTTGGCTGACTAATCCACGAGGTTTGAACCCAACACCACACGGAATCAAACCGGGTAAAGTCCTCCCTTCACACGAGGTTGGCATGGCCACTTCAGGTTGTTGCACCTAGCAGGAATTAAACTTAAAACCTCCTTACATTTTTTAGTGATTTAGTCACAAGTCTTTCACCACTAGTCCATCCCTTAGTGGTTTTTATTTTTCGTTAACCTTTAGATCCTTTACGGTTACCAATGTACTACAAAGACTTTAGTAGAACATTAATATGTATGCAAAAAAAAATTAATGTTTAGTTCCGTAGAAATCACAATCTTGACAATGAAATTTAAAAGATAGAAATAATGTGAATTTGTTACAAACCTCTCATTCTTTTACATGTGCTATTTGCTTCCCTCTTAGGTTATAATCAAGGCTAACTTTGCATGCCTGCATAAACAATCATATGATATCCCAACCAAATTGTTGCAGGTTGATAAAAAACAACACTACACATGTTATAGAGCCACCTTCTACTCCCCAAGAAGAGGAAGAACCTCTTCCAGAGGAATTTGTACTTGTTGAGAAAACCCTGCCTGACGGAACAGTTGAACAAGTTATATTTTCTTCAGGTGGAGATGTTGATGTATATGCTCTCCAAGCCTTGTGTGATAAGGTAATCACTACTTCTGACAATTTAACTTTGTATAAGCCAAAAATGTTAAGCGTAATGCACCTAGTAGGAGAGTTATTGATTTAGTTTACTTTGGAATTTGTACCTATGAGATGATCACGGACATTCTCTAATATTATTTTTTACAAGGGCTGTACTTTGACAACCGGTAAAGTCCACTCACCTGTTTAGAATATTCACATCCTATGTACTCGAAGCTGTGTGAGTCGAGCATATTATATACCAACTACCAACTACCAAGTAGCTTAAACTATATACTCTCTAGTCAATGTACATTTGTTTAATATCCACGAAGACAGAATCAAGTTACCATCTCAATCTATGTATTTGATCAGATTCTGGCTGTTTTTTATGTTGTTGTCAAACATAAAATGCTTTCACGGTTTTAAAAGGTTGGCTGGCCTAGAAGACCGCTATCAAAGCTAGCTGCTGCATTGAGAAATAGCTACATGGTAGCAACATTGCATTCGGTAAAGAAATCAGCTGGAGGGGGTATATCTTTCTTGCCATCTAATCCATCAAACTGGTTAGTTTGCATTTCGCAATTTATATCAAGTAACTAATCTTTGTACTTTGGGAAGTTACTTAACAGAACTAACAGAAGCAGACAATGAAAAGAAGCTCATCGGCATGGCTCGTGCTACGTCAGATCATGCATTCAATGCAACAATATGGGATGTTCTTGTAGATCCTAGCTACCAGGTATAATTATGTACTTTTGAAAATAGCAAACATGTTGCATTTACCTGTCGGTGTAACTTGGATCAAGTCTTACAAAGCTTGAGGATCGACAACATCAGGCTTGCATCCCAACCTAGTTGTGTTTGTATATCTCCAGGGTTAATAGACACGGATGCTAATGCTACTATACTTTGACAAGATGCTCACCTAAGTTAATATACCCTGATTGTGTTCACTTAGGTTAATAACATGTTAGTCTAGGTACTGAAGTTTCAAAAAATATTCAATGGGACTACTCCCTTAACCGGGTGATAGCTAATTTCCCTCATCACTTCATTAAATTACTCCTACTCATGTTCATGCAGGTTGCTATACTTTCCGAAAATGTTTACCTAAGTTACTATACTTTGCGAAAATATTCACATAAGTTACTATACTTTTGTGAAAAAGTATTTTAATCTTTTCATTACTTACACATCCAAACACACATTTACTATGTTATTCCAAACACCCTTCTTTTATTGTTGGTTTAATTTGTATTTCACTTGTACATTGGTTCAAGAGTAAATTATATACACTGTTTCTGCTCTACATGTCAATATCTAAAATATGCCATCACCCTTACCAAACACCACCGTTAAACACAAAACTATTAGAATAAAGTATATCATTTTGTGTTTTAATATGAGATTTTGGGTGTTATAATTATTATGATTGTGGTGAGAATTGAATTTTAATGGTGGTTGTGGTGTTTGGGTGGCGAGGAACATAGAGATGAAGATAAAAATGGTGTTTGGTTGATAACGAAGATGGAGATGAAGATAAAAATAGAGGTTGAGGGTGAAGATGAATAAAAAGATAAAAATGCCCCATGGATGATTTATGATCTATAATAGCCGGTTATTATAATTACAAAAATTGGATAGCTGGTTAACTTGAATTCAATAACACAAGGGAGAAATCCTGATTGGAACGATTGAAGAAAGAAAGAGAACGGTGACCCCTTTCGCCCAGGGGACATCGTCGGAAATTTGGAAGTTGAGTAACCTAGGCGAACATTTTCGCGAAGTTTGATATATTTGTCTATTAACCCTATGTACATATATGGACGTAATACTCATGTTCTGCTGATATATGCTGAAATGATTTTGTTTCAATATAAAAGTAAAGTTATAACCAGATTGACATTATACCACCCCACGCCTCATAGCTGGAGTGCTGCGCCGGCAAAGGCGAGTGCCCCACCAAAAATGGTGAGGGTCTCATCAATATAGGTGAGAGCCTGGCCTAAGCATGATAAGGCGAGATGGCTGCTATGACCTGGCCTGAGACCTAATCAGTATTTTTATTTGGACCTATTTTCACGATAATCAGACACCTAGTCAGTTTTTTTTTTTATTTTGACCTATTTTCATGATAACCAGACTAGCTTCTAATTATTTTGTTCAAGAACTCTAGTTACTTAACCTTTCTTAGATTTTTATATTTGCATCTGTAAACCACCACCAATGGCCAAGTGGTAAAGTCCTTGGGTTTAAAACAAGAGGTCAAGGGTTCAAAGTTCAAACCTGCTAGGTGTGTACATTTGGGGGTGGCCAGGGAAGGGTCAGAAACGGTCCCCGGGATTAACTTGGTGAGGCCGCGTACATTTGAGTCAAAAAGGCTCACCCTCCTCGGGTAACCGGAACAGGGAAAACCACATCCGTTTACCCGTTTTATATTTCCATCTGTACACCAGAGATTTGAAAACAATAACTGGCAAAGTATTTGTATTTAATATAGCTAATATCCATTTAGACTAAAGATTTAGCATGTTTTATACAATCTTACCTCTTGGAAGTCATAATATATTAGTTTGTGTTGTTTTCTTTATTTGTATGAGGTTTTAAGGTGTCAATCTTAAACCTTGTAATTTATTATTCAGAGTCAGATTTGAATACGAAATTTTATAAAATAATCAGTATGTATCTAAATTTGGATGTTGAGTTCTAATACATGTCAAATTTGAAAACGAATTTGCTAATAATTCGGATATGATCACATCTTTTCTTTTTTTATTTGCAAAGCACAGATATAACCACATTTGATGTGTAGGAAACTGATATTATAAAATAATTGTTATTTGCTGTAGGGGCAAGGTCTTGGAAAAGCATTAATAGAGAAGATTATAAGATCTCTTCTTCAGAGGGACATTGGCAACATAACGCTATTTGCAGACAGCAAAGGTTTGTTGTCCCTTTACTGTTTGAAATTGTTGTATGTTTCAATACACCATCTGAACTTTGTTTATTATTGTTTATTGCGCAGTTGTGGAGTTTTACAGGAATCTAGGATTTGAAGCTGACCCGGAGGGCATAAAAGGTATGTTTTGGTACCCAAGATTTTAGCACAACAGATCATGTGTATGTAGGTCAAACTTCATAATGCATTTCCTCTGTAAAATACATATTTCTATATAGTAATACAACTTCATATTGTAACATGATGAATCTGAACTATTGAAAGACGTATCCCAGTTTTCCAGTCGAGTAATAGATGTTGTATATATCTTCATTTCAATGTTTGTTCTGGTACCCAAGATTTTAGCACAACAGATCATGTGTATGTAGGTCAAACTTCATAATGCATTTCCTCTGTAAAATACATGTTTCTATATAGTAATACAACTTCATATTGTAACATGATGAATCTGAACTATTGAAAGACGTATCCCAGTTTTCCAGTCGAGTAATAGATGTTGTATAGATCTTCATTTCAATGTTTGTTCTCTTCTTGCTTTAGTATCTATGGTCAAAAGAACAAAGGCTTGCTTTATCTTTATAATAATTTTTTGAAAATGCTTCTCAAACTAATAGTAAATTTTGTTCATTGGTTTAAAAGGCTTCGTTTCTCTAAAAATGAAATAGTATCATCTGTAAGTTATAAAAAGGGTAAAAGCTACAAAATAGCCACGTATTATTTTATTCAATAACTTTAATAACGTACTTTCAAATTTTGTCCGACTTCACCCATATTACCCTGAAATGACTATATTACCCTTATCTTCTTTAACATGATCACACCCTTGTCCTCTTTAAATGGTCCCTCACTTGCACGTTTTCGTCCGATTTTACACATTTTCGTATGTTTTTACATGATTTCGTCCATTTTTACACGTTTTCGTTCGTTTTTATACATTTTGATCCGTAAATACGTGTTTTTGTCCGTTTTTACACGTTTTCGTTCGTTTTTGCACGTCTTCGTCGGTTTACGTGTTTTCGTCCATTTTTATACGTTTTGATCCGTTTTTACAGGTTTTCGTTCGTTTTTTCACGTTTTCGTCCGTTTTTTTACGTTTTAATCCGTTTTTCACATTTTTCGTTCGGTTTTGCAAGTTTTTGTCTGTTTTGATACGTTTTCGTCTGTTTTTATACGTTTTCGTCCGTTTTTATATGTTTCCGTCCGTTTTTACATGTTTCCGTCAGTTTTTACACGTTTTCGTCCTTTTTTCACGTTGTCGTCCGTTTTTTGCACGTTTACGTCCGTTTTTACACGATTTTGTCATTTTTTTTATGATTTCGTCAGTTTTTACACGTTTTCATTTGTTTTTATACGTTTTGATATGTTTTTACACGTTTTCCTTCGTTTTTACACATTTTCATTTGTTTTTTCACGTTATCGTCCGGTTTTACAGGTTTTCGTCTGTTTTTTACATGATTTCGTCTGTTTTTTACATTTCCGTCCATCTTACACGTTTCCATTCGTTTTTGCATGTTTTCATCCGTTTTTGCACGAAAATTAAACATGTAAAAATGGGCAAAAACGTATAAAAACGGACTAAAACATGCAAAAATGAACGAAAACGTGAAAAAAGGGATGAACACGTAAAAAAGGGACAAAATAGTGTAAAAACGGATGAAAACGTGAAAAAACGAACGAAAACGTGTAAAAACGGATCAAAAACTATAAATACGGATGAAAACGTGTAAAACTGGACGAACACGTGCAAAACGAACGAAAACGTGTAAAAACAGACAAAAACGCGTAAATATGGATACAAATGTATAAAAACGGGGAAAACCCCTAAAAATAAAATCTCTCAGGCCATTTTTTCTTAACCTTTTCAGAATCGTTTCTTCACTAAATCAACCTTAATTCATATGTTTCTTGCATTGATTTGTCTAATTTATTGATCAAACATTTTGTTTATCATTAATTTGTTCAGATTGTTGCTCGATTCATAAAGTTAGGGTTTTTTAGGTGAATCGTTAAGTTAGGGTTAAACCTTTCTTGGGATTAATACCGACTCTCCTAATCAGTTTTAAGTATTTATTGTGAAGTCGACTGATGTGTATCAATCTTATTTGTTATTAATCGACTTTCATTATGTCTGGGGGTTAGTTTTTGGAGGGGCACACGTTCAAAACCCTAACTTTTTAGTTAGGGTTTTATTATACTCTACTGTTTGTGCATGCATGTGTCGTATAGGTTTTTGTTTGGCTGAAGTTTGAGTTGAATTATTTTACGTAGGTAGTGTGAGAGATGAATAAGGGGTTTCTATCTAATAAAACTGCTTCCAAAGGTTCTAAATCTGGTGGAAGTATTTTCTTGATCACAATTTCCATAGAGAAAGCCTTTTGATTTTTTGATTTTTTTTTAATTTATTTTTTGGGTAATTGCTCCCCCTCAATATGTGCGTTGGTTGTTTGAAATCATTTAACACACAGAGGAAAGAGTTCTTTGAAGTACTTCCACGATCACACTTGCCAAAGAGAAACCATTTGAAAATCAATCAAGGTACTTATGATAAAACGTTGATGCTTTAGTACCTTGATAATTTTAATGAGAATTTTGAAATGCTCCCCCTCAATATGTGAATCGATATACGAAAATGTTTAGCACATATGGGAGAACAGCCTATACATTGAGTCTTAAAAGATCACATTTTATCAGATTTCATATTTATATCACATTTTCTCCCCAGATCAAAAATTTCAAATACTTTGAGATTTTGGAACCTAAGTGAATTAAATATGTTAGAGAAATTGGAGAAAAATGTGTCATGCTTTATGCTTTTATTTAATCTGAAAGGAAACATTACAGTGCTCCCCCTTAATTAGAGAAGGAGACTACAAGCCATAATCCTATCACTACTATATACTGCATAGTTATTATTGTTCATATTATAATCACCACATCATAAATAAGAGTTCAAAAAAATTATAACCACCATTGAGAAGATATCATCATTCGGTTCTCTGTAGTAGCTTTAATGCCCTTCTCGAACTCTACCGCCCACAAAACTTTCCAGACTTCGGAAGATTCTCCGAGTCTTGAGCCTTCTCCTGATAGCAGCAATAAAGGCCTCGCTTCTTTTCACGTCATGCTTAGTCCAAAACCTTGTACTAACTCATGGTCTCATGTAGAGCTTATACTCCTTAGCCCGAAAATCCAACGCTTCTTCAATTTGCCGTAGAGTACCATCACTGAACTTGTGCAGCTCACACAACCTTATAAGCATCCTTGTCCCGTATTTGTCCATGAAGACAGCTGCTCTTGGAGTATCCATTACTGAGTAGTCATGCATGTATTCCAATCCTGTTGCTTCCCATCGAGGATTCAATTTCTTATAATGTGGGTTTTATCTTCGGACACGTAAAATATGGTTCTTACTAATAGGTAAGTTTTTATATTTAGTTTTGATTTTGATCGGTGTTTTTATATTTAGTTTTGATTTCGATTGGTGTTTTATATTTAGTTTTAATTTCGATCAGAGTGTAATTTTAATGGGATAAAGAATGGTCGTGAGACACGATTTGCAAACAGAAAGGTCGATGGCTCATTATCATTTTTCAATTCAAAAGGTGCGATTTTGTTATTTTATTGTTTAAACGTTTATGATTTTAGGTTTCAACGATTGTTTCTTATTTAATTTTGCATTTTCTTTGATAATCAAGTTCTAAAACAAAAAAATTACAGTACATGTATATGTGTAAGTTGGAACAACGAAAATGATTAATAATCAAGTTCAAAAAAATCAATTTATTAGTTTTTTTATTATGCGTATGTCTTATGTTGGTTTGGTTTTGTTTGCTTTATGATGTAAATTAGATGGATTCAAGTGTTGCAACTTATCTCAAAAAGGCTAGTTTAGTTACTTGTTGTATTAACTAAAAGTTTTTCAATTATGTGTTTTTGTTTGTGTAATTGCTATTTTTCCTTTAGACTTTTGTAGGTAGGTTTATGCTCTAATTGAAGGGAAATAAGAAGAGGATTAAAGAAAATGATGTCAAACAAAGCACGAAATAAAAAAGCTTTGAATAAGAAAAGGGGATTAAAACGATAGGTAGTCCTATGGTCAATTCTTATACACCCCACGCAAACTAGCACACTAACTTTCTATGGTCAATACTAACTATCACACTAGGTACTACCTAGCTTCAATTCTATCAAAACACGGGGATCAATGATAGGCTATAAAGATAAACACATAAAGCAATAAGTAAATGGGAAAACACAAATCATGGCATTGATAAATTCATAACTAGGCTAACACATGAAGTGTTTAGCCTCTCATATTAAATAATGCAGCAAAATATTGTAATTAATCATACTGAAAGAAGACATTGGATTCGATAAAAATACTTGATACGAAGCTAAAGCTATTGAATTAATGGAAAGATTTCTCCCTTGGAAATTGGTTTGGAGCTGCTGAAATTCATCCTTTCTAAAGCCCTAAATTGTCCATCCTTTGTTGTGCTGAAAGAATTATGTATAATGCAGATTTAGGGCTTGAATTTATAGCCTCAACATAGTTACGGCGTAACCTTAAGTAAGAGGTTACGACGTAACCCCCATATAACTGGATGATCTTACCATTAATTAATCTTCTACGACGTAACCTTGAGATTGGGTTACGATCACAGAACCCTCGTAAAAATATTCATCACTTCTGCGCTGTAACCATGTGATAAGGTTAAGGCGCAACCTTCTTGATCACTAAATTTTGGCTAAGTCTTTGGATTTCTATGGAGTAACCATGTCGATGAAGTTATGTCGTAACCTTGAGCAATGTTGACTTTGGTCTTCTAGTGATAATCCTTGTTACGGTGTAGGTTGTAACTTCCTTCTACGCTGTAACTTCCTTCTGGTCAGCAAGCTCTTGTAGAACTCCGTTAGTTTTCCTTCCAAATTCGCGTTTCTTCGTTCCAATGCTCATTTATACCCTGAAATGAAATAATAAGTAATAAAAGTATATATTCATGTAAAACTACACAAATAATGAGCATTTAGGGGGAAATTTACACTAAAATGTCAGGACAAATTGATGTTATCAGTAGTTTATTGATTGAAAAAACAAAGTCAAATCAATCTTTATTCCTACAAATAAGGTGAAGCCCCCGACTCAAAAATCTCCATCTCAAGCTTGTACTTTTATCTTCATAGTAAGTATAATCAATTGTAACTTCAATACATGTATTATGTGCTTCATTAGTGGTAAAACTTACCAACATAAATGATCTGTGCAAAACCGTCAAGTTTACTCACACAAGCCGGCCACTTGTGAATGGTCGACCGTAAGAAACTTCAAACAGTCTAAACACCAATGCAATGAAGATCAGGAGAGTATAGTGTTTCCCCGGGTCGTTAAGTCCCACGAAGACTCAATGGTGTGTAAACACTTTCAGATGATAGAATGATCACTAAGGATAGTGATCAGTAAGGATTTGATTTGATTAGTACACTACTGATTGATTGGAATGAGATTGGAAACAGAATTGGAAAGCACGACAATCAGATAAGACAAACGTAAAACGTACGTTTAAAAACTACGTAAACGTACAAAATAAAAAGTAAAATCTAAGAAATACAAGACCTAAAAATATGAAAATGACATTTTTGAAATCTTAAAAATAAAAGAAAATTATTAGAAAAAGAAAATTATTTTTACAACTATTTAATTAATTATTATTAATTAAAAACTATTTTAACTATTTAATAAATACTCTAAAATAGAAGAAAATACGAAATAAGGTTAGAAAAATAAAATTATGATTGATAAAAATCTAAAATATTATAAAACTAATTTTAAAACTAAAAATATATTTTTCACACTTTTTATCTAATTAATACTAATTAATTATTATTTAAAATACACTTAAATACTAGAAAATATGAAATAAATCTGGAAAAATGAAATTTTAACTTAGAAAAATCTAAAATATGATAAAACTAATTTTAAAACTGAAAAGACATTTTTTATGCTTTTTAATTATTTATTACTAATTAATTACTTATTTTTAACTATTTAAAATTCTAATAAATACTAAAAAGATAGAGAAAAATATGAAACTTTTTCTAAAAATAACTTAAGGTTATAGAAAACTAAGAAAAGTATAAAAACAAGATTTGCTTAATAATAAGCTAAAAAGAAAAATCAAAAAGCTAAAAACTATTAAATAAACACTATCACTGATTTTAAATTGAAGTTTTTCTGGTTTTTCTTTTTGAAAACTACTTAAATACTAAAAATATGAAACTTTAACAAAGACAAAAATTTTACAAATCACAAATAAGCAGTTTGACAAGCTTATTAGCTCAACAGATGGCTTAAGAGCTTATTTTGATGAAATAAGCTCAAGCAAGCTCACCAGCTGAGACAGAAGCTAAAATAAGATGAAATAAGCTACAAGCTACTGATATGAAGCTAAAAGACACAAAGATTAACACTGAAAAGCTAGGAAGAAGCTAATAAGCACTTGGCTTAAACACAGAAATGGGACAATATTAGAGCTTATTGCAGCCCTAGCAAACAAGCTAGAAATGGAAAACTTAAGCTTGGGACTCAAAGATGACCAGGTTGGCTTTCCAAAGAACCAATAATCACAGGATTTGAGCAACAATTAAACTCTGTGCAAGCTTTTGATTGAGCTTATGAAACTGGTGCACAGGGCACTTATGCAGACAGGGTACTCAAAATAAGCCAATAATTAAGCACTTAAAAAGCTGAGTAAAGGAGAACTAGCATTTTTCTAATTTTGTTTAGCAACTAAACTTTGATAATCCAAAAGCTTATAAGCTGAATCTCACTAATAAACACACAGTGAAATTATCTTTTTTATTCAAAAACGACCAAGATGGAAATTTTGACTTTTCTAAAAACTAACTAAGTTTGACTTAAATGAGATTTAAACTGATCCTAAGCACTAATTATGTTATGTTAGGTTGAAATAAGACTTGTTTGATCAATGATAACAACTTGTAAACACAAAAACAAAATCAATGATCATGCAATCCCAACAGTGGACACACAAGCTTTGATCAAAAGAGATTTTGACTATTGATGAAACAAGGATAGGTTTTCTTGACTTGCATGAGATATTTAGACCAAGTGTGATACAAGACAATAACTAGCAACCACTCAAACAACCTATAGCACAGTAAACACAAGGAATCCAAACACCCCTTTATCTTAACTGTTTTGAATATTTTCAAAGACTAACACAACTTAAGACCATGCAGATGATTTCAGACCTTATATAATCACTAATTAAGTCTAAATAAACATGAACCAACAGTGACAACAACATAAAACTAAGAATTAAGACTTAAGCTATTTTAACTGTTAAAATGAAATTTATATAAACTACAAATTTAAAAGATTAACCAACTGATTTTAAAGCTTAAATACACTTAAACATAACTAGTGAACAATAAAACACAAAAAATTACAATCACTAAACAATTAAAACAGTGAAATTCAAAAATTGAACAAAGGGCTTACAAATGGCTATCCAACTGAAATCCAAGAACTAGGAACCAAAAACACTCCTATAGGCTTACCACTAAGCCATTAACCCAAGGCCATCCATAATTCACCATGCTCCAAGTGTGTACACCATTTCCATGAGATTTTTTATTTTTAAACTATTTAATTGGTATTTTTGGTGATTTTCTGTTTTTGCTCCTAAACTGTTTTTTAAGGTTTCTAAAAGCTTGAATAAGCTTTCCAAGAGCTTATGTGATCTATTTCAGTCCATACAAATACCTTATAACAACATTTGATTCACATGAGATTTTTGAAATATGAAACTGCGTAAACTGATATTAAAACTTGGAACTTGAAATTGATACTTGTAAAAGGTTTATAATACAATAACAACTTGAAATACAAAGCTTGTAAACTAAAACGCACAATGAAATTTTAAATTAAGCTAAAAACGACATTAAAGAAAACTAAGTTATTCTAGATATCTCATACAATGCATCTCTCTCTTCTTTTATAGACTTTTTGGACTCCTTTGATATCTCTGAATCTATCCCACCAATTTCCAGCCATTGGATTGCACAAAATCATCAAAACCGTCCACTTGTAGTTTTGGCGCCAATTTCTTCATAGCAGGTTTGAGTATTAATGAGTTGGTTTCAATCAATTAAGAGTATTTGGGTGTTAGTGGAGGTGGAGGGGACAAGGTAAGGGGGGGTGAAAAAGATGGAAAACCATGACTGGTTTTTGGAATTACAGTGTTGGTGAGGGAGAGCTACAGTGTTGGCGGTTTCTTGCCCGTTTGACTTTCGTTGACCGAAGAGTGTTAACACCGGGGGTTCACAATTGGTATTGGCAGGGGTCAAGTGGATTTTGACCTAGCTCAAGGTCCAAGGTTCATGTGGGATTGGGCTACGGTTTGGGCCAGCTGGTATTGGACTTGGATTGGGTTTGATATATTAAAATGTGTCCGTTTGGCTTAGTAATGATAACAAGGACCAATTTTGCAAATTTTCCAAACTTGAGGGACTGAACATGACACTTTTCCAAACTTATCACAAGGACTAAACTTGACAAACTTTGATAGAACAAGGACCCTTTTTGCATAAAATTCCATTTTTAGAAATCCAAGGACTATATTTGCAATTTTTCAAAGTTTAGGGACCTTTTCCGCCATTTGACCAAAGAATCATTCAAGGACCAATTTTAACAACTTAGAATATTTCAGGGACCTTGAATGATAAAATTCCACATTTTTGAATTCCAGGGACTAGATTTGACAACTTTTAAAACTTGGGGGACTAAAACTGCCAATTTTGCAAACTTGAATCATTTTTCATCTGATTTTGATATTTTTGCATTTAAAACACATAAAACACTGATTTGTGATATTTTCATCAATTTGATGTGTTTCTGAGTGTTTTCAGATGATTTTGCAGTTTAGATTGTACAAAAATGATGAGTATTTAGACACTCATCAATAAACATAAGTCTCAACTAGGGGTGTCCATGGTACTAGAACGAGAACCGAAAATAAGAAAAATGTGGAACCGAGAACCGTCCCATGTTCTCTCGGTTTTGGTACGGGAATTTTCGGTTTTCCCGACTAGAACCAATGTGTTTAAAAAATTCATTTTTTACGTTGTCAACCATTCATAAAAGACATGTTATATCAATAAAAACATACAAAAAATGTCCCCAACAATGCAAAGCATTTCAATAAATTCATTTGTTCAAAATAACATAAACAAAAAAATAAAACGTCAAAATATAAGTTTCTAATTGTTCAAAAGTATCAAGAACACACATTTGTTTTCCAAACCTCCAAAAACGCTTAATTCTCCATCACTTGTTTCCCTTTATAACTTCGTACCACTTCTTCCATCTCTTTAACAACCTCGTCATCATTCAAAAGATCTTCAATTTCATCTACATCTATTTCATTCTCTCTCTTCTTATCCAATCTTGGGTGCAAAGCAACGCATTCACATGTTGACTTGACAATGAAGTTCTATAATGGTCAAAAACTGTCTATCAATACTAAAGGCCGACTCGGATGCCACGGTTGAAATATATAGAAAAAACTTATTTTCATTTTAGATGAATGATCGTGATGATGATATTTGAATCTTTGAAAGATATTAGTAATTCTAAAACACCAAAACTGATAGCTTGGTGCTATTTGGAATAGATTAAAGGTTAGGGTTTTTAGGTTTAAGATTTTATTGTTACATTTTTTTTTAAGGTTGCATATACATAATGTCCTAAAAAAAACCCTATAAAATTTCATATTTTCAAAAGAGTCGGTTCTTTCGGGAAAGTACCGAAACCGAACGGTTCCGACCTGAACCGTCCCGAGAACCGAAAATCTGAAATTTTTGGAACCAAGAACTGGACCATGGTTCTAGTATACGGTTCAGTTCTAGTACGGTACCGGTACAGTTCTAGTACGGTACCGGTACAGTTCCTCGGTTTTTTCGACACCCCTTGTTGGTGATTTTGCATCACTAATATGATTTAAGTGTAATGGATTGACTTAGTTGACCAATGTGTAATCTTGATAAATGTTCAACAAGTCGGGGGTTGTGCGAAATGCACACTTGTATGACGTTATTATGATTATCATTTGGGGGCGAAGCCCCGAATCACAGGGGTCCGGGGGCAGCGGCCCTGGTAGCAGGGTCCAACGAGCGGTAGCCCCTAGCAGGGTCTAAGGAGTAGTGCCCCTGGCTGGGGTCGAGCTCCAGGTCAGCTTGGAAAAAAATTATTTTGTCACGAGCTGGGTCTAACGGGTGGCAGCCCCTAGCAGGGTCTAAGGAGCAGAGCCCCTTTGCTTTAACTGATTCGGTAGTTAAATAACTACTATATATATATATATATATATATATATATATATATATATATATATATATATATATATATATATATATATATATATATATATATATATATATATATATATATATCCATCTCTGGTTCGGTTTCATAACAACAAAACATATTCTCGTTTCTTAATCTGAGTTTTATCCGATTTGAGATTTCAATAGAACCATCAAAATATTTCAATCTGAAAGTGTTTACACGACTCTCGGATTTATGTGATCATAATAGCCCCAACAGAGATTACATAGCAAAGGAAAATTTTAATCAGTCACGCATAGCATTCATTGAAGCAATGGAAAGTTTTAATTAATCACACATAACATTCATTGAATTGACCCGTAAACATCTACATCAATACATGCGACAAGTGAAAGAAGAATGAGATCATGAACTTGATAAATAAATAAATAAATAAATCATGTTAATGCAAATAAGTAATACATGCAGACTCACAAGTACCCCATGGATTTCATATTTTCTTTTGGTTTGATTAAAATGCATGACCAGATTACTTTTACACAACAGATTATGTACCAACATTTGATCTTAACACATTATATTCTAAAGACCACTAATCTAATTCCAGAATGCATTATGTCTTGAATCCACCAATCTACTTCCACTTTTCATATCCTCAATTTAGCTAGTGTTACACTTTTGGTAACTTCATTTAGATTTTTAAATATCTACTGAGATAGATAAAGTTATCACATTCAAGCATTTGTAGTTGGTCATTGTTGATAAATAGTACACTTTTGGGAGCCATCTACCCCTTCGACCCATTTTTGCCAAATCAATTTTAAGCTAATTTCTTATTTTACTCGTTTGACCTTTTAGAGTATTGTAACCCAAATTGGGACAACCATATAGCAAGCGGTTCAAATTTGCAACACCTACCATTTTTTTCCCTTTAAAATGATGTAAAAGCTATGAATATAGCTGGTGGTGGATTCAACAAATTTATGTATGTGTGGGACATATTTTTTTACCGGACTTTCTAACTTGCATACAAAGATACCCATATTAGCTCCAATTTCAATTAAAAGTACTAATTTTTTTTTCTCAATTTAAGGTACCGGACTATTTTTTTGGCCTATTAAGGTTTTTTTCTAACTTCCGTTAACCATTTCGTTAGTAAATTACATGTTTGGTTCTTGAGTTTGTATAGGCATTTCATGTTTGGTCCATTTTCGTCCGTTTTCATACGTTTTTGCACGTTTCCATCTGTTTTTACACTTTTTCGTTTATTTTACACGTTTCCGTCTGTTTTACACGTTTTCGTCCGTTTTTACACGTTTTCGTTCGTTTTTGCACGGTTCGGTCCGTTTTTGCATGTTTTCGCCCGTTTTACACGTTTCCGTCCGTTTTTACACGTTTTCGTCCGTTTTTACATGTTTTTGTCTGTTTTTGACGTTGCGTCCGTTTTTGCACGTGTTCATCTGTTTTTGCACGTAATCGTCCGTTTTTACACGTTTTCGTATGTTTTTGCACATTTCAGCCCGTTTTTACACGTTTTGTCTGTTTTTGCACGTTTTCGTCCGTTTTGGCACGTTTTCGTCTATGTTTACATGTTTTCGTCTGTTCGGGTCCGTTTTTACACGTTTTCGTCCATTTTTGTCTGTTTTTGATGTTTCATCCGTTTTTACACGTTTTCATACACAACGTGCAAAAACGGACGAAAACGTGCAAAAATAGACGAAACGTCAAAAACAGAAGAAAACGTGTAAAAACAAACGAAAACGTGTAAAAATGGACGAAAACGTGCAAAAACGGACAAAAACGTATTAGATATTGGTTTTCATAAACACACAATTAAGCACGATAATGGGGCGTATAATATTGAGTTCTAGAGAGAGAAAGTGAGATGTTTTAGAGAGATAAAACAAAAGTAAGGTTAGATTACCAAATGAACATCCAACCCTCTCCCTTGTGGGGAGAGGGCTATTTATACAAATGACTACGCCCTCCTTCGGGCTGTGGATCAGGCATACAGTGGGTAAAGACCCGTCCTTCTTCTACGGTGTTACTTATACTACTAATTATCTAACTAATATACTGTTACATCTACGAGCTATAATATGCTAAACATACATTGGGGTGACCGACACTTCTGCATGGATTTTCTAAATCCTAACAATCTCCCCCTAATGGAGGTCACCCCAATAATTACATTGAAAACGTCCTAGCAATTAATCTATAATTTTTGATGCTCGAGCTCGTAGACTTTGTAGCTTCACAAACTTTAACATCGTGTAATAGTAGTGATTCCTTGGCTTTGAGTGATTCTTTGATAAGTGATCAAGAGCTTTCATTGAGATCATCAACACTACATAATCTCTAGAGCATCCGATGTAGGATTGCCAACATGTGAAGTGGTGACATTTGGACCGACATGTTCACATTCTGGATCATGATATCTTTTTATCAGAGTTGCGGAAGCTTTTGTTGATTCATGACATTTCCAGCAGCGTAGCAGAAGCATGGAGTGAAAATATCAGATTCACTTGATGAAGATATGTACATATCATGATTTCTTTTAAATGAATGTGATGTGTGAGCATGCGGCTACGGATTGACGCCTCAATTCTGATCAGCTGCGTCCGTCGGGTGTTCCTGCAGACAACAGTTAGCAATAAAAGCACACGAAAGTGTCTTTGATCACTTTCGTTGAATTGAGGTACACGACCCACGGTTCCCCGTTGATCAGTACAAGTACTGCCTGTGATCAGGTAGAATTCCGAAGAATCTCCTAGACAGGGTTTCGCAGCTGGTCTAGCCGTTCTCAGACCGGAACGTCTCAAAGAAGACAACACGGAATGAGTGAACCAGCAAATTGAGATTTACTGATTGATTAAAAAATTATTTGAAAAACAATCGTGTATTGCTTTAATAGAAAAAATTTTGCAATACAATGAAGGTTTTATAAGAGAAATCAGTTTTAATCATAAATACCTTTTGATTTTGAAAATGTAATACACAGTCGATGTACCATAGATAATGATTTTTGAGCACACCGACTGGTTTTTCAAAGGTATCCATCAATTCATTTCCTAAACCAGGATTGATTCATTATGTGAATTGCTCCATCGTTTCTGTCAAGTTGTTACATGGTTGATCTATTGAATAGATCTCACATGCCACCTACCAAGAGCTTGTTTGATGTTGGCTCTAGAAGGCTTTCCATCTTCATTGTGAATATGATAGCATATCACTCAGATGTTCTGGCAATTACCACAAGGATAATGCGTAGGAATCTTAAGATATATTCTCACTTTCCACATCGTGTGAAACAGTGAGTCTTCATAGATTATGTCCTAATGAGATTTATTGATGATCTCTTGGCTCTAGACTCAATAGTGCATATTTAGTTCCTATGCCGGAGACTAGGGAGAGGGTCTCCTTCTTCAATATCAACAATTTCTAAAAGAAAGTCGATAGATTATGTAGGTTCCCCGTGAGAATGAAACAAGTCCTTTTAAGAGGAACTTGAGTAGCTTGGGAAGTCGTAGTGCAGTGCGTCACTGGGTCCATGACGTCTTGTCTTCAATACCGGTGTTACCTTGGTAACCACCAGTAGCATATGAATTGAACCCGGTTTCTGCCCTAAGGTTGAAATAATGGAGGGTTATTTCTTTTCACCCTTTTTCTCATTCATTTCTTTTTAATACTTCAACCCCTTTAGTGCTTACCGAGATTTCATAGCTAGAAACTTGTTGGGTTTATTCCAGTTCTAGCTCTATCTCAGTCCGCACTCTTCCCATTTCTCACTTTTCTCCTTTTTTCCATCATACCTAAGGACTTCTACACTATCTAGTGGATTGTCCCTGGGTATATCCCTCCGGCTCTGGCTGGATCGTGGGAACGAATACCTAACCTAACCATCCTTATATCTCCGTGCATGAAGTAAATTTGGTCGGTCTTTTGGTGTTGTTCTTCTGCCATAGAAACCAATTGAAAACCATTTGAAAAATCAATCCAGGTACTAGTGATACGAGATCAAAGCGTTTTATACCTGAATTTTTTTTGATATTTTAGAAAAGCTCCCCCTCAACATGTGCATCAAATATTTGAAATTATTTTAGCACATGGAGGCACGAGAATTTAGAAATCTTTGATTAAGAATGAAAGACTCAATTCTTTGATCAACATTTTCTAAAATTATCAACATCACTTTCCCGATTAAATTTAGTATTTTAAATACTTTGTTGAAGATATTCTGGGAAAGGATGTGATTTTCAAAAGATTGCTCCCCCCTCGATGTAAAGAATATTTAATACAATTTAGAGCTTACAGGGGGAATATGTAGCAAAATTCACGATCATAGTAACCAATGAAACCATTTAAAATTACAATCAAGGTACTCTGTGAAAAAAATATTAAATTTTAGTACCTTGATAGTTTTGTTAACTTTTCAAAATGCTCCCCCTCAATATGTGCTTCGATATATGAAAAGGTTTAGCAATGGGGAGAGATGCCAATTTATTGAGTCTTGAAGATCACATTTTATCAGATTGCATATTTATATCACATTTTCTCCCCCGATCAAAAACTTCAAATCCTTTGAGATTTTGGATCTCAAGTGATTTAAATATGTAAAAAAACTTTGTTGGAGAAAAATGTGTCCGATTTTATTTGATCTAAAATGAAACACTACTATGTTCCCTCTTCAGAACAAGAGGGAAACTACAAGCCATAACCTATCACTACTATATACATTATAGTTAATGTTGTTCATAGTACAACTACCACATTACACATTAGACTTTAAACAAAATAGCTACTAAAGGAATATATCATCATTCTATTCTTTGGAGTAGCTTGTAGTGTCCTTCACGTACTCTCCCTCCCACAAAACTTTCAAGGCTGCATAAAATCTTTCTTGTCTTAAGTCTTCGTCCGATAGCAGAAATGAAATCTTCACACCTCTTTACATCCTGTTCCGTCCAAAACCTCGTGTTGTTCCCCGGCCTCATCTTAAGCTTAAACTCCTTGACCCTTGAATCCAATTCTTCTTCAACCAATTTTAGCGTACCATCACTGAACTTATACAGCTCGCACTGTATGAGTAGCATCCTTGATCCATATTTGTCTGTAAAGATAACTACTCTTGGAGTGTCAATCACTGAGTAGTTGTGTTAGATTTCATACCCTGTAGCATCCCATTGAGGTCTTGTGAGATTGACTTGAGTCTGGTAGCTTTCCATGCCAAGCTGAAAATCACCCACTCTTTGTCGAACCACTAACCCTCTAATCCATAGATTGACTGCTGCAGCAAGAGACTTCTTTTCGCGAATGGGCAGGTGATCAAGGTGCCCTTGGAGGTTCAATAAGTACATGTCTTCAAAATCGCTTTGAAACAAATGCTTGAAGTCATTTTCTTCAATTACATGGTCTTTCATATCGGCTCTTCTGAGGACGATCTTCTTCAGATAATCATAACCATAAATTGGAAAGATTTCCACACTGACCACACTGAGAATTCGCAATTTGGAGCGAACAGCTCTGCGCTTCTTTTCTGCACCATGTCTTTCAATGTAGAAATTCTTCTTTTTGAACCACCAATGAGAGATGCCGTATGAGGCAGCAATGTCATACACATGTTCCTTGTCAGTCCAGAATTGATCGGGTACCATCTGCTCAAGACCTGGATCTGAATAAGTTGCAGCCTTCATCTTGGAAATAGATAAGGCCGGTCTTCTTCCTTGTGTTCAAGCACGTAGGTAATCAAGATCTCTGTTGAAGAAGAATTCTGATTGAATAGTCTTCTGTCCGGGTTCACCACCAAGAGGAAGAGGATTGTTGACATTGAAACGACTGATATCCTCATTTACTTGATCAGTCAATATCTTGTGGCATTATTCCATTTGGTATTGAAGATGACCGGCATCAGAATGGAAGACTTTGACAATTTCAAAAGCTGGTTCTTCAAGATCCTTTGGAGTGATTGACGTGATTTCCTGCTTTTCACAAAACCATTTAATGAAGCTTCCCATGTCACCAGTAAAATGAAAGAGTGATTCTTCCGAAGGGGCTTCATGGTTGGCTGCAATGGCGGTTGCCCAGTTATTGTCAGGAACAATCAAGTCAGACTCCAGAATGGCCCATGAAGGTTCAGGAGTTTCAGGTCTTTCCTCAGTCCACCAGCATTGAGACATATCTTTTGATGGTGCAGCTCTAGATGGTTTAATGCATTTTCCTCCAATATATGCATCCCACCAATCTTCATCTTCAAAGAGTTTAGGGATATGTTTGGTGGAAGCATCATCATCTTATGAGTCTGACTCTTGTACGACGTAAGATTCTTCATTTAACATCTGCTCTTCTAGGATTGAGGTGAAGGTGGGTGTAAACCGGGAATCAACAGTGGTCCAAGCTGCAGATGTCTTCTGAGACCCTTGATCGCCACATGAACCAGTTTGGTTTGAAGGTTTTGGTGGTGGTGTTGGTGGGTTTGCCTTTTGAGTTTCAGCATTTCCAGAAGATCCACCAATCCCAGATGACCCAGCTCCACCAGTTGGAGGAGGAGGAGGAGGTGGTGATTTTGGAACCCTAGACATAGATTCCAGCATAACAACTCTTCTCTTCTTCTTTCCCTCCCTTTCACGAATGTCTTCCAGGAACTGCAAATGATTATCATGCTTGATAGATTCCTGGAGAGCCTCATACAGTTTCTTGTGAACTTCGTCCTTATGCTCATCTGTGTCAAACATTCTATCGGAAAGGACTGATCTCATATCCGAAGTGGGTAAATCCTTAAACCTCTGATGCAGCGGAGCCTTCATTGCCCATTCCACCGCATCCTTAACTTCTGCTTCAATGGCATTTGTAACTTCGGTGTCAAAATTGAAACTCTCCAGCTTGGATAGACGACGATCAAGATGTTTGACAGATTCAGGCAGATGGTGCTTCTCAAGAACTTCAATTCGTTTCATAGCCTCTTCTAGCAATTGTTCAGTTGTTTTGCTGGGAGGTGGTGATGCTGGTGGTGTGGCAGGGCCATTCACTGCGATGACAGTAGGTGTGATCACAGTTGTTGTAGATTCAGAGATGATGGGTGGTGGAAGTGCAGTTGATCTGAGAGGTGCAGGTGGAGGAAGTGTGGATGCAAGAGCTAACTTTGACACAGGGACTATTGGTGCAGACATAGGAGGGACGGTTGAAGTATCCTGCTGAATAGTGACTGAAAACATGGATTCAACCTCTTCCTTTTCATCATTCTGTTTTTCTAATTCAGCATCTGATGATCTGTCAACAAGGAATTAGTCACCAAATGTAATATCTGTTTCAAGATTCTTTAGAGAAGATAGTGAGCCTGTTGATACGTTCACTTCTTCAAGTTGTATTTGTTCATCAGATCTGGGTTTTTGTACATCTTGAAGATTGGAATGTGATTCTTGCAACAGTTCATTTCCTTCTAACTGTGTGTCTTGACCTTCAGTATTTGTTGGTTCTGTTTCAGCCTCTGGTATAGTTCATGTTGTAGATTCAGTCTGCACGTTTGCTTGAAGAACTGATTCGATCATGTTAACATCTCCACCATCATGTCCATGACTCTCTAACAGTGAGTCACTGGTGTCATGAGACTCTTCCTATGTGGAAGTGTCCTCATCTTCTTCTTCAATTTGCTCATGTGTAGACGATGATTCTGCACTTCGTTTTTTGAGCACAAATTTGGTTGTAGTTTTTGGAGTGGGAGTGGAAATGGTTAATAACATCTGAGCCGCTTGCTCCACTTCTTCTCCAGCAATCCTTTTACCTTTGCCTTGAGAGACGGGAGTGGTTTGCGTGCTACAGTTTCTGATTCCTGTATCCTAACCCCCTTCAATGGATGTCTTTGAGACATATCAAGACTTTTCAGGCTCTCTTGAATGCTTTGTTGGAGCGCAACATCGTCTTCATCCATTAAAGTCATCTCTTTCTCGGGTACCTCAGACCCTTTACCTTTCCCCTTTCCAGCATCTCTTCTTCTCCTTTTTTGCTTTTGGGATGGTGAATCAGCAGTCTCTGATCTATTTTGCCTCTTCTTAGGAAGGTTTTCATAAGTATACTTTGAGGATGACTTGGTTTGAGACACATATTTAGAAGATTTGGGTTGTGTGGGAGTGGGATTGGGTGCGTCATCAACAGTTATGCTAGAGGCCTTTTTCATATATTTCTTGAAGTAATCAGCCTTCTTAATTCTTTCTGTGAGAAGTGCTTCGAGTATTGGCATTCCAAAAACCTCTTTGTTCTGTCCTTTGGCAACATATTTCAAATTACCAAGAACAAATTGATCACCGGCTTCATGGAGAACCGACTCACTTCTGGGAGTAAACTGATGTGTCCGCTGCAAATGCTGAATAATGAGCTTCGAGAACCTAATGATAGGAATCACCCTCTTGTCTTTGGATTTCTTTCCTTTGACTTGATTTAGAAAATTTTGTCTGTCAGTGATGAATGTATCCATAGACAAGGATAATTCTTCCCAAATGCGTTCCGCAAAATCGATATTTACCCCTTTAACCACCCCCACATAATTTATAGAATAGGAGCCCTCACTCTGTCAAACCCTGAAGTTTTACCAGTCAAGCACAGGTTGAGAATGGTGACAATGGCTCTCTATGGTTGATACACTTCATTGTTGATGACTGCTGAGACCTTTGTTAATTTTACTAGATATCCTTATTCTTCGACAAAGTCCATTAGCTCATCAGCTGTGGGTGGAGTGACAAATGGATTTGTGGGGTCTCTTGGAGTGATTTGAAGAGACTCCCTGAGCCTCTCTGAGGTGACGTCATACCACTTGTCTTCAAGTTTACAAGTGTATGTAGCTGTGATCTTGTCCCATGTTACCGTGTTTCAGAATTGTTGCAGGTAAATGAAAGGAATCGTGCACCGCATGGTTAAAGCACCAAAAAAGTTGGTGTTCTTCAAAATGTCAACAGCAATTCGGTAGATTGGATTAGGTTGGTTTCTATCCACATCCACAAAGCAGTTGCTTTTAGCTATATCCACCCATTCCTCATACAGAAGAAGTTCCTCATCGGTAGGTACAGTGGGTGGTGCAGCGGTAGCAAGATTCTTAGAGGAAGTTGTGCTTGCCATTGTAATTCTGTAGAGCATACATACAACAACAACAATATTCAGAAATTTTGTTAGGTTAGACAAGATCAACGGATCAACCTTATTGCAACACCATAACTTAGACACTAAGTTATTGATTTAAGCATACGAAATAGCATACACACATTAGTGAACAAGATATGAATGAGGCAGAGACATATTAAGTATTGGACACTCATAGACATCACGGAGAATTGACAGTGAGCGATGGTTAAATGCACAGAGACGTATCAAGTATACAATCAACATACAATGACCAAGGAAGTATAATGAAAGATACAGATTAACGAGCCTATAGAACAAATCGCATAGAACCAATCATTTTATGGATAAGTCGCATAAGAAAAATCGCATACTGTCAAGACAAGTCGCATTATGGATAAATCGCATAGTGCACAGGACAAGTCGCATAGTGGACAAATCGCATTATGGAAAAATCGCATAATGCATAGGACAAGCACATAGTGGACAAATCGCATTTTGTCAAAAACGCATAGGTTAAGGCACAAGTCGCATGCATTTAACAAATCGCATACGTCAAAACGCATGGGACAAATCGCACATATCAAATCGCATTCATCAATACGCATGATACAAAACGCATACAAAGTATATATAGACAAAACGCATTGAGAATATGAAGCGGCAAATCGCATCACTTATTTAAGACAACTACTCGCATTTGACTATCATACGGAACAAAACGCATACACGAATATTAAGGGACAAGTCGCATCCAAGAAACACCACAAAAATAGCATACAAGAATATATGGGACAAATCGCATCCAAGCAACAATATTCAAATCGCCTATAAGAACATAAGGGACAAGTCGCATACAAGCATCAATATTCAAATCGCATTCAAGAATGACTAACGAGAGAGACAATAAACACAATCAACTTATATTCTTCATTGGTTAGGCACAAAGGTTCCACATAACTGAGGTACAAACATCTTGATTGCTCTATCACGCATCTCATTAACCACAAACAAAGTACTATACACCATTTTACCAAAAACCCTGTCAAATGGACACGCACGCATAAACACCAATTCACCAAAAACCCTCTCAAATAATCACAAACAAGGCTAATACATAATTCTGAATCCTCTACACATATTCATTCAAACCCAGATTGCGCACACAGTAGAAACACAAACCTAGATGATGTATTTGTCGAATGAAATAAATGAGAGGAAATCTGCAGATAAAGTATTAGTTAGAAGTGTTTGTAATGTATACACTGATGTACTTAGATGTAGTTAAAGCAATATATCATACCTACTTGTTAAACAAATTGCTTTGTGGAATGATAAGAGAGAAAAAATGATGCGTTAGACCGAATTTCAAAAATTTTGACCAAGTAATGAAAAATCGCATCATATATATACCAAGAACAAGTTATCGGTATTGATACTTTAAGTCCCTATACTTGACAAGTCGCATACCCTAATGAAATGGACAAAGCGCATATAACCTTAATATTAACAAATTGCATACCACATAACACATAAAAGAACACAATTTGTCAGACTAAATCACTCTAAGTAACATGCAATGGCAATCCACAGTACTGAGATCATAATAACCATCAAGACAAATGGCACATGGTACAGTAATTCAAGAGATGCACAATCCAATACAGACACAACACAGAAAGCATAAGGCATTATATCATTAATTAAACAAGACTTGTTATACCAGTTGAATACTTCGGGACACATGCATATCATAAGAATTCACAAGACGTCATATAATTGTAATCATGCAGAGACGAATTGGAAGGCAGGAATGCCAGAATGATTAATTCTCCCCCTCAATCAGTGACACGGATATGAATAAGTGATCATTGATTGACTTTTAGCCTATTTATGAATCCAAGACTTCTTAGGTATGTGAGTGTTGATAGACATGTTTTAAAAGAATAGTAGAACATCTGTTTGAACTTCATCTAAAGACCCGTGCCATTATTGAATGACATTTCTAGGACCGTAGATGTTATCGATAACAGATGACATGTCTTAGATTCTATTTTTGTGACTTTCTGTTTTTTTACATTTTTTTATGGGTTTTAAAGAGTTTCTAATTAACTATCATGTATATGTGTAAAAAAGAATATAAAGAAATTGTATTGTAAAAAAATATAATTTTTTTTTCAACCGATGAGGTATGAGTCCTGAGCAAAGGTGATCAGGAATCATAGTATTTGCAAATCAATTCTGACAAGCTAAAGTTCCCGAATGAGTAGTCTCAATTCAGTTGGGAACCAAGTCATGATGTTCATGATTTAGTTGAGCATTGTACCTGAAAAAGAGTTAGGAATATCTGCACTAATAGCACATGTAGAATAACAATTGGATGGGTTAGTAGCAGTTGTGTCCTGTTCTTTGTATGTTTTACAGTCAGGCCTAATGTCATTAGTTGCCAATGTTCTGATGGGAATCCACTTAAGTCCAACATTCTTAAAGATTTTTCCTGTGGGCATCCACTTAAGGCAAGAGTTAGGAGTGTGATTCCATTTGGATCCTATGTTCTTAAATAATCTTCCAGTAGGCATCCACTTAAGACAAGAGCTAGGAGTGTTAGATCCCTTAGTTACAGTAGAAGATGTAACTTGTTTCTTAGGGGAGTGGTCAACCTTTTGATACTTCTTAAGTGCTCTAGATGATCTTTTTACATTCCTGATCTTAGAGAATTGAGCATTGTCTTTCATTTTATCGGAGTGAATTAATGAAGTGACTGGTTTTGACAAAACAGTGTTCTCATCAACTTGGGAGGCAAGCCTTGATTTTGAGGGTTTAATTCTTTCAGAATTAAATGCATTGGGCTGCCTAACTACATATCGTTCTTTAGGGATTTGTGAAACTGGCTTCCCCAATGTTGATGGTTTTGCAAACTTAGTGTTCAATCCATTCCCAATAATTTTCCTAAGCTCATTTTTTAAAGCGACTATGGCGAAGCTCTTGTCCTGAAGTTGAGCTTTGAGGGCTTCAATGTCAGCTAACAACGAGTTTGTTTGATCTAGAGACTTGGTCATGTCTTCTATTTGATTCTTCCTTAGAGACTCATTTTCCCTTAATAATTTGGCCACACATACTGCTAATTCATCATTCCTAGCTTTAACAGTATCACTAACCTCTATATTAGGATTGTTCACACCCATATTAATTTCCTTTTGCAGGTCTGAGATGTATTTTTTCAGATTACATATGGTTGAGTCTTTGTCTTGAAGCTGAGTTTTTAACTAGTTAATTTCAAAAAATTCACTAAATTCTGGGAATTCCGGATTTATGCAATATTTAGTAGCTTGACAACTTTCTTCTTTTCGTTGTATTGCGATTTCCAGAGAAATGCAATGTTTTTCAAGAATTGAGTATTTGTTTGAAAGTTCGTCGAATATTTTCTTATCAACCACGTTGTTTGTCGTGATATGTTTTATCATTGACTCAGCCTCAGTTACCGGACTTTTATCAGTCATTTGTTCTGTAAGTTCATTAGTTTGCACAGAATTAAGCACAGATGGATTATTAATAATAGTTACCGAATATTCTGCACTCAATGAAGATTCTGCACCCAATTTTTATTCATTCATCATTCTGCACTCGACATCCTCCTTCTGTGAGGCAATAGTTTCTGAATAACTTGTTGCATTCATCATTGATGTGTTTGTAATTTTGTCTTCAGCAATACCCGATATCACTGTTCTGGGTAGCTTGCTCAATGTACTTCTTCACATTCTCCCTAAGATGGATAAATGTCTCAATGAACTCATGGAATTCCATTCCAGTATGTTTTTTGAAAGAAATTTCAGTCATGTGTTGATCAAATCTGATGAATATTTCCCCACTGATGAATGGCTGAAATTTTTTGTAGATTACTTGAAATGCCGCACTGGAACCTACCTTTTGAACCTTTTCTTTGTTAAGTTGTAGCTCCAATTGTTTTAAGTTTAACAACAAAGTTCCTGTTAATGTGGATAAGTTCTGATGGAAGAGGGCAATACATGTACGTTCCATTGTTATGGGTAGAAGTAGTATGAGGTGAGAGAAAAGTAGCTGGTAGGGCTAAATGCCGCATTCCTTTTGCATGGAATTCTGTAGCATTAATAGGTGCAATTCTTTCTCATTGGACACAGAGTATGAAGATTTCAGATCATCGTTGGCTGAATCAATCATGGTTAAACTTTCAGAGTAACAAATACTTTCTTTGTTGTCTACAGTATCATATAGTTTGAGCACATTGGAGATTAAGGGATCAGTGGTGTAAGACATTGTGTTAATATCAGATGGCAAGTCTTAATTTTCAATAAAATATTAGACAATTAAACACAAATCGCTTCAAACAATCCTCCTTGTGACAAATCGCTTCAGACAAATTGCACCCAGGACAAATCGCACCACAAACCAATAGCACCCTTGTGACAAATCGCTTCAGACAGATTGCACCCTTGACAAATCGCACTTTATACAAATCGCACTTTATACAAATCGCACTTTAGACAAATTGCACAAGTGTCAAAACGCTTAGCAGACAAATCACATAAAACTCAAATCGCATAGGCTGACAAATCGCATAGTACACAAGTACACCCACTACTTCCACTACTTTGTCCTTTCTTGTCGATTTGTCTCAATAGACAAATTGCATAATAGACAAATCGCTTCCCAGAAACTGACAAATCGCATAAAATGAGTGACAAATCGCTTCAATAAGCAATCGTTGAAGAGACAAGTCGCATTGAAACTGGGACAAATTGCATAGAAGAATGACTTTACGAGACACAAATCGCATCCATGAAATATTCAACAAACACCACTTTTCAATCCAAAAACAACCCAACCAGGATGATTCAAGCCTTCAAACCAAAACCTAAGCACTTATAATGATTCTAAACACAAAAGTACTATCAAAATCCAAACTTTAACACAAGAAATGATCCAAATGATGCAAACTACTCTAAACTCATTCAAGCCCAAAAACCTTATGAAAACCACTAGAAATCCAAGAACATAAAAGATGAGTGATCAAACCATGACTCTTGATACCAATTGTTAGATATTAGTTTTCATAAACACACAATTAAGCACAATAATGGGGCGTATAATATTGAGTTCTAGAGAGAGAAAGTGAGATGTTCTAGAGAGATAAAACAAAAGTAAGGTTAGATTACCAAATGAACACCCAACCCTCTCCCTTGAGGGGAGAGGGCTATTTATACAAATGACTACGCCCTCTTTCGGGCTGTGAATCAGGCATACAGTGGGTAAAGACCCGTCCTTCTTCCACGGAGTTACTTATATTACTAATTATCTAACTAATATATTGTTACGTCTAAAGTGTGCAAAAACGGACGAAACGTGTAAAAACAGACAGAAACGTGCAAAAACGGGCGAAAACGTGTAAAAACAGACAGAAACGTGTAAAAATAGACAGAAACGTGCAAAAACAGACAGAACTGTGTAAAAACGGACATAAACGTGCAAAAACAGACAGAAACGTGCAGAAATAGACGAAAACGTGTAAAAACGGATATAAAGGTACAAAAATAGACGGAAACGTGTGAAAACGGACAGAAACGTGCAAAAACATACGGAAAGTTGTAAAAGCAGACGAAAACATGCAAAAACGGAAGAAAACGTTTAATAACGGACGAAAACGTGTAAAAACAGACGAAAACGTGCAAAAACGGACTGAAACGTGCAAAAATGAAAGAAAACGTGTAAAAATGGACGAAAACATGCATAAACGGACGAAATCGTGTAAAACAGACGGAAACATGTAAAAACTGACGAAAATGTGTAAAAACATACAGAAACATGCAAAAACAGACGGAAATATGCAAAAACGGACGAAAACATGTAAAATCGTACGAAAACGTGTAAAAACGGACGAAAACGTGCAAAAACGAACGAAAACATGTAAAAACGGACAAAAACGTGCAAAACCGGACGAAAACGTATGAAAATGGACGAAAATGGACCAAACATGAAATGCCTATACAAACTCAAGGACCAAGCATGTGATTTACTAACGAAATGGTTAACGGAAGTTAGAAAAAACCTAAATCGGCCCAAAAAAATCGGATACCTTAAACTGAGAAAAAAAAAAGTAGTACCTTTAATTGAAATTGGACCTAAGATAGGTACCTTTTTATGCAATTTGCCATATTAAATAACGTAAAGCCTTGATTTGAGAAATAATACATACATGGGCTAACACTATGTTTACATATGTCATAGTGGACTGTCGGTGTCATTCAAATCTTTAATATTAATAAGAAAATTTTCTATGAATTATTCAAAATAACCCATTTTGACCCAACCGCCTTTGTTCAAACTTTACCCAACCGACACAACCCACTCATGTTACCATCTTTAAATTATCTGAGCAAGTGAAAGTAATATCGCAATCCAAAATTTTCAGGTCAATACTTGTAGCTAAAATATTTATTTTTGCCAAATAATGCAAGTTATTCATTTACTGATAAACAAAACACGACAACGAAAGGCTATCTCGATAAACGAGTCCACACGCGTACCGACATGGCAGTATATATGATTTAAGTCGAATAATTATTAACGCGAGTTAATTATTTTTATACTTTCTAACGTTTATTAAAACGGTTCCAAAAATATTATCCGGACATTTATTCGAAATAAAACACAGTGTTTATGTTATATTACAGCGGGACACGAGGTACACATAATACACTTAATAATAGTAATACTAATAATAAAAATCCTACCCTATCCTATTCCTAACATACCCTCCCACCTTACTTTCTCTTTCTCAGATTCTTTTCTCCTTCTTCTTCTGGTAAACAAACCCACACTCTCCACCTCAAAACCATCGCCCTATATCTTTTTGGTGATTACTTGATAAAATGCCTCGACCTGCAAGCAAGTCAAACAACGATGATCGATCTATCACTATTGCATGCTTCCTCTTTTTCCCACAAGAAGTCATGGGATCACTTTGAAGAGAAGGATAGATAACTACTTTTCATCAAGATGGGTAACATCACAATCGACACAGGGAAAGAAGGAGTCAAAGCAATCGTTTTTGTTTCTTTTATACCCATCTCTGATCCACAGGTACCACTACATCTTCCTTAACACATATCAAAAAAATCAAGAGGGTATTGGAGTATTGGTGGTTGTGGGATTCGTTTTGATTTGTTGTTTTTCTTCACCGATCTATCCTCCTCATTTGTAAGGTTTTATTTTATTTCTCCTTTTTTTTGGTCTTTGATATTAACGTTATTGTAATTATTGTTACCTATCGATCTATAATAATATTTTCTTTGTGAGAATTGATAATATAAAAACCCAGGTTGTTAATAACAGGACTGTTGTGATTAGTTTAGTGAATTGAGTTTGTTAAATAAAGTGTTGGATTGCTTATTGTTAAAATGGAAAATGTTAAACCCCCAGCTGCCCTTTTTGGACGCCCCACACCAGGAGGTCCTAGGTTCGAGCCTCGTCGTAGCCAAGTTTAGCCTTCATTGTTCGTGTTTTCCTTTTTATAACCTTAGCAGACAGGCACGCTTGTGTCCTTCTTTTCTTTGGCTGCTGCAGAAAAACTTAGCACTCTTTTTTTTGTGTTTTGTAAACTTAAATCTAGTATTGTTACATTTGAGCTTGCAAAGATTCATGGTCATGTGTGGTGTGTGTCGAGCCCAACGGGCCAAAAGGGTGTGTTAAGTTGAAATCTTACAAAACAGACATGCAAAATATTATGTGTGACATAGATGGTGCATTTGAATTTGAAGGGAACAAAAATATATAAAGCTTCTTGTGATATAAAACCACAAAGTGTGTAACAAATGGTGCGGTATAATGTAAAATCGGATTTTGATAAAAATTGAGTCAAGTTACTTGTTTTTGTCGCCTATCTCGCACCTCATTCACAACCCACTCAACTTATCTATTCTTGACAACATACTCTAAACTCATTAAACATACTATGTAATCATATATTAAACAAATAATGAACTAAGATCTTAATATTTGATATAATGGTCTAAATGGGTTGTTCTAATTATACTACGACGAGTTAATAATTATTGTAACACTTAGCCATCGCATAAAACTTAAAACCTATATATACGGGTCATACCAAATTTTCTGGAACACAATTATAACATATAAGATTAATTTATTTAAACTTTTACTTTTATGCTTTTCTTATTAACTAATATTAGTTATATTTATAAACATAAACACTTTAAACAACATTTCTATAATTTAAATACGTTTCCTATATATATGTAATATTTTATGTACATCGTCTTCCGGTTACCGGCGAACCAAAGACCTATCGTTTGTGATACTTTTATACGTTTATACTTAAGCACTTCCAAAAGCCAATGATAGCCAATAATTTGTCAAAACAACTTAAACAAAAACACTGCCACACAAGCAAAGATAAAATAAACATTATAAACTCAATTATACTACGAGCTAAGACTTGCCATGTCATTATAGGTCGCGTGTCGGTACTTCACACTACTACTAGTTGACTTTACTAGATTGCAGACTACTTCACTAAGGTGAGTTTCATAGCCCCTATTTTACTTGTTTTCAAATAATTTTGGGGGAGAATACATGCTTATTTTTACGATTGAACGCAAGTACAAAATTACTGTTGCATACTGGTCTAAGTCCCGATAACCCAATTACTATTATTACGCCCATTATCATGAACCGTTAGTTACTCTTTTTTAAGTAAGCGCAAATGCTATGAATATATATATTGGGGTTGACACCCCCGTCCATAGTAGGATAAGCTCTACTGACCATTAGTACGAGTCAGACGGACGCATATTATTTGAGTAAGTCACAAGTGTGTGGGTTATGCACTTGTATTCGGGCATTAATTTTGTTAACGTTTCGGTGTCATGAGCTTAGACCGTATAATACTTTATTTTGTGCCATTGGGTTACAATGGTCACACCTTGCAAATCTTGTGGTTCAATAAATTACTTTAAACCTATGATCTCACCAACATATTTGTTGACAAATTTTAGCATGTTATTCTCAGGTAACTAAGATGGAAGTATATGTAGCACCATTCACGGTGATCACTCGCATGACAACTCCTTTTCAAGACCTTATTATGTTCGAGTACATTCAGTGGAACTACTTAATTATTGCTTTAGTTTATGAAGTGTAATCTTGACGATGTTGAACTATTTTATTTCAAAAACCTGAATGTACTGTTTTTAAAATGTCTCATATAGAGTACGCTCTTTATTATCTTGTGTTGTGTGCTACATATGTAACGCTCCTCAATACCATTCTGCTGTGTAAATTTGAGGGTGTTACAGATTGGCATCAGAGCTAAGGTTATAGAGAACTAGGTTGCATTTAGGCCTAGACTATAACCACTATACCATGACACAATTATTAGGCGCACTTTCACTTACTTAGCTTATATGAGATATTGACCTTTATTTTTTACGGGGTTATTACAAAGATACGTCTTCATCCTTATACCATATCATCATTACCTCTGATTCCAAGATCGAGAATGCTTTATCCTCTGCTACTGTCCTACCATCACCATCATCCACTTATCACCAGACTACCTCGCCATCAGCACCTCTAGCATCACCTTTCCCAACGCCTCTATTCATATCTTATCTTGGTTGATTCTGTCTTGATCCATTCTACCTATACACGTTGTGGAGTATTGTTACAAAAATCTTACGGGTTTATTTCTGTTTGCATTTTAGAACATGCCTCCACGAAAGAGCCGCATCCAACCGTCAAGCTGTAGCTGCTCGCCCAATCGCACCAGTTTGCCGAGTTGCACCTGTTCAACGGGCCCCATCAGCTCGCCAAGCTGCACCTGCCAGGCAAGCTACCCCAAAGACAACCAGTAACACCTGTTGAAAATGCTGCCCCTGCTCAGAGAACTCTTCTTGAACAGCTCGTGGCTCAGCAGGTGGCTGACGTACTTGATGCCGCTGATGTAACCAGGTCAATTTCCAATGACGATACTAACAGGCCTAGGAGCACAGTTCGCGGCTGCACATACAAGGAATTCAAAAACTGTGGGCCTGAAAGTTTTAGCGGAAAAGAAGGAGCAGTTGGACTCATGCACTGGATTGAGAAGTTGGAAACAATCTTTTGCATTTGTGAATGCAAAGAAGGCAGTAAGGTCAAGTATGCGTCTTACACGCTAAAGGAAGGAGCTTTAACTTGGTGGAATGCTTATCTCCGATCAGCGGGGACGAATGTAGCTTATGCGATGCCTTGGGCTGAGTTCAAAAGATTGCTGATCAATGATTACTGCCCTCACAACGAAGTGCAGAAGATGGAAACAGGATTGTGGAATCTAGAAGTGAAAGGTGTTGAGATTGCCGCTACACCCAAAGATTCCAGGAGTTAGCATTGCTATGTCCGGAGATGGTCACCCCGGAATCTCGAATGATCGAGCGCTATGTAGGGGGATTGCCTCTGAACATCAAGGGAAATGTAACTGCTTCCAAGCCAACTAACATTCATGAGACTATTCGGATGTCCCATGGTCTCATGTAGGGGTTTCAAATGGGTTGACCCGACCCGACCCGAACCCCGATAAGACGTTATAGGGTCGGGTTGATTCGGGTTCAAATTAGCTTATCGGGTTTATCGGGTCAACCCGATAGACCTGATAAGCTAATAGGGTCGGGTTAGGGTCTTAGTTAATTCCTTATCGGGTTATCGGGTCAACCCGATAATATATAATGACATGTTAACAAACCTTTAATTTTTGAACAAAAACCTAATTTTATTAACATACAACACTTATTTTATCTAGTATACAACACTTTCAATTACTTGTCGCACTTTGTTTGATAGACATGGAGCACAAAAGTATGAACTATGTTTATAATTGTGCTTATAAACATATGTAACGAACTTTGTCTTAGCATGTCATGCCTCGTTAAAGATGGAAAATATGAATAGAATATGCATAACACCTATTCCAACTTTGATTTAGTCACACTTGCGTTTATATTCACCTATGCCTTTTGCTAACCTTTGTTCAACTTCAAATAATAACATATTGCAATGTTAAGACTATAGTGTTGTTATTTGTAAAGCTAAGGAGGTTGTCGATAATTACTTGTTTCATTGTTAAGACTATAACTATTGGTACCAATATACTTATATATTAGGTTTGTGTTTGCAAAACAAATTACGTGTTTAAAAAAGTATTAAAAACGCATATAGTAACTTTGTTATAGTGGTTTGCTGAATAGTTGTGTATAAACTTGTACTACATACTAATTTTCACTTATTGTTTTTTGTTTCCTTTCTGTATATACTTGTATATTAACACTTGTATATTAACTTATACTACATACTAATTCTCACTTATATTTTTTGTTTCCTTTCTATATTTCTCTTTGAGTTCTTTTATGAAAAACTTATAATCCTTTGCTTGATTGAATAAAAGCTCAAGTTAAAGACAAAACAGCAAGTTGCAATTTGAAAGGTGAGAAATGACGAAATCAACTGTTGTTGCACCACAATGACCATTCTTCATCAAGTTCAATACCGAATTGTTCTACATATTTGTTTCAAAATTTAATTCTTTATCGTATGAGTAGCAACAAATAATACACTTTCAAGGTTTAAAGACAAAGTTACTTTCTTTATGGGTAAAAAAATCTAAAGGAACCCGATTAACCCGAATCACCCGATCCGACATAACCCGACCCGAAAACAACCCGAACCCGATAACCCAATTACTTATCGGGTCGGGTTGCGGGTCACTTTTTCATAGCCAAAAACCCGATTCAACCCGACCCGATATACCCGATAACCCGACAATCTGACCCGATAACACCCCTAGTCTCATGGATCAAGTGGTATTCGATATGAAGAAAAAGGCTGTGGATAACAAAAGGAAATGGGACGGTAACCAAGGAAACAATAACTTCACTCAGAACAAAAGCCAAGAAGTGGCAAAAGTTTACATTGCTGGTCCCAGTGACAAGAGCAAGTATGCTGGAGATCTTCCTCTCTGCGACAAGTGTAACAGACACCATTATGGAGCTTGTCCACCTACTTGCAAAAATTGCAACAAACTTGGCCATCTTGCCAAGGATTGTAGAGCCCCTACTCGAGGAGTTAACCAGAGAGCCCAGAACCAGCAAAACAACCAAGCAAATCAGAACAACCAGGACTGCACCCCTACTTGTTTCGGTTGTGGAGAGAAAGGACATTACAGGGACAAATGTCCTAAGGCTGGGAATCAGAATCAGGGAAATCAAGGTCGCGGTAACCAGATCCGAGGAAATCAGAATCAGGGGAACCAGAACCAGGGTAACCAAGGCGGAGGAAACAACAATGGAGGAAATAACCAGAATGGGAACGGAGCACGGGCCAGAGTGTATGCCCTGAATGCTGAGGAGGCTATGCAGGATCACAACGTTGTCACGGGTGCGTTCCTCGTCAATAACCATTATGCTTCAGTTTTGTTTGATTCGCGTGCCGATAGGAGTTTTGCTTCGCATGCATTTGGTGCTCTTCTTAATATCACACCCACTACCCTAGATATCAAATACAGTGTTGAGTTAGCCAACGGAAAAACCGAAATCACCAATACTATTTTACGAGGTTGTACTCTTAACCTACAAAACCATCCTTTCAAAATTGACCTAATGCCTATCAAACTCGGAAGCTTCAACGTCATAATTGGAATGGATTGGTTGTCAAAGCATTGAGCGGAGATTGTATGTCATCAGAAACTCGTCTAAATTCCGTATGGAAACGAAACATTAATGATCCAAGGAGACCGAGTTACATCAAAATTGGATCTAATCTCGTGTATCAAAACCCAAAAGTACATAGATAAGGGATGTCCTGTATTCTTAATCCAAGTAAAGGATAAAAAGTCAACAGAGAAGCTACTCGAAGATGTAGCTGTTGTGAGAGAATTCCCGGAAGTCTTTCCCAAAGACTTGCCAGGACTTCCACCACCTCGTCAAGTAGAATTCCAAATCAAATTGGTGCCTGGAGCTGCACCAGTTGCACGAGCACCTTATAGGTTAGCACCGGCGGAGATGAAAGAATTATCTGATCAACTGAAGGAACTCCTAGACAAAGGATTTGTTAGACCAAGTTCCTCACCTTGGGGAGCTCCGGTCTTGTTTGTCAAGAAGAAAGATGGGTCCTTCAGAATGTGTATCCATTATCGCGAGTTGAACAAACTTACGGTAAAGAATCGATGACTTGTTTGATCAGTTGCAAGGATTGAGTGTGTACTTGAAGATTGACTTGAGATCGGGTTATCATCAACTAAGAGTTAGGGAAGAAGATATCCCCAAGACAACTTTTAGAACCCGTTACGGCCACTATGAGTTTCAAGTGATGCTTTTAGTTTGACCAATGCACCGGTTGTGTTTATGGATCTCATGAACCGCGTGTGCAAGCCATACTTGGATAAATTCGTGATTGTGTTCATAGATGATATTCTCATCTACTCCCGCAACAAAGAAGAACACGAGAAGCACTTAAGAACTATCCTGGAGTTACTTAAGAAGGAGGAATTGTATGCGAAATTCTCCAAATGTGATTTCTGGATTCAGACTGTGCAATTCCTTGGGCACGTGATTGATAGTCAAGGCATTCACGTTGACCTTGAAAAAAATCAAGGCCATTAAGGATTGGGCCGCTCCTACTTCAGCTACCGAGATTCGGCAATTCTTAGGTCTTGTCGGGTATTATCGCCGATTCATTGAAGTTTTCTCAAAGATTGCTAAATCTTTAACTGTGTTAACCCAAAAGAAAAAGAAGTTTGTATGGGGAGGAGATCAAGAAGACGCCTTTCAACTCTTAAAACAGAAACTCTGCGATGCTCTAATTTTGGCATTACCAGATGGGAGCAATGACTTTGTAGTCTATTGTGATGCATCCCACAAGGGTTTAGGTGCTGTATTGATGCAACGAGAGAAAGTTATCGCCTACGCTTCTCGACAGCTAAAGGTTCACGAGAAGACTTATATGACCCATGATCTAGAATTAGGAACAGTAGTATTTGCTCTTAATATTTGGAGACACTACCTATATGGTACAAAATGTACAGTGTACACAGATCACAAGAGTCTTCAATACATTCTTGATAGAAGGAGTTGAACATGAGGCAACGACGATGGATTGAGTTGCTCATTGATTACGATTGTGAGATTCGCTATCACCCGGGAAAGCAAAGTAGTAGCAAATGCTCTTAGCAGGAAAAGAGCGATTTAAACCGTTAAAAGTCCGATCTTGGAATGACTATTCGTTCACCCTCCGCCTAAAAATCATTGAAGCTCAGGTGGAAGCACTTAAAGAGGAGAACCGACCAAGTGATAACCTCTATGGTATGCCTGAAAGTGAAAACGGTATTGTAAAAAGATCAGATGGGATATTGTGCTTCGAGGACAGAAGTTGGATTCCAATTTGTGGAGGACTACGAGACTTGATCATGTACGAGTTACATACGTCGAAGTACTCCATTCATCCAGGCTCTGACAAGATGTACCAAGATCTCAAGAAACTTTATTGGTGGCCGAATATGAAGGCCGATATTGCCACCTATGTCAGCAAATGTTTAACCTGTGCGAAGGTTAAAGCTGAGAACCAGAAGCCATCCGAACTATTGGTACAACCCGAGCTACCTCAATGGAAATGGGAAAGAATAACCATGGACTTTATCACTAAGCTACCCAAGACATCAAAAGGTCACGGTATGATTTGGGTAATCGTTGACCGACTTACTAAATCTGCTCACTTCCGCCAATCAAAGAGTGACAAGATGGATAAGTTGACCGAAATCTACCTCAAGGAAATAGTTACGAGACACGGAGTGCCAGTCTCGATTATTTCTGACCGAGACGGTCGATTCACTTCTAGATTTTGGAAATCGCTTCAGGACGCCTTGGGAACACGTCTAGATATGAGTACCGCATATCACCCTCAAACCGACGGTCAAAGTGAGAGAACCATACAGACTTTGGAAGACATGTTGCGAGCATGTGTGATTGACTTTGGTAAGGCATGGGATAGACATACTTTGGTAGAATTCTCATATAACAATAGTTATCACTCAAGCATTAAGGCCGCACCATTCGAGGCAATTTATGGACCAAAGTGTCAATCAGTTTGTTGGGCGAAGTTGAGAAGCAACTTACTGGACCGAAATCATCTAGGAGACAACCGATAAGATCGTCCAAATCAAGCAACGCCTACAAGCCGTAAGAGATCGTCAGAAGAGTTACGCAGATGTGAGGCATAAACCTATGGAATTCCAAGTTGGAGATAAAGTATTGCTGAAAGTATCGCCATGGAAAGGTGTTGTTCATTTTGGAAAACGAGGAAAACTAAACCCGAGGTACATTGGACCATTCAAGATTCTTGCTAGAGTTGGTCCTGTAGCCTACAAGCTTGAGCTACCACAGAGCTCAGAGGGTACACAGTACGTTCCATGTCTCAAACTTAAAAAAGTGTCTATCGGACGAAACTCAAGTCATTCCGCTAGACGAGATCCAAATCGACGACAAGTTAAACTTCATCGAGGAACCAATCGAAATCATGGATCGCGGAAGTAAGCAATTGAGACGAAGCCGTGTTGCTATCGTCAAAGTTAAATGGAACTCTCAGAGAGGACCAGAGTTTACTTGGGAACGTGAAGACCAATTTCGTTCCAAATATCCACATCTTTTCACCGATACCACTCCTACATCTAACTCATATTGAATTCCGAGGACGGAATTCTTTTAAGGATGGCAGACTATCGCAACCTAAATTTTTCAGGTCAATACTCGTAGCTAAAATATTTATTTTTACCAAATAATGCAAGTTATTCATTTACTGATATTTACTGATAAACAAAACACTACGAAGAGAGGCTATCTCGATAAACGAGTCCACACGCGTACGACATGGAAGTATATATGATTTAAGTCGAATAATTATTAATGCGAGTAATTATTTTTATACTATCTAACGTTTATTAAAACGGTTCCAAAACTATTATCCGAACATTTATTCGAAAAAAACAGTGTTTATGTTATATTACAGCGGGACACGAGGTACACATAATACACTTAATAATAATAATACTAATAATAAAAATCCTACCCTATCCTATTCCTAACATACCCTCTCACCTTACTTTCCCTTTCTCAGATTCTTTTCTCCTTCTTCTTCTGGTAAACAAACCCACGCTCTCCACCTCAAAACTATCGCCCTACATCTTCTTTGGTGATTACCTGCTAAACGCTCGACCTTCACGCAAGTCAAACAAGGATGATCGATCTATCACTATCGCTGATGCTCCCGTTTCCCACAAGAAGTCACGGATCACTTTGAAGAGAAGGATAGATAACTACTTTCATCAAGATGGGTAACATCACAATCGGACACAGGGAAAGAAGGAGTCAAAGCAATCGCTTTGTTTCTTTTATACCCACCTCCATCACAGGTACCACTACATCTTCCTTAACACATATCAAAAAAATCAAGAGGGTATTGGAGTATTGGTGGTTCTGTGGGTTTGGCTTGGTGGGATTCGTTTTGATTTGTTGTTTTTCTTCACCGATCTATCCTCCTCGTTTGTAAGGATTTATTTGATTTCTCCTTTTTTTGGTCTTGATATTAACGTTATTGTAATTATTGTTACCTATCGATCTATAATAATATTTTCTTTGTGAGAATTGATAATATAAAAACCAGTTGTTAATAATAGGACTGTTGTAATTAGTTTAGTGAATTAAGTTTGTTAAATAAAGTGTTGGATTGCTTATTGTTAAAGTGGAAAATGTTAAACCCCCAGCTGCCCTTTTTCGACGCCCCACACCAGGAGGTCCTAGGTTCGAGCCTCGTCGTAGCCACGTTTAGCCTTCATTGTTTGTGTTTTCCTTTTTATAACCTTAGCAGACAGGCACGCTTGTGTCCTTCTTTTCTTTGGCTGCTGCAGAAAAACTTAGCACTCTTTCTTTTGTGTTTTGTAAACTTAAATCTAGTATTGTTACATTTGGGCTTGCAAAGATTCATGGTCATGTGTGGTGTGTGTCGGCCCAAGGGCCAAAAGGGGGGTGTAAGTTGAAATCTTACAAAACAAACATGCAAATATTATGTGCGATAGATGGTGCATTTGAATTTGAAGGGAACAAAAATATATAAAGCTTCTTGTGATATAAAACCACAAAGTGTGTAACAAATGGTGCGGTATAATGTAAAATCGGATTTTGATACAAATTGAGTCAAGTTACTTGTTTCACGCCATCTCGGCCTCATTCACAACCCTCTCAACTTATCTATTCTTGACAACATAATCTAAACTCATTAAACATACTATGTAATCATATATTAAACACGAACTAAGATCTTAATATTTGATATAATGGTCTAAACGGGTTGTTCTAATTATACTACGACGAGTTGATAATTATTGTAACACTTAGCCGTCGCATAAAACTTAAAACCTATATATACATGGTCATACCCAATTTTTCGAAAACTATTATTGCATATAAGCGTAATTTATTTAAACTTTTACTTTTATGCTTTTCTTATTAACTAATATTAGTTATATTTATAAACATAAATACTTTAAACGAAATTTCTATAATTTAAATACGTTTCCTATATATATGTAATATTTTCCGTACATCGTCTTCCGGTTACCGGCGAACCAAAGACCTATCGTTTGTGATACTTTTATACGTTTATACTTAAGCAGTTCCAAAAGCCAATGATAGCCAATAATTTGTCAAAACTACTTAAACAAAAACACTGCCACACAAGCAAAGATAAAATAAACATTATAAACTCAATTATACTATGAGCTAAGACTTGCCATGTCATTATAGATCGCGTGTCGGTACTTCACACTACTACTAGTTGACTTTACTCGACTGCAGACTACTTCACTAAGGTGAGTTTCATAGCCCCTATTTTACTTGTTTTCAAATACTTTTGGGGGAGAATACATGCTTATTTTTACGATTGAACGCAAGTAAAAAATTACTGTTGCATACTGGTCTAAGTCCCGATAACCCAATTACTATTGTTACGCCCATTATCATGAATCGTTAGTTACTCTTTTGTGAGTAAGCGCAAATGCTATGAATATATCTATTGGGGTGACACCCCGTCCATAGTAGGATAAGCTCTACTGACCATTAGTACGAGTCGGACGGACACATATTATTTGAGTAAGTCACAAGTGTGTAGGTTATGCACTTGTATTCGGGCATTCATTTTGTTAACGTTCCGGTGTCATGAGCTTAGACCGTATAATACTTTATTTCGTGCCATTGGGGTACAATGGTCACACCTTCCAAATCTTGTGGTTCAATAAATTACTTTAAACCTATGATCTCACCAACATATTTGTTGACAAATTTTAGCATGTTATTCTCAGGTAACTAAGATGGAAGTATATGTAGCACCAGTCACAGTGATCACTTGAATGGCAACTCCTTTTCAAGACCTTATTATGTTCGAGTACATTCAATGGAACTACTTAATTATTGCTTTAGTTTATGAAGTGTAATCTTGACGATGTTGAACTATTTTATTTCAAAAACTTGAATGTACTGTTTTCAAAACGTCTCATATAGAGTACGTTCTTTATTATCTTGTGTTGTGTGCTACATATGTAATACTCCTCAATACCATTCACGCTGAATTTGAGGGTGTTACAAGTAATAGGTTTGTGCACTTGTCATTCTACCAAATCTTTCTGGTCAACTTTGATTGAGGCTGATAAATACTTCACCTAGAATATATTACCTAGATAGTGATAATTAAAGTGTTACACATGTGATCAATATCTGTTTAAGGTGGTCATCACTGAGGTTAGAACTAAACATATCATGATCAACAATGTAAGCACAATGGGAGTGAAATCTCTATAATATACAAAAAGTACTCCATTGCATTAATAAACTCTCCATTATATCGATAAACTTCATATCATATTATGTGTTCCCCCTAATAAATCTTTCTAAAAAAATGTAAGTTTATATTTACTTCTGCTACGTCTAGTACACTGTTTACATGTTTATCAAAGTTGCCCAAGATATTATTGTATATAGACGCACATCATAAGCTATATGATATGTATTTATGCATCTGTAGAGAGCTCTCAACTATAGCAGTTATTGGGGAATTTGGATTCATGTTCCTATGCATTAACTCCTATCCTTGGCCTTCACTATAGGGCTCTTATTGCAACCATAAATTTGGAAAAGTGTTAATCGAGAAATAACACCTCCCAAGTTTAATTTCCATTTTGATGACATAGATAAGAAAATTTAGACACTAACCTAATACTTTTGAAAAAAGAGATGTGTTTGGGATTAACCCAAACCAACCCGACCAACACATAATTACCTCTTTTAATTGATTGTTTTTATTATTCCACTGGTCATTCATTGAGATATCACCATTTATAATCACCACTCTATTATAAAGCTTCTTTAAAATAGTGTATAGCAATCACCAATGCTACAATCAAACCCATACATGTAGGGCTGTAAACGAACTAAACGTTCAATGAACATTTCATGAACCATCCGGTAAAAAGTTCGTTGATTTATTAAATGAACGAACATGAACAATATTTTACGTTAGTTAAATGAATGAACATGAACAAAAGTCGTGACCGTTTATTTATGTTCATGAACGTCATATTATGCGTTCGTTAATGTTCGTTTATGTTCATTTATTTATTTATGTTCGTATATCATATCTTCTAATTGTATAATTTTGAAAAATTTGGTTTGTTTAAATAAAACAACACTTATAAAACAATATATTATGCATAATTTAATAAAGTTTATGTTAGTCTATTTTCATTTATGTTCGATCGTTTATGTTCATTTAGCGTTTGTTTAATGTATTAATGAACGAACAATAAAGAGGTACCTTTCCGAATTTAAACTCAAAGACTAAGCAATAAAAGACGGGAACATGAATTCATATTACAACAAGAACTCAAATGAAAGATGGTAACAAGAATTCATATTATAACAAGAATTCAAATAAAAGATGGTAACACGAATTCATATTATAACAACATACAAGAACCATGAATTCAAATTCAAAGACTAAGCAATAAGAGGGGTACCTTTCTAAATTTGTCCACTTTATTTTCCAATTATGTTGTAGCCCTCGACTGTCGTTACTCAAAATGCCATGATATTATTTAGCATTGACCAAAACATGTTCATTTTTCATTACTGAACCTACCAGTTTTCAAAGCGAATTACATTAATATAAGATTAATAATAGTACTCTTGAGTGACCTACAAAGAGATAGTCAAAAAACACCAAACATAGAAATTAAATCAATCGGGTGGGTATTAATAAGCAGATACTTTCAATCTACTAATGCTTTTTCTTTATATATAAATAGCCAAAAAAATCAGTTTGAAATAAGCAACTCTAAACCTAATAACTCAAGCACGGATCCATAGGTAATTAGAGAAATAATTTGAATAAGCAATCACAAAAACAACTACAAACTGCTTGTAGTACATTTCGAATGGCTTGTATTAAAACTCCAAAATCACGTTTTGCGAATAAGCAATTCTTTTTAGGGGGTCTTTGGGAGTGGTTCTTAAAATTGCTTAAACCATTTGAAATACTTGGATAAGTAGCTTAACATAAGAAATTCAAAACCACTTATTCAAAACTGTATATTCAACCCCAAATACCTCCTCGTACTCACCCATTATACAAAATAATCGACGTAATGTTTCCTTATACAAAATACAACTTTGATTCTTGAAATAATCCAAAAAACTAATAATAAAAGGTTGAGAATAAAATAAAGTGTGTAGTATATTGGATATCATAACACTACAAGTAATCTAGCTAGTATTCGTGTGTAGTTCTAGAGAGAGAAAAAGAGTGATGGGATGTCTCTAGAGATAAAACAAAAGAAAGGTTAGATTACCAAATGAACATCCACCCCTCTCCCTTGTGGGGAGAGGGATATTTATACATATGTCTACGCCCTCTTTTAGGCTGTGGATCATGCATACAAGGGTAAAGACCGTCATTCTTCCACGGTGCTACTTATACTACTTGTAAACTAACTAATATAACGTTATCCCTACGAGCTACAATATGCTAGACTATTGTTGGGGTGACCGACACTTCAACATGGATTTTCCAAATCCTAACAATCTCCCCCTAAGGGAGGTCACCCCATGAATTACATTGTAAATCCTAGCATTCTATCTTTAATCTTCCATGCTCGAGCTCGTAGACTTTGAAGCTTCTTTAACATTAACTTTGCACATCAGTAGTGATTCTTTGGCTTGAATGTTTCTTTGATAAGTGATCACGAAGCTTTTAAGATCATATGCAACATATAATCTCCAGATTATCCGTTGTTGCATTGCCTCTATGTGATGTTGTGACCTTTTGGACCGACATGCTCACATTTGTTGGATCATTACATCTTTTTATCAGAGTAGTGGAAGCTTCGTTGTATGTCTTTGATAGTCATGATTCTCTTTAGTTATCATTGTGTGCTTGTGAGCATGTGGTTATGGATTGATTCCTCAATTCCGATCACCGCAATCGTCGGGTGTTCTGCAAACAAGTTAGCAATAAAGCGCACGAAAGTGTCTTTGATCACTTTCATTGAATAGGGTTACACGAACCATGGTTCCCGCTGATCATTACAAGTACCGCTGTGATCGTAGAATTTCAAAGAATCTCCTTGACAGGGTTTCGCAGCTTGATCTAGCCGTTCTCAAACCGGAGCGTCCCAAAGTAGAAAACACGGAGTGAGTGAACTGGCGAATTGAGATTCACTGATTGATGAAAAATTGATTTGAAAACAATCGCGTATTGCTTAAAGAAAGAGTTTTGCAATACGACTAAGGTTTATAAGAAAGATCACTTTTCAATCGAAATACTTTTTGTTTGAAAATGAATACACATTCGATGTGCTAGAGAAAAGAATAGATTTGCACATCGAACGGTTTTTCCAAAAGTATTCATCAATTCATTTCCTGGACCAAGGTTGATTCAAGAATGAATCGCCCCATCATTTCTATCCAGTTGTCACAAGCTTGATCTTTTGAAAAGATCTCACATGTCACCCACCAAGAGCTTGGTTAATGTTGGCTCTAGAAGGATTTCCATCTTCATCGTGAATACTTTACATATCACTCGAATGTTCTGGCAATACCACAAGGATAATGCGTAGGAATCTTAATTATATTCTTACTTTCCACATTGTGTGAAACAGCAAGTCTTCATTAGTTTTGTGTCCTATCGAGATATTGTGAATGATCTCTTGGCTCTAGACTCAATAGTGCATTTTGGTTTCCTATTCGGAGTCTAGGGAGAGGGTCTCCTTCTTCAATATCAACCATCTCTAAGAGAAAGTCGATAGATTATGTAGGTTCCCCGTGAGAATGAAACAAGTCCTTTAAGAGAACTTGAGTGGCTTGAGAAATTTAGTGCAGTGGCCACGGGTCAATGACGTTGTCTTCAATACCGGCGTTACCTTATATAACATCCCGCAATTTTCAAGATACTTATTTTTCAGGGAATTATGTCTGTTTATCATTTGCGAACCTTCCTGAGCTCATTTGACGTGAAAACAAGATGTTATCTCATGAAACGTGAAACTAGACATAACGGTAACGGCACAATTGTAACTTCGTTGAAGCATTCAAACTGATCCCTATTTCTATTTGCGAGAAAGTGGACGAGTAAATATTCATTTTTATTGGAAAAATGATTTCGTGAGCAATGGCGCAAGTTTCGTAATTTTCGAGTCCGTTACTCCTTTGAATGTGTCCCAAACCGAATATTTATAAAAGCTTAATGGAAATTACAAGAATGGTCCCTGAGATATTTTCATTCTTCTCTCCCTCAACTTTGACTATTGGCAAAACTAGTCCTCCCTGGGTATAAAACCCCCATTTCACTCTCTCTCTCTCTTCACTTTGATACACATTTTCACACACTTAACTCTCACCCTCTCTCTATAATATCCGGCCACCACCTAGAATTCGGCCACCGCCGCGCTACCGCCCCACGCCGGAAAATACAAACCTTGCACCAACAGATAGATCGTCACCTCATGATTCTTTTGACATATCACACGCGCCTCTAAACCTTGAAACGCGCCCTAGATCTTGAAAACAAGATTCGGATAACTAGGGTTTCTAAACATTTTCGTGTAGATGAAGAGTATGTACGTTTGGAAGGGTTTATCTTGGGATGGTTTGTGTTTGTAGCACACATCCGCCGCAACCGCCACTACAGCCACCACGGTGTGGCCACGTTCTCCTTCGTTTTCCATCTTCTTCGTTTTCATGGTAGAGTAAAAACTATAAACTATTTTGTTATCTTCTTATTAAATATATCCGATTACAAGTTTAATGTTAAAGCTTTCGTGGAAATAAATATGGTAAAATCGTTTTGTTTAAGGTTCATGTGATAAAATGGATTAAACATGGGTTAAAAGTGTTTTGAAACGGTTGTAAAACCCTCGTGTGGGCCCCACCCCCTCTCGACAGTTGACTCAGTCAACTCACCGAGCCAACTCGGTCGACTCGGTGAGTATGTGATGTTGTTATTAGTTGTTGTTGTTTTGAGGCTATGGTTGGACTCGGATTTGGTTTTTGATGCCCGTTTGGTTGGTTTTGTTTTCGGCAGCCGTGGCTTGCGCCGAGCCGTGACTCACGGCGAGTCACGACAAGGCTAGCGTTTTCCAAAGTGTTGGGATTAGTTGGATTTAATTCGGTTGGAGTTGGTTTTGGATGAATGGATTTGGCGTGTGTTTGGTTAAGCCGAGAGCTACATGGGATCGAATTGAGTCGAGTCGTGACTCACGGGAGTCACGGCTAGGTTTATTTTGTTTGGTTAAGTTGTGTCATTTATTTATTTATGTTTCGTGATGGTTTCGGCTAAAGTTAATTGAAAAGGGAAAATGATAACAATAACTAAAAAGATAAACATAGTTAAGGGAATATATTGCAACACTTGAGGCTTTGATTTATTGGACTCGTTTACAAGCATTATGACATTATTATATTGTTGGACAAGGATTGGACGTATTGGATTTACGGTATTAGTTATTTGGACATTATGGACCCTTTTGGTACACGCGACGGAAAGGTATGTTAGACTCATAAGAGTTTAACATATCCGACCCGAACTTTACAAAATGGTCAATAAATCTAAACAACTAATATATACGCGAATAATATGTTCAATTGTATATTTTAAATTTTAACATTTGACGAATTGGGAAACTTAATGATAAATTTTATATTATTCAAGAGTCGTTATGACTTGGAAATGTTTTATAAATGGGCACTTCATGCCGAAATTTCGTAAAATCTTTTATAAACTTAAAGCATTTATAATTTCTTTAATATCCTGAAAACTTTTCAAAACTTATACGTTTTGACGATATATCAGCTATTTTGGAAAATATGGGTAAATGCCGAAACCTATCAATTGACTTACTTGCTGGTCATAGTTATGTGTCGTTACGGTCTTGGTATCTTTCTAGTCGTTGTCTTCTAGATTCGAGTCTTGGTCAACTTATTGACTATTCCTCATAATATATTGGGATATATATTATGTCTTGGCATGAGTTATGTTTGGCGTGAGTTAAAACCTTTGGGGTGAGTTACATTTTGGTATACTTTTGGTGTGAATTGGATGTCGAGTCTTGATTTCTTACCACTACACGAAATGTTAAAACTAAACTTTTGAGATATTGATACTAAAATTTTGGAAACGTTGATGCGAATAATCCACTAAAACTAAGACACGCTTGTCTTTCGGATATTATATTATTTTACTTTTTGAAACGTATTTTGAGATAATACGTATACTATTAGGTTGTGCCGATGTAGTACCTTTGTACTTGTACTCTTTGGATATCGACGTGCCTTTCCTTCATGATTTGGTTGTGCTTGCTTTTTGATGCCAGTCTTGTTAGTTGTGATTCTTGCGTTGCTTCGCTTCGAGGTGAGTTCATGGCCCCTAATTTTACTTGCTTTTAAGGTTTTGGGGAGAATACATGCTCGTTTTTATTAAATGCAAATGTTCGATTTATTTGAATAAATGATTGTTACTTGGTTTGATGAAAGGCGTTATATGGTTTAAATATGTTTTATGTGGACACAAGTGCTTGAACTATTTTGATTGGACCCGAAATGTTTTGTGAGCTATTACGTGCTAGGTTAAGGTTAGAAACCCAAGCGGTGTTATGAATTGTTACATCCTGGCTCAGGATGGTGCGAATGTTATGGATAGATCTATTGGGAATGGCCACCCCGTCTGGACTTTGGTTGCCCAACTTGCCAAGGACTTTACCTGGATTTGTGGATGCACCAACTTGCCATGACGTATAACATGTCGTTTGTTAGTGTGTTTAGAGATAGTCACGGCTCGTGCTATCTAGTGATGGTTTCATGACTTAGCCTGCGTAATAGTTAAGCTTGCGTGACACTATATTCGTTGTAGTGTTTGAATTTTATATGGTCCAAGTGGTTGTTTATGAACTATTTTGCGGATAAATGTTTTGATACTATGAATAGGCGGGGTATGCCTCGATTAAATTTGATTTGTTTATGAGAATTGAATTGCACTTGAAAACCTTGTGGTCCACCTTTCTATTCTTTTGCTTAAAGGTAAACCTTGTTTTCGCGACATTGTGGGCGTCACAATGATCGAAAATAATCTTTTGAACTCGCAATACTTTTATGAAAACCTATGAACTCACCAACCTCGTGTTGACACTTTTAGCATGTATTCTCATGTATTGAGGCGATTGTTTACTTTTGGAGGTGCTTGGGCAATGGCATGGCATGGTCATAGACGACTCTGATATTTGTAATTGGGGACCGCTTATTTATTATGGGCCTATTTCCGTATTAAATTTTATTGTAAACATTGATTTTATTAAATAAATGAGTTTTCTTAAGAAAAATCTTTTATTCTATGCTTGTGTTGTGATACCGATTAGTAGCACCCAAAACTTGTATGCTTCCGCTAAAACCCGATTTTGAGGGTGTTACAGATTGGTATCAGAGCCAGGTTATAGAGAATGGGAAATTTTCAAAACCTAGACTATAACCACTTTTACGAAAATTTAACCCTGTGACCGACACGTGCCTGCTGCCAAGTGATGCCTCACGGGTGACTTTGATTGCTAATATATTTGATGAGATGTGTGCCTTACTATTAGATGAATATATCCATTTATCTTTCAATGTCTTATAAGTATCTTCGACATACTTATGTTTACGCATCGTATCTGTTGTAGCATTGCGTCTCTTTCCTGTACAATTCATCACTCGTCCTCGCGTGGACACTTGTTTTAAGTGTTGAAAATGAATTTGGAAAGTGAAAGACATGAGGCTAGAGTAACTAAGTCAAGTGTATCAAAATTATTGACATCGGGTGAATATAGCCTCGATCACCTATATTCAACAGGGACAGTGGGACATAGCCTGATCACCTATGTCCGACTCAGAGGTGAATTTTGAGATACTTGGAGTAGTTATAATAGAATTATGTCTGGTTGGTTTTTGGTTTGATTTTGGGAAATGAAAAGTTTTGGTGTGTGTATACAGCATGAAATTTTATAAAAGCTTTTCTTCACACAACACACCAAGCATCATAAATTTTGTTTATCGCGAGATCCTTCCTTTGTTATGAATCGCTATTCGCTCGCCTCATTATTATTTGACTACGAATTATTTTGGAATCGTGGAACTACAAGACCTTGTTTTGCATCGGTCAGTCAGACACGATTGGTCAAGTTTGCATTGGGTTGGTAAAAGCTGTAATAAGCTCATCGGGCTTCTTGGAATATTTGGAATCGATCTTGGCTACGTTGAATTTGGATTGTTAGATTCTGCGATTTTGGTTCCTATGGTGAAAATGGATTCGCTTATTCTCGTGATTTTGTTTTGGTCTTGTTGTAGACGCCTCTACTCCAAGCCTTATCTTCAATCGATGATTATTCCATTGATGTTGTTCTTTTGATGTTGCACCTTGCGCTCTATCGATGTGTATGCTTTTAGCATAACTTTTGGAACCATCGTCGTTCAATTGTATTTAGAATTTGATTTGATATCGATTGGTAGTCGAATTTCCTTTGGAAATTTTGACGTTGGATTTGAATGTTGTATCTTCTACGTAAGTATTAGTGCACTACGGAATAAATCTATTGATTGCTAGTAGTAATTAATGCTCTTCTTCAGAGTCGTACTATGAATTTGCTTAACTCTCTTTTCGACGGAGATTCTGTTGGCCCAACAGAAACCTTAAGACTTTGAGGAGTAACTTGAACCGCGATCCTTGGAGCTGCCGTCTAATCCTTCGCTCTCTCTTTTGAAATATCTGTTATTCTTGCTACCTCCTTATGAGATATGGAGCCATAAGTTATTGTCTTTCAAGCTTACTTCGGTTTCCCTACTGACCATTTTGCGGTCGTTATACAAAATGCTTTACTACTGTCGAAAACTTTGACCTTGTCGTTATCCTTACACGAAGGATTGTTTTCTTGTTATCCTCTAAGCTATTTCACTAGTCGTTTCACGATTATTTTGGAAATCGATTTGCCGCCTTACCACTTTATTATAAACTAAACCTCGAAAGAATTCCGCACCTCTATCTGGGTAGTTGTTGGTCGTCACCAACCCTGCTCAGTCTCGCTGACGAAGAAAGAAACGAACACTATGGACAACTTTGCTCACTCTCACGTGAAGGAGACTATTGTACATTCTGGAGTACGATTTTTACCATTTCACAATCTAATCTGATAATCGTTTCACATCAAATTTCTGGTCTTCACTCCAAGAACCATGAGAACAAGTCTTGGTATGAGTACTGGGTATCATCCACGGATTGTTGGCTGGAGTGAAAGGACCATCCAAACGCTTAGGATATGTTGCCGTCCGCGTGATCGATTTCGACAATGGTTAGGGTAGACACCTCCCATTGGTTGGAATCTCTTATAACTATAGCCACGTTGTACGAGGCACTTTATGGTTGAAAATGTCGCTCGATAATTTGTCGAATCGAAGAGGGGATACCCAACCTTCTATCCTGAATTTGTTCGGATCAAAAGCAGAATGCAAATTGCTTGCGGGCTTCAGAAGGACTGGGATTGAAAATGATGGAAATCTTGGAGATTCCATGATTGGAGACAAAGCTACGCTTAAAAGTCTCACCATGGAATTGTGTGATACGTTTAGTAAACGTGGAAAGTTTAATCTTCGTTGTATTGATCCTTTTAAGACTCTTACTAGAGCTGGACTGGTAGCTAAGAGTCTTGAGCTACCGTCGGAGCTTAGTTATTCATGACGCTTTCATGTGCGTAATCAGAAGTAATGCCTCGCTGTTGAGGGAAATTATGTCTTTGCTGGAGGATACCATATTGACGAACGCCTAAGCGGTGTTGAGGAACCTATCAAAATCATGAACCGTGAGGTCAAATGACTTGAGCAAAGTCGTTTTCTTATTTTTACTGATCAGTGGAAACTCTAAGAAATATCTCGAATTCGCGTGAGAACGTGAAAATTGAATCTTGAGTAAGTATCTATATCTCTTTTCGAATCTAACGGATAACTCGAATTGAATCGCGAGGACGCGATTCCGTTAAGGAGGGAAGTCTATAACATCCCGCAATTTTCAAGATACTTATTTTTCAGGGAATTATGTCTGTTATCATTGGCGAACCTTCTGAGCTCATTTGACGTGAAACAAGATGTTATTCATGAAAAGTGAAACTTAGACATAACGTTGTACGGCACATTGTAACTTCGTTGAAGCATTCAAACCGATCCCTATTTCTATTGCCGAGAAAGTGATCGGTAAATATTCATTTTATTGGAAAAATGATTTCGTGAGCAATGGCGCAAGTTTCGTAATTTTTCGAGTCCGTTTACTCCTTTGAATGTGTCCCAAACCGAATATTTATAAAAGCTTAATGGAAATTACAAGAATGGTCCCTGAGATATTTTCATTCTTCTCTCCCTCAACTTTGACTATTGGCAAAACTAGTCCTCCCGGGTATAAAACCCCATTTCACTCTCTCTCTCTTCACTTTGATACACATTTCACACACTTAATCTCTCCCTCTCTCTATAATATCCGGCCGCGATGGCCACCTAGAATTCTCGGCCACCGCGGCTACCGCCACCGCCGGAAAACACAAACATTACACCAAAAGATAGATCGTCACCTCATGATTTTTTGATATCACACGGCCTCTAAACCTTGAAACGCGCCCTAGATCTTGAAAACAAGATTCGGATAACTAGGGTTTCTAAACATTTTGTTTGTGTAGATGAAGAGTTGTACGGTTGGAAGGGTTTATTTGGATGGTTGTGGTTGTGTTGTAGCACACATCCGCCGCCACAGCCGCCACTACAGCACCACGGTCTGTGGCACGCTTCTCCTTCGTTTTTCCATCTTTGTTCATGGTAGAGTAAAACTATAAACTATTTTGTTATCTATTATTAATATATCCGTTAAAAGTTTAATGTTAAGCTTTCGTGGAATATAATCTGGTAAAATCGTTTTTGTTTAAGGTTCATGTGATAAAATG
>OU343224.1:286306376-286478301 GCA_910596185.1 Chrysanthemum makinoi | reverse complement strand
AAGTGTGTAACAAATGGTGCGGTATAATGTAAAATCGGATTTTGATACAAATTGAGTCAAGTTACTTGTTTTCGCCGCCTATCGCGCGCCTCATTCACAACCCTCTCAACTTATCTATTCTTGACAACATAATCTAAACTCATTAAACATACTATGTAATCATATATTAAACACGAACTAAGATCTTAATATTTGATATAATTGTCTAAACGGGTTGTTCTAATTATACTACGACGAGTTGATAATTATTGTAACACTTAGCCGTCGCATAAAACTTAAAACCTATATATACGGGTCATACCCAATTTTCTGGAAAACTATTATTACATATAAGCGTAATTTATTTAAACTTTTACTTTTATGCTTTTCTTATTAACTAATATTAGTTATATTTATAAACATAAATACTTTAAACGAAATTTCTATAATTTAAATACGTTTCCTATATATATGTAATATTTTCCGTACATCGTCTTCCGGTTACCGGCGAACCAAAGACCTATCGTTTGTGATACTTTTATACGTTTATACTTAAGCAGTTCCAAAAGCCAATGATAGCCAATAATTTGTCAAAACTACTTAAACAAAAACACTGCCACACAAGCAAAGATAAAATAAACATTATAAACTCAATTATACTATGAGCTAAGACTTGCCATGTCATTATAGATCGCGTGTCGGTACTTCACACTACTACTAGTTGACTTTACTCGACTGCAGACTACTTCACTAAGGTGAGTTTCATAGCCCCTATTTTACTTGTTTTCAAATACTTTTGGGGGAGAATACATGCTTATTTTTACGATTGAACGCAAGTAAAAAATTACTGTTGCATACTGGTCTAAGTCCCGATAACCCAATTACTATTGTTACGCCCATTATCATGAATCGTTAGTTACTCTTTTGTGAGTAAGCGCAAATGCTATGAATATATCTATTGGGGTTGACACCCCCGTCCATAGTAGGATAAGCTCTACTGACCATTAGTACGAGTCGGACGGACACATATTATTTGAGTAAGTCACAAGTGTGTAGGTTATGCACTTGTATTCGGGCATTCATTTTGTTAACGTTCCGGTGTCATGAGCTTAGACCGTATAATACTTTATTTCGTGCCATTGGGGTACAATGGTCACACCTTCCAAATCTTGTGGTTCAATAAATTACTTTAAACCTATGATCTCACCAACATATTTGTTGACAAATTTTAGCATGTTATTCTCAGGTAACTAAGATGGAAGTATATGTAGCACCAGTCACTTATGATCACTTGAATGGCAACTCCTTTTCAAGACCTTATTATGTTCGAGTACATTCAATGGAACTACTTAATTATTGCTTTAGTTTATGAAGTGTAATCTTGACGATGTTGAACTATTTTATTTCAAAAACTTGAATGTACTGTTTTCAAAACGTCTCATATAGAGTACGTTCTTTATTATCTTGTGTTGTGTGCTACATATGTAACGCTCCTCAATACCATTCCGCTGCGTAAATTTGAGGGTGTTACAAGTAATAGGTTTGTGCACTTGTCATTCTACCAAATCTTTCTGGTCAACTTTGATTGAGGCTGATAAATACTTCACCTAGAATATATTACCTAGATAGTGATAATTAAAGTGTTACACATGTGATCAATATCTGTTTAAGGTGGTCATCACTGAGGTTAGAACTAAACATATCATGATCAACAATGTAAGCACAATGGGAGTGAAATCTCTATAATATACAAAAAGTACTCCATTGCATTAATAAACTCTCCATTATATCGATAAACTTCATATCATATTATGTGTTCCCCCTAATAAATCTTTCTAAAAAAATGTAAGTTTATATTTACTTCTGCTACGTCTAGTACACTGTTTACATGTTTATCAAAGTTGCCCAAGATATTATTGTATATAGACGCACATCATAAGCTATATGATATGTATTTATGCATCTGTAGAGAGCTCTCAACTATAGCAGTTATTGGGGAATTTGGATTCATGTTCCTATGCATTAACTCCTATCCTTGGCCTTCACTATAGGGCTCTTATTGCAACCATAAATTTGGAAAAGTGTTAATCGAGAAATAACACCTCCCAAGTTTAATTTCCATTTTGATGACATAGATAAGAAAATTTAGACACTAACCTAATACTTTTGAAAAAAGAGAAGTGTTTGGGATTAACCCAAACCAACCCGACCAACACATAATTACCTCTTTTAATTGATTGTTTTTATTATTCCACTGGTCATTCATTGAGATATCACCATTTATAATCACCACTCTATTATAAAGCTTCTTTAAAATAGTGTATAGCAATCACCAATGCTACAATCAAACCCATACATGTAGGGCTGTAAACGAACTAAACGTTCAATGAACATTTCATGAACCATCCGGTAAAAAGTTCGTTGATTTATTAAATGAACGAACATGAACAATATTTTACGTTAGTTAAATGAATGAACATGAACAAAAGTCGTGACCGTTTATTTATGTTCATGAACGTCATATTATGCGTTCGTTAATGTTCGTTTATGTTCATTTATTTATTTATGTTCGTATATCATATCTTCTAATTGTATAATTTTGAAAAATTTGGTTTGTTTAAATAAAACAACACTTATAAAACAATATATTATGCATAATTTAATAAAGTTTATGTTAGTCTATTTTCATTTATGTTCGATCGTTTATGTTCATTTAGCGTTTGTTTAATGTATTAATGAACGAACAATAAAGAGGTACCTTTCCGAATTTAAACTCAAAGACTAAGCAATAAAAGACGGGAACATGAATTCATATTACAACAAGAACTCAAATGAAAGATGGTAACAAGAATTCATATTATAACAAGAATTCAAATAAAAGATGGTAACACGAATTCATATTATAACAACATACAAGAACCATGAATTCAAATTCAAAGACTAAGCAATAAGAGGGGTACCTTTCTAAATTTGTCCACTTTATTTTCCAATTATGTTGTAGCCCTCGACTGTCGTTACTCAAAATGCCATGATATTATTTAGCATTGACCAAAACATGTTCATTTTTCATTACTGAACCTACCAGTTTTCAAAGCGAATTACATTAATATAAGATTAATAATAGTACTCTTGAGTGACCTACAAAGAGATAGTCAAAAAACACCAAACATAGAAATTAAATCAATCGGGTGGGTATTAATAAGCAGATACTTTCAATCTACTAATGCTTTTTCTTTATATATAAATAGCCAAAAAAATCAGTTTGAAATAAGCAACTCTAAACCTAATAACTCAAGCACGGATCCATAGGTAATTAGAGAAATAATTTGAATAAGCAATCACAAAAACAACTACAAACTGCTTGTAGTACATTTCGAATGGCTTGTATTAAAACTCCAAAATCACGTTTTGCGAATAAGCAATTCTTTTTAGGGGGTCTTTGGGAGTGGTTCTTAAAATTGCTTAAACCATTTGAAATACTTGGATAAGTAGCTTAACATAAGAAATTCCCAAACCACTTATTCAAAACTGTATATTCAACCCCAAATACCTCCTCGTACTCACCCATTATACAAAATAATCAGACGTAATGTTTCCCTTATACAAAATACAACTTTGATTCTTGAAATAATCCAAAAAACTAATAATAAAAGGTTGAGAATAAAATAAAGTGTGTAGTATATTGGATATCATAACACTACAAGTAATCTAGCTAGTATTCGTGTGTAGTTCTAGAGAGAGAAAAAGAGTGATGGGATGTTCTAGAGAGATAAAACAAAAGAAAGGTTAGATTACCAAATGAACATCCACCCCTCTCCCTTGTGGGGAGAGGGATATTTATACATATGTCTACGCCCTCTTTTAGGCTGTGGATCATGCATACAGTGGGTAAAGACCCGTCATTCTTCCACGGTGCTACTTATACTACTTGTAAACTAACTAATATAACGTTATCCCTACGAGCTACAATATGCTAGACTATTGTTGGGGTGACCGACACTTCAACATGGATTTTCCAAATCCTAACAATCTCCCCCTAAGGGAGGTCACCCCATGAATTACATTGTAAATCCTAGCATTCTATCTTTAATATTTCATGCTCGAGCTAGTAGACTTTGAAGCTTGTTTAACATTAAATTTGCACATCAGTGGTGATTCTTTGGCTTGAATGTTTCTTTGATAAGTGATCACGAGCTTTCTTTAAGATCATATGCAACATATAATCTCCAGATTATCCGTTGTTGCATTGCCTCTATGTGATGTTGTGACCTTTTGGACCGACATGCTCACATTTGTTGGATCATTACATCTTTTTATCAGAGTAGTGGAAGCTTCGTTGTATGTCTTTGATAGTCATGATTCTCTTTAGTTATCATTGTGTGCTTGTGAGCATGTGGTTATGGATTGATTCCTCAATTCTGATCAGCTGCAATCGTCGGGTGTTCTTGCAAACAACAGTTAGCAATAAAGCGCACGAAAGTGTCTTTGATCACTTTCATTGAATAGGGTTACACGAACCATGGTTCCCCGTTGATCAGTACAAGTACTGCCTGTGATCAGGTAGAATTTCAAAGAATCTCCTTGACAGGGTTTCGCAGCTTGATCTAGCCGTTCTCAAACCGGAGCGTCCCAAAGTAGAAAACACGGAGTGAGTGAACTGGCGAATTGAGATTCACTGATTGATGAAAAATTGATTTGAAAACAATCGCGTATTGCTTAAAGAAAGAGTTTTGCAATACGACGAAGGTTTTATAAGAAAGATCACTTTTCAATCAGAAATACTTTTTGTGTTTGAAAATGAATACACATTCGATGTGCTAGAGAAAAGAATAGATTTGCACATCGAACGGTTTTTCCAAAAGTATTCATCAATTCATTTCCTGGACCAAGGTTGATTCAAGAATGAATCGCCCCATCATTTCTATCCAGTTGTCACAAGCTTGATCTTTTGAAAAGATCTCACATGTCACCCACCAAGAGCTTGGTTAATGTTGGCTCTAGAAGGATTTCCATATTCATCGTGAATACTTTACATATCACTCGAATGTTCTGGCAATACCACAAGGATAATGCGTAGGAATCTTAATTATATTCTTACTTTCCACATTGTGTGAAACAGCAAGTCTTCATTAGTTTTGTGTCCTATCGAGATATTGTGAATGATCTCTTGGCTCTAGACTCAATAGTGCATTTTGGTTTCCTATTCGGAGTCTAGGGAGAGGGTCTCCTTCTTCAATATCAACCATCTCTAAGAGAAAGTCGATAGATTATGTAGGTTCCCCGTGAGAATGAAACAAGTCCTTTTAAGAGAACTTGAGTGGCTTGGGAAGTTTAGTGCAGTGCGTCACTGGGTCAATGACGTCTTGTCTTCAATACCGGCGTTACCTTATATAACATCCCGCAATTTTCAAGATACTTATTTTTCAGGGAATTATGTCTGTTTATCATTTGCGAACCTTCCTGAGCTCATTTGACGTGAAAACAAGATGTTATCTCATGAAACGTGAAACTTAGACATAACGTGTACCGGCACAATTGTAACTTCGTTGAAGCATTCAAACTGATCCCTATTTCTATTTGCGAGAAAGTGGACGAGTAAATATTCATTTTTATTGGAAAAATGATTTCGTGAGCAATGGCGCAAGTTTCGTAATTTTTCGAGTCCGTTTACTCCTTTGAATGTGTCCCAAACCGAATATTTATAAAAGCTTAATGGAAATTACAAGAATGGTCCCTGAGATATTTTCATTCTTCTCTCCCTCAACTTTGACTATTGGCAAAACTAGTCCTCCCTGGGTATAAAAACCCCCATTTCACTCTCTCTCTCTTCACTTTGATACACATTTTCACACACTTAACTCTCTCCCTCTCTCTATAATATCCGGCCGCCGGCCACCTAGAATTCCGGCCACCGCCGGCTACCGCCACCGCCGGAAAACACAAACATTACACCAAAAGATAGATCGTCACCTCATGATTCTTTTGACATATCACACGCGCCTCTAAACCTTGAAACGCGCCCTAGATCTTGAAAACAAGATTCGGATAACTAGGGTTTCTAAACATTTTCGTGTAGATGAAGAGTATGTACGTTTGGAAGGGTTTATCTTGGGATGGTTGTGGTGTTTGTAGCACACATCCGCCGCCACAGCCGCCACTACAGCCACCACGGCTGTGGCCACGCTTCTCCTTCGTTTTTCCATCTTCTTCGTTTTCATGGTAGAGTAAAAACTATAAACTATTTTGTTATCTTCTTATTAAATATATCCGATTACAAGTTTAATGTTAAAGCTTTCGTGGAATATAAATCTGGTAAAATCGTTTTTGTTTAAGGTTCATGTGATAAAATGGATTAAACATGGGTTAAAAGTGTTTTGAAACGGTTGTAAAACCCTCGTGTGGGCCCCACCCCCCTCTCGACAGTTGACTCAGTCAACTCACCGAGCCAACTCGGTGACTCGGTGAGTATGTGATGTTGTTATTAGTTGTTGTTGTTTTGAGGCTATGGTTGGACTCGGATTTGGTTTTTGATGCCCGTTTGGTTGGTTTTGTTTTCGGCAGCCGTGGCTTGCGCCGAGCCGTGACTCACGGCGAGTCACGACAAGGCTAGCGTTTTCCAAAGTGTTGGGATTAGTTGGATTTAATTCGGTTGGAGTTGGTTTTGGATGAATGGATTTGGCGTGTGTTTGGTTAAGCCGAGAGCTACATGGGATCGAATTGAGTCGAGTCGTGACTCACGGGAGTCACGGCTAGGTTTATTTTGTTTGGTTAAGTTGTGTCATTTATTTATTTATGTTTCGTGATGGTTTCGGCTAAAGTTAATTGAAAAGGGAAAATGATAACAATAACTAAAAAGATAAACATAGTTAAGGGAATATATTGCAACACTTGAGGCTTTGATTTATTGGACTCGTTTACAAGCATTATGACATTATTATATTGTTGGACAAGGATTGGACGTATTGGATTTACGGTATTAGTTATTTGGACATTATGGACCCTTTTGGTACACGCGACGGAAAGGTATGTTAGACTCATAAGAGTTTAACATATCTGGACCCGAACTTTACAAAATGGTCAATAAATCTAAACAACTAATATATACGCGAATAATATGTTCAATTGTATATTTTAAATTTTAACATTTGACGAACTGGGAAACTTAATGATAAATTTTATATTATTCAAGAGTCGTTATGACTTGGAAATGTTTTATAAATGGGCACTTCATGCTGAAATTTCGTAAAATCTTTTATAAACTTAAATCATTTATAATTTCTTTAATATCCTGAAAACTTTTCCAAACTTATACGTTTTGACGATATATCAGCTATTTTGGGAAATATGGGTAAATGCCGAAACCTATCAATTGACTTACTTGCTGGTCATAGTTATGTGTCGTTACGGTCTTGGTATCTTTCTAGTCGTTGTCTTCTAGATTCGAGTCTTGGTCAACTTATTGACTATTCCTCATAATATATTGGGATATATATTATGTCTTGGCATGAGTTATGTTTGGCGTGAGTTAAAACCTTTGGGGTGAGTTACATTTTGGTATACTCTTGGCATGAATTGGATGTCGAGTCTTGGTTTCTTACCACCACACGAAATGTTAAAACTAAACTTTTTGAGATATTGATACTAAAATTTTGGAAACGTTTGATGCTAATAATCCACGAAAACTAATACACGTTGTCTTTCGGATATTATATTATTTTACTTTTTGAGACGTATTTTGAGATAATACGTATACTATTAGGTTGTGCCGATGTAGTACCTTTGTACTTGTACTCTTTGGATATCGACGTGCCTTTCCTTCATGATTTGGTTGTGCTTGCTTTTTGATGCCAGTCTTGTTAGTTGTGATTCTTGCGTTGCTTCGCTTCGAGGTGAGTTCATGGCCCCTACTTTTACTTGCTTTTAAACTGTTTTGGGGGAGAATACATGCTCGTTTTTATTAAATGCAAATGTTCGATTTATTTGAATAAATGATTGTTACTTGGTTTGATGAAAGGCGTTATATGGTTTAAATATGTTTTATGTGGACACAAGTGCTTGAACTATTTTGGATTGGACCTGAAAATGTTTTGTGAGCTATTACGTGCTAGGTTAAGGTTAGAAACCCAAGCGTTGTTATGAATTGTTACATCCTGGCTCAGGATGGTGCGAATGTTATGGATAGATCTATTGGGAATGGCCACCCCGTCTGGACTTTGGTTGCCCAACTTGCCAAGGACTTTACCTGGATTTGTGGATGCACCAACTTGCCATGACGTATAACATGTCGTTTGTTAGTGTGTTTAGAGATAGTCACGGCTCGTGCTATCTAGTGATGGTTTCATGACTTAGCCTGCGTAATAGTTAAGCTTGCGTGACACTATATTCGTTGTAGTGTTTGAATTTTATATGGTCCAAGTGGTTGTTTATGAACTATTTTGCGGATAAATGTTTTGATACTATGAATTAGGCAGGGTATGCCTCGATTAAATTTGATTTGTTTATGAGAATTGATTTGCACTTGAAAACCTTGTGGTCCACCTTTCTATTCTTTTGCTTAAAGGTAAACCTTGTTTTCGCGACATTGTGGGCGTCACAATGATCGAAAATAATCTTTTGAACTCGCAATACTTTTATGAAAACCTATGAACTCACCAACCTCGTGTTGACATTTTTAGCATGTATTCTCAGGTATTGAGGCGATTGTTTACTTTTGGAGGTGCTTGGGCAATGGCATGGCATGGTCATAGACGACTCTGATATTTGTATTTGGGGACCGCTTATTTATTATGGGCCTATTTCCGTATTAAATTTTATTGTAAACATTGATTTTATTAAATAAATGAGTTTTCTTAAGAAAAATCTTTTATTCTATGCTTGTGTTGTGATACCGATTAGTAGCACCCAAAACTTGTATGCTTCCGCTAAAACCCGATTTTTGAGGGTGTTACAGTTGGTATCAGAGCCAGGTTATAGAGAACTGGGTAAATTTTCAAAACCTAGACTATAACCACTTTTATGAAAATTTAACCCTATGACCGACACGTGCCTGCCTGCCAAGCTGATGCCTCACTGGTGACTTTGATTGCTAATATATTTGATGAGATGTGTGCCTTACTATTGGATGAGTATATCCATTTATCTTTCACTGTCTGTTATAAGTATCTTCGACATACTTATGTTTACGCATCGTATCTGTTGTAGCGTTGCGTCTCTTTCCCTGTACAATCTCATCACTCGTCCTTGCGTGTGGACACTTGTTTTAAGCTGTTGAAAATGAATTTTTGGAAAGTGAAAGACATGAGGCTAGAGTAACTAAGTCAAGTGTATCAAAATTCATTGAACATCGGGTGAATATAGCCTGATCACCTATATTCAACCAGGGACAGTGGGACATAGCCTGATCACCTATGTCCGACTCAGAGGTGAATTTTGAGATACTTGGAGTAGTTATAATAGAATTATGTCTGGTTGGTTTTTGGTTTGATTTTGGGAAATGGAAAAGTTTTGGTGTGTGTATACGAGCATGAAATTTTATAAAAGCTTTTCTTCACACACAACACACTGGCATCATAAATTCTTGTTTATCGCGAGATCCTTCCTTTGTTATGAATCGCTATTCGTCGCCGTCTCATTATTATTTGACTACGAATTATTTTTGGAATCGTTGGAACTACAAGACCTTGTTTTGCATCGGGTCAGGTCAGACCCGATTGGTCACAAGTTTGCATTTGGGTTGCGTAAAGCTGTAATAAGCTCATCGGGCTTCTTGGAATATTTGGAATCGATCTTGGCTACGTTGAATTTGGATTGTTAGATTCTGCGATTTTGGTTCCTATGGTGAAAATGGATTCGCTTATTCTCGTGATTTTGTTTTGGTCTTGTTGTAGACGCCTCTACTCCAAGCCTTATCTTCAATCGATGATTATTCCATTGATGCTGTTCTTTTGATGTTGCACCTTGCGCTCTATCGATGTGTATGCTTTTAACATAACTTTTTGGAACCATCGTCGTTCAATTGTATTTAGAATTTGATTTGATATCGATTGGTAGTCGAATTTCCTTTGGAAATTTTGACGTTGGATTTGAATGTTGTATCTTCTACGTTAAGTATTAAGTGCACTACGGAATAAATCTATTGATTGATAGTAGTAATTAATGCTCTTCTTCAGAGTCGTACTATGAATTTGCTTAACTCTCTTTTCGACGGAGATTCTGTTGGCCCAACAGAAACCTTAAGACTTTAAGGAGTAACTTGAACCGCGATCCTTGGAGCTGCCGTCTAATCCTTCGCTCGCTCTTTTGAAATATCTGTTATTCTTGCTACCTCCTTATGAGATATGGAGCCGTACCGTTATTGTCTTTCAAGCTTACTTCGGTTTCCCTACTGACCATTTTGCGGTCGTTCTACAAAATGCTTTACTACTGTCGAAAACTTTGACCTTGTCGTTATCCTTACACGAAGGATTGTTTTCTTGTTATCCTCTAAGCTATTTCACTAGTCGTTTCACGATTATTTTGGAAATCGATTTGCCGCCTTACCACTTTATTATAAACTAAACCTCGAAAGAATTCCGCACCTCTATCTGGGTAGTTGTTGGTCGTCACCAAACCTGCTCAGTCTCTGCTAATCGAAGAAACGAACACTATGGACAACTTTGCTCACTCTCACGTGAAGGAGACTATTGTACATTCTGGAGTACCGATTTCTATCACATCTAATCTGATAATCGTTTCACATCAAATTTCTGGTCTTCACTCCAAGAACCATGAGAACAAGTCTTGGTATGAGTACTGGGTATCATCCACGGATTGTTGGCTGGAGTGAAAGGACCATCCAAACGTTTAAGGATATGTTGCGTGTCCGCGTGATCGATTTCGACAATGGTTAGGGTAGACACCTCCCATTGGTTGGAATCTCTTATAACTATAGCCACGTTGTACGAGGCACTTTATGGTTGAAAATGTCGCTCGATAATTTGTCGGATCGAAGAGGGGGATACCCAACCTTCTATCCTGAATTTGTTCGGATCAAAAGCAGAATGCAAATTGCTTGCGGGCTTCAGAAGGACTGGGATTGAAAATGATGGAAATCTTGGAGATTCCATGATTGGAGACAAAGCTACGCTTAAAAGTCTCACCATGGAATTGTGTGATACGTTAGTAAACGTGAAAGTTTAATCTTCGTTGTATTGATCCTTTTAAGACTCTTACTAGAGCTGGACTGGTAGCTAAGAGTCTTGAGCTACCGTCGGAGCTTAGTTATTCATGACGCTTTCATGTGCGTAATCAGAAGTAATGCCTCGCTGTTGAGGGAAATTATGTCTTTGCTGGAGGATACCATATTGACGAACGCCTAAGCGGTGTTGAGGAACCTATCAAAATCATGAACCGTGAGGTCAAATGACTTGAGCAAAGTCGTTTTCTTATTTTTACTGATCAGTGGAAACTCTAAGAAATATCTCGAATTCGCGTGAGAACGTGAAAATTGAATCTTGAGTAAGTATCTATATCTCTTTTCGAATCTAACGGATAACTCGAATTGAATCGCGAGGACGCGATTCCGTTAAGGAGGGAAGTCTATAACATCCCGCAATTTTCAAGATACTTATTTTTCAGGGAATTATGTCTGTTTATCATTTGCGAACCCTCCTGAGCTCATTTGACGTGAAAACAAGATGTTATCTCATGAAACGTGAAACTTAGACATAACGTGTACCGGCACAATTGTAACTTCGTTGAAGCATTCAAACTGATCCCTATTTCTATTTGCGAGAAAGTGGACGAGTAAATATTCATTTTTATTGGAAAAATGATTTCGTGAGCAATGGCGCAAGTTTCGTAATTTTTCGAGTCCGTTTACTCCTTTGAATGTGTCCCAAACCGAATATTTATAAAAGCTTAATGGAAATTACAAGAATGGTCCCTGAGATATTTTCATTCTTCTCTCCCTCAACTTTGACTATTGGCAAAACTAGTCCTCCCTGGGGTATAAAAAACCCCATTTCACTCTCTCTCTCTTCACTTTGATACACATTTTCACACACTTAACTCTCTCCCTCTCTCTATAATATCCGCCACGCCACCTAGAATTCCGGCCACCGCCGGCTACCGCCACCGCCGGAAAACACAAACATTACACCAAAAGATAGATCGTCACCTCATGATTTTTTTGACATATCACACGCGCCTCTAAACCTTGAAACGCGCCCTAGATCTTGAAAACAAGATTCGGATAACTAGGGTTTCTAAACATTTTCGTGTAGATGAAGAGTATGTACGTTTGGAAGGGTTTATCTTGGGATGGTTGTGGTGTTTGTAGCACACATCCGCCGCCACAGCCGCCACTACAGCCACCACGGCTGTGGCCACGCTTCTCCTTCGTTTTTCCATCTTCTTCGTTTTCATGGTAGAGTAAAAACTATAAACTATTTTGTTATCTTCTTATTAAATATATCCGATTACAAGTTTAATGTTAAAGCTTTCGTGGAATATAAATCTGGTAAAATCGTTTTTGTTTAAGGTTCATGTGATAAAATGGATTAAACATGGGTTAAAAGTGTTTTGAACGGTTGTAAACCCTCGTGTGGGCCCCACCCCCTCTCGACAGTTGACTCAGTTAACTCACCGAGCCAACTCGTTGACTGACTCGTGAGTATGTGATGTTGTTATTAGTTGTTGTTGTTTTGAGGCTATGGTTGGACTCGGATTTGGTTTTTGATGCCCGTTTGGTTGGTTTTGTTTTCGGCAGCCGTGGCTTGCGCCGAGCCGTGACTCACGGCGAGTCACGACAAGGCTAGCTCTCTTTTCAAAGTGTTGGGATTAGTTGGATTTAATTCGGTTGGAGTTGGTTTTGGATGAATGGATTTGGCGTGTGTTTGGTTAAGCCGAGAGCTACATGGGATCGAATTGAGTCGAGTCGTGACTCACGGGAGTCACGGCTAGGTTTATTTTGTTTGGTTAATTTGTGTCATTTATTTATTTATGTTTCGTGATGGTTTCGGCTAAAGTTAATTGAAAAGGGAAAATGATAACAATAACTAAAAAGATAAACATAGTTAAGGGAATATATTGCAACACTTGAGGCTTTGATTTATTGGACTCGTTTACAAGCATTATGACATTATTATATTGTTGGACAAGGATTGGACGTATTGGATTTACGGTATTAGTTATTTGGACATTATGGACCCTTTTGGTACACGCGACGGAAAGGTATGTTAGACTCATAAGAGTTTAACATATCTGGACCCGAACTTTACAAAATGGTCAATAAATCTAAACAACTAATATATACGCGAATAATATGTTCAATTGTATATTTTAAATTTTAACATTTGACGAATTGGGAAACTTAATGATAAATTTTATATTATTCAAGAGTCGTTATGACTTGGAAATGTTTTATAAATGGGCACTTCATGCCGAAATTTCGTAAAATCTTTTATAAACTTAAAGCATTTATAATTTCTTTAATATCCTGAAAACTTTTCAAAACTTATACGTTTTGACGATATATCAGCTATTTTGGAAAATATGGGTAAATGCCGAAACCTATCAATTGACTTACTTGCTGGTCATAGTTATGTGTCGTTATGGTCTTGGTATCTTTCTAGTCGTTGTCTTCTAGATTCGAGTCTTGGTCAACTTATTGACTATTCCTCATAATATATTGGGATATATATTATGTCTTGGCATGAGTTATGTTTGGCGTGAGTTAAAACCTTTGGGGTGAGTTACATTTTGGTATACTCTTGGCATGAATTGGATGTCGAGTCTTGATTTCTTACCACTACACGAAATGTTAAAACTAAACTTTTGAGATATTGATACTAAAATTTTTGGAAACGTTTGATGCGAATAATCCACGAAAACTAAGACACGTTGTCTTTCGGATATTATATTATTTTACTTTTTGAGACGTATTTTGAGATAATACGTATACTATTAGGTTGTGCCGATGTAGTACCTTTGTACTTGTACTCTTTGGATATCGACGTGCCTTTCCTTCATGATTTGGTTGTGCTTGCTTTTTTGATGCCAGTCTTGTTAGTTGTGATTCTTGCGTTGCTTCGCTTCGAGGTGAGTTCATGGCCCCTACTTTTACTTGCTTTTAAACTGTTTTGGGGGAGAATACATGCTCGTTTTTATTAAATGCAAATGTTCGATTTATTTGAATAAATGATTGTTACTTGGTTTGATGAAATGCGTGATATGGTTTAAATATGTTTTATGTGGACACAAGTGCTTGAACTATTTTGGATTGGACCTGAAAATGTTTTGTGAGCTATTACGTGCTAGGTTAAGGTTAGAAACCCAAGCGTTGTTATGAATTGTTACATCCTGGCTCAGGATGGTGCGAATGTTATGGATAGATCTATTGGGAATGGCCACCCCGTCTGGACTTTGGTTGCCCAACTTGCCAAGGACTTTACCTGGATTTGTGGATGCACCAACTTGCCATGACGTATAACATGTCGTTTGTTAGTGTGTTTAGAGATAGTCACGGCTCGTGCTATCTAGTGATGGTTTCATGACTTAGCCTGCGTAATAGTTAAGCTTGCGTGACACTATATTCGTTGTAGTGTTTGAATTTTATATGGTCCAAGTGGTTGTTTATGAACTATTTTGCGGATAAATGTTTTGATACTATGAATTAGGCAGGGTATGCCTCGATTAAATTTGATTTGTTTATGAGAATTGATTTGCACTTGAAAACCTTGTGGTCCACCTTTCTATTCTTTTGCTTAAAGGTAAACCTTGTTTTCGCGACATTGTGGGCGCCACAATGATCGAAAAGATCTTTTGAACTCGCAATACTTTTATGAAAACCTATGAACTCACCAACCTCGTGTTGACATTTTTAGCGTGTATTCTCAGGTATTGAGGCGATTGTTTACTTTTGGAGGTGCTTGGGCAATGGCATGGCATGGTCATAGACGACTCTGATATTTGTATTTGGGGACCGCTTATTTATTATGGGCCTATTTCCGTATTAAATTTTATTGTAAACATTGATTTTATTAAATAAATGAGTTTTCTTAAGAAAAATCTTTTATTCTATGCTTGTGTTGTGATACCGATTAGTAGCACCCAAAACTTGTATGCTTCCGCTAAAACCCGATTTTTGAGGGTGTTACACCTTAGTAACCATCAGTAGCATATGAATTGAACCCTGTTTATGCCCTAAGGTTGAATTAATGGAGGGCTATTTCTTTTCACCCTTTTTACATTCAATTCTTTTTCATTCTTCAACCCCTTCAGTGCTTACCGAGACTTCATTACTAAAATCTTGTTGGGTTTATTCCAGTTCTAGCTCTTTGTCAGTCGACACTCTTCCCTTATTCTCACTTTTCTCCTTTTTTTCATCATACCTAAGGACCTCTACACTATCTAGTGGATTGTCCCTGGGTAGATCCCTCCGGCTCTGGCGGGATCGTGGGAACGAATACCTTACCTAACCATCCTTATAACTCTAATGCATAAAGTAAATTGGTCAGTCTTTTGGTATTGTTCTTTTCGCCTCGAAACCAAATGAAAACCATTTCAAAATCAATCAAGGTACTTGTGATATAAAATCAAAGCATTTTGTACCTTTATTGTTTTAGATCTTTTAGAAATGCTCCCCCTCAACATGTGCATCAAGTATTTTAAAATCATTTTGGCACATGGAGAAAGAAGCCAATGAACGTTAGATTTGAATAAAAGCTCCAATTTTTGAAGTTGTTTTCAAAAATGATCAACATCACTTCCCCGATCAAATCTAATATTTAGATATTTTTAGATAAAACATTTTGGGAAGGATGTGGTTTCTTTTTTATTGCTCCCTCTCAATATGTGCATCGAGATTTTTGAAATACTTTTAGCACATGGAGGATGGAGTGTTTTGAAGCAGTTTTCACGATCACAGTGGCCAAGGAAACCATTTAAAAATTCAATCAAGGTGCTTATGATGAAACGTTGATGCTTTAGTACCTTGATAGTTTTAAAGTGATTTTTTTAAATGCTCTCCCTCAATATGTGCCCCGATATACAAAAATATTTAGCACATATGGGAGGATCGCCTATACATTGAGCCTTGAAAGATCACATTTTATCAGATTTCATATTTATATCACATTTTCTCCCCCGATCAAAATTTTCAAATCCTTTGAGATTTTGGATCCCAAGTGATTTAAATATGTTGGAAAATTTTGAGAAATATGTGTCCTGTGTTATTTAATCTGAAATGAGACACTACAGAGCTCCCTCTTAAGTTAGAGAGGGAGACTACAAGCCATAATCCTATCACTACTATATATTGCATAGTCATTATTGTTCATATTACAATCACCACATCATAAATAAGATTTCAAAAGTAATAACCACCATAAAGAAGATATCATCATTTGGTTCTCTGTAGTAGCTTGTAATGTCCTTCACGAACTCTTCCTCCCATAAAACTTTCCAGACTTCGGAAGATTTTCCGAGTCTTGAGCCTTCTTCCGATAGCAGCAATGAAATCTTCACTCCTTTTTACGTCATGTATGGACCAAAACCTTGTGTTAACTCCCGGTCTCATGTTGAGCTTAAACTCCTTAACCCTGGAATCCAACTCTTCTTCAATTACCCTTAGAGTACCATTACTGAACTTGTACAGCTCAAACAGCCTCATAAGCTTCCTTGATCCATATTTGTCCATGAAGACAACTGCTCTTGGAGTATCAATTACTGAGTAGTCGTGCCAAAATTCAAATCATGTAGCTTCCCATCGAGGCTTGGTGAGACTGACTTAAGACTGATAGCTTTCCATGCCGAGCTAAAAGTCACCCACTCTTTTTCGAATCAGTAATCCTCTTATCCATAGGTTGACCGCTGCAGCAAGAGAATTCTTTTCACGAATGGGCAGGTGATCGAGGTGGCCTTGGAGGTTCAATAGATATAGATCTTCGAAATCATTTGGATACAGATTTTTGAAGTCGTTTTCCTCTATCACATGGTCTTTCTAATCTGCTCTTCTGAGGACAATCTTCTTCAGATAATCGTATCCATACATTGGAAAGATCTCTACACTGACGACACTTAGAATTCGCAGTTTTGAATGAACAGCTTTGCGTCTCTTATCCGCACTATGTCTTTCAATATAGAATACTTTCTTTTTGAACCACCAGTGTAAGATTTCGTATGAAACTGCGACATCATACTCTATTTCTTTTTCCGCCCAAACTGATTTGGGACCATCTGTTCAAGTCCTGCTTTTGGATAGTATGCAGCCTTCATTTTTGAGATTAAGAGAGCTGGTATGCTTCCTTGAGCCTCGGCACACATATAATCCAGATCTTTGTTGAAGAAGAAGTCTGCTTGGATAATAATCTAACCCGGTTCACCACCGAGAGGAAGTGGTTTGTTGATGTTGAATTGAAGCACATTGTAGTCAACTTGATCAGTCAATAGCTTGTAGCACTCATCCATTTGGTACTATAGATGAGCATGATCTGGATGAAAAACGTTCACAATCTCATATGCAGGACCTTCCAGATCCTTTGGTGTAATCGTTTTAATTCCTTGCTTCTCACAGTACCACTTCATAAAGCTTCCCATATCACTTGTAATGTTGAGCAGAGATTCCTCAGGAGGTGCCACATGGTTAGCTGCAATGGAGGTTGCCCAGTTATTGTCAAGGGTGATAAGATCAGATGAGGGAATTGTCCATGTAGGCTCAGGAGTTGTTGGTCGTTCCTCTGTCCACCATTCTTCAGTCATTTCCTTTGTAGGTACAGACCAGGATGACTTGGTTCTCTTCTTTCCTATATATGCATTCCACCATTCTTCGTCACGAGACACCTTAGGGATGTGTCTGGTGGAAGCATCATCATCTTCAGAATCTGACTCTTGAGCATTGTTTGATTCTTCATTCATGACTTGTTCTTCTGGGATGGAAGAGAAGGTAGGTGAAAACCTAGAGTCAACAGTGGTCCAGGCAGCATAGGTCGAGGTTTTAGTTGTCTTGTGTGAACCTTGACCTGCTGTGGAACCAGGTTGACTTGATGACTTTGGAGAAGGGGGTGGTAGATTGGTCTTAGGAGTATCGGCAGCACCTGAAGATCCACCTGCACCAGAAGAACCAGCACCACCAGTTGGAGGAGGAGGTGGTGGTGGTTTGGGAGTTCCTGATAATGACTCAAGCGTCACGACTCTTCTCTTCTTCTTTGCTTCCTTTTCACGGATGTCTATCAGAAACTGGTCATGGTTATCCTGTTGTATGGACTTTTTGAGAGCTTCATACAGTTGAGTGTGTGCTTCGTGCATCTTGTATTCTCCTGACTCAAACAAGTGTTGATCTAGAATCAATTTCATGTAAGAAGTTGGGAGATACTTAAACCTTGCATACATAGGAGCTTTCATAGCCCATCACCTTCTGGTCAAAATTGAGTCGTTCCAGCTTGAATAGTCGATGATCGTGATTCTTGACCATTTCTGGCAGGTGTTGCTTCTCTAGGGCCTCAATACGTTTGAAGGCATCATCAAGTCGTTGTTTGACTGTTTTTCTTAGAGGTAGTGATGGTGGTGGTGTAACAGTTTCATTAACAGTAATGACTTTTGAGGGGACAATTGTTGTTGTTGTTTCAGAAAACACTGGTGGTGGAAGTGCGGTTGATTGAGGTGACAACAGTGATGGAAGAGCGGTTGTTTAAGGTGATGCAGATGAATTTGTTGTTGGTGCAGACATGAGTGGAATAGAAGAAGTGTCCTGCTGAATAGGAACTGAAAACATAGATTCGACCTCCTTTTTTTCATTCTGCTTATCAGACTCAGTGTTAGATGGTCTATCTTTAAGAAATTGATCACCGTAGGTAATATCTATTTCAAGGTGTTTCAGTGATGACAGGGATCCAGTTGAGAAGTTTACTTCATCCAGGCGTGCTTGTTCTTCAGATCTTTGCTTTAGAGATTCCTGGAGATTCGGATATGTTTCTTGAATAAGCTCATTTCCACCTAGCCCCGTACTTTGAACTTCAGTTTCTGTTTCCTTAACCTCTGTCTGCACCTCTACTTACATGTCTGGTTCATTCATATCGGCATCTCTACCCTCATACTCCTGTTTATCCGACTCAGTGTCACTGGATTCAAGATTGACTTATGGAGTTTCTTCTTCTGCTCCACCTGGCTCCTGAGCAGATGAAGATTCAGCAGTTCATCTGTTGAGCTCGAACTGAGTGGTTGTCTTTGGACCAGGAGAGGATATCATTAACAACATTTCCGCATCTTGCTCGACCTCTTCTACTGCCTTCCCCTTTCCCTTTCCTTCAGCAACAGGAGTGGTGTGACATAGCATTGATTCTGGTTCATTAATTGTAACACCCATCCTAGGTTGTCTCTCAGACTTCTCTAGACTCTGAAAATTGGCTTCAATGCCCTATTGGAGATCATCTTCATCCCTTAGGGTCATCTCAGTCTCGGGTTTCTTGGACCCTTTTCCTCTCCCTGCTTCACCCTTTCTCTTCTTCTGACTTTGTGAGGGTGAATCTGCAAATTTGGATCTTTCTTGTCTTTTCTTGAGAAGATTGGCATACGATGCCTTGGAGGATGTTTTGATTGATTTTGTTGGTGTGGGATTGGGTGTCTTATCAACATTGGAGTTTGACGCCTTTTTGAGATAATCTTTGTAGTAGTCGACTTCGATAATTTTATCAGTGATAATAGCATCAGGAATCGCCTTTCCAAAGTGTGGAAAACTAGAAGGGGGGGTTGAATAGTTTTACCAATTAAAACTTTGTTTTAAAATATTTAGATCGACTTATGTCAATCTATTTAGATGTGTATGTTGGACATTGATAGATAGATATATAAATGTGTAATGAAAGATAAAGAGTAAGAAGCACATAACCACGACACGATTATTTATAGTGGTTCGGCTACAAGGTCACCTTCCTTGCCCTACTCCACTCCCCGAGTCACATACTCGAGAGTTCGTAATCACTACACGACACCAACTCCTTATGGCGGAGAAGCCTTCACAACGTTGCCTACTGTTTTTTCGGTACTAGGCTAACCACCGGGTTCTTTCACCAAGGAGAACCACACCTACCACAACGTCGCCTACCCTTTATCTGGTACTAGGCTAAGTACCGAGTTCCATTACAATGGAGGAACTACTACCCAACACTACACGACACCTAACACCAAAGGAGACCCACTCCTTATTACAACACCATCAAGGATATCAACATCATTGGAAACAAACTATCACTATTTGTATAACGATGCACCTCATCGGTTATACGACCTTGGCATCCTTCACTAATGCTACTTGATTTGACTCCTAGGCATCTTTCACTAATGCCCTTGACATGAACGCTTGGCACCTTTCACTAATGCCTTCGTCTTGACTCCTTTAGCATTCTTCACTAATGCTTTTGACAGGGATGTTAAGCACCTTTCACTAATGCTTTCGTCTTGACTCTTTCGGTATCCTTCACTAATGCCTTGGACACAACACTTCTATGGAGGAATAAAGAAGTATCAACAAGAGAACCTCGGTAGTCTTGATGATGACGAAGCATGGCAACTCATGGACTTGAGCTTGCTCGACTTCAAGAAGTGGTGATCTTGCTTTTAAGAGGAACCTAGAGAATCACACAAAAACAAAAGACAAAGTACATAGAAAGATCCCTTAGGATCAGTGGTTAGAGAGTTACAATACTTGGGGAAAGTATGTGTGGGAGTGGCAACCCAAAAAGAAGAAATGGCTCACTATTTATAGAGGAAAAACAACTACTGTTCCACGGATCCCACGGATCCCTCACTTGAGGGATCTGTCCAGTGTATTACTGGGGACCCGTGGGACGCTCCCTTTTGCCCATGGGTTTTGGGTCATGGGTCATGGGTTATGGATCATGGTATCAAAGTAGATACAATGTATCTCTAAGATGCAATGCATCTAGTCCATGGTTCAAGGATTAAAACTATGGGCCATGGATTAAAACCATGTATGACTTAAGCATGATGTCAGGCAATGGGTTATGGGTCAAGTTCCATGGGTATGGGTCATGGACTTTGGGTTGTATCCAACTACATTCAATGTATTTGGTCAATAGGTCAAATACTTAAGTTTCTACCCAATTGTATTACCCATTATAATACATACTAGTTATGTATATATTTACCCAATATGTAAACATTAGTTGTTGTACATATGTATTATTAAATCATAGAATCACTTATACTTGTTTTAGTGTTTTATGTGAAAACGTAAGTGTGTTAGAAATTTATTGGCTCAAACCATTTACGTATTTTATTTGTTTCGTTAAAATGATTATACGTTTGTTATCGACAAAACATTAGAATATTGTAAAATATAAATAAACATTTTTACGACTTATTTGTATTAAAAATCTCCCCCTTTTTGTTGATGACAAAACATAAAATTATTTCAAGTAAAAACTAAAATTCATAAAAGTTCAAATTGGAGTTTTTACTCTCTTCTCCCCCTTTTTGTCGAAACAAAAAGAGCGTCGAAAAGAAACTAACACAATGTTTTAAGAAAAACATGTAAAAGAGGAAAAATCTAGAAAGAAAGTGATTGGAAAAGTTCTCGTCTTAACTCCCCCTTGACGAGTCCATCCCTTTGTGAGGGCGTCAAGTAAATAAAAACTATTAAGCTAATGTATTGCAACTATGTTTGCAAGTGGTTTCATCTTAGTGACGATAATGCTCCCCCTTGATGATTGCAACGTTGCAAGGGGATGTAACGAAATGTAATCCATATGAGGATTATATTGCAAATGATTTTGCAATGTATGGTTTGACACAAAGCTCCCCCTAGCTTAGGATGTCAACTTCATGTGTATTTTGAAAATCTACAAAATAAAGGTTAGAAAACAAGTATATAGTGCATAATTTCCTGCAAATAAGACTCAAGTTAGTAGAAAATTGGTCTTCTATTGCAAGGATCCCACGGTTCTCTCCTTGGAGGGATCCGTCTAGGCAAATTCCAGGGGTCCGTCTGTCTGATGACAAAATTCAGCAATGGTGATATAACAAATAATGTTTAACATCAAAGAGATATATGTATCCAAGAAACAAACATATGGCATATAAACTATCATTCAATAAAACAAAGACATAATCAACAAATCTCTAGAATTAAGAGAATGACTTAGCCATGTAATACATATTCTACCAATACTAATAAGTTACTAAAACTTAAAAAGCAACAATGTGCTTGAGTCTAAGAATGAGTAGACTTGTTGATTTGGTCCAATCTTTCAAGAAGATGATTAAACATGAAATGCAACTCCTAAATGATCTAATTTAAGTTTGAGACTAGGACACCATTTTAATCCTTAGACTCATGGTTGTTTGGGTTTGTTGACCTCATCGAAACGTTCGAGGAGGTGATAAAACATGAAACGTTGCTCCTCACGTAGTTCATGTATCAACCCTTCAACATGTTGACAATGATAGCAATCCTTGTCATGTTTTGAAAAGGTGGTGGTAAAGATTGTGGAGGTTCAAGTGAAGAAGGTTGGGGATCCTCAAATGAAGGAGGGATTGGTGGAAGCACATTAAATGGTGGCTCAACAAGCGTTGATGGTGGAGGTAGAGAAGTGTCAACTTCCGTGTGGTCGGGTGGTTGACTTTGATGTCTCCTCATAATCCAAAATGGACCATTAGAGGGAAATGGAAAAATGGACATTGGTGCAAGTGTTGATTCAACACCTTTGTTTTGTTGTACAACCTTCTCTAGTGAAGAGTGTGTCGATAATGGTGGAGGATGAGATGGCCTAGGGGGTAAGTCCTCTAAGTTGTAGGAATGTGGAGATGATTATGAGGTGTTAAATGATATGGCTCTAGGCACCAATGATGTTGGTTGGGTTGAAAAGGGTGTGTTTGGTTTAGTAGGAATTGTAGAGTTTGGTGATGATATTTTTGTGGGAACAATCCTCTTGGCGATTGGTTTGATTGGTTGAGTTGGTGGAGGGGAAATCCTAGCATTTGTGGATTTGACCGGAAATGATTCGGTTGAGGAAATTTCGTGTACAACACGAGCAAGTTTCTTTGGTGGTTCTTGGGTGGATGAGTTAGCACTAGGAACTTTCCTCATGATGAAATGACTAAAGAAGATGTTTCTAATTGCTGGGAATTATGTTGTGTTTGATGACTAAGGAATTCTAGCAAGATGACTTATAAAGGGAGGAATTTGGCAAGTGCATTCAAGACTTAAACCACTAAGATTCTTTGGAATGTGATGATTAGTATGCACAAGAGTCAACTTTAGAGTTGTACTGATCTAGGAACTTAATTAAGATGAGATGGAGTGTTCAAGTTAGCATGATGAGCTTGAAATGATTGTTTTAGCTCGAGTTGACATGAATCTGTCATACGGATCCCACGGTTCCCTCCAATGAGGGATCCATCTAGGCTAATCCTAGGGATCCGTCTCTCAGCAGCTAAGAAAAGATAACAATGATGTTTGTAAGGTCTAATACCTATACCTTCTTGAGTGTTTCAGTCCATCTAAGTGTCTTGAATGAAAGTGTACTTGAATGATCAAGGGCAATGAGTGATGTAGCTAATGATTGCCTTTTATGGAAGGAAAATGAGACTTTATGATCACCAATGGGTGTTCAAGGATGACACTAGGAATTTTGATGGTGTCAAGTCATAATAAATGATCCTAGAGATCAGATGTAAGCTTGAGATGGAGTTTGAAAAATCCTCAAAAAATAAAAGAATTGAAAAACTAGTTTTTGACCCATTTTGACATAAGGATGACTAGAAGCAATTTCCTAAAATTGATAAATATATACACCTAAGATTTTTGAAACGTGAGAGACAATGTGTGAGTATTGAAGCGGAAATATGGTGAGTTTTGATTAGTTGATGAATCAAAAGCACTTTGAATTAGATCCTAGGTAAGCTATGGGTGAGTGTGAAGCTTTCAAATGCTTGAAGAAGACTTAGTTGGTTCTAAGGTCTTATGTTTAGCTAGTGTGAAGTGATCTAGTGAGCTGTTTTGATGTATGGGAATCTGTATTGCTGATCTGTTGTCACGGATCCCACAGTTCCCTCAAAGGAGGGATCCGTCTAAGCTAATCCTAGGGATCCGGCATCTGCATATCAGAGCCATCACATAAGGTAATGCAGTATTTGCACCAAACTATATGCACTAGTAACCATTAAACTTAACCGCAACATAAACATGTTATCACATAAATCATATCATAGATAATAGCAATAATGATAATATCCAAGATAACACAAACAAGCGTGCTAAAACATAATCATTCATACACAAATCAAATGTCTAAAAACAAGCATAGTCCTAAAGTCTCTTTCGTCAATCCTTTCTTTTCCTCTTTCCCGACTTCATGACGTAGTTAGCTAGGTTTTGAATCATACCCCTTAATTGTTTGAATTCCGCGTTCTTGTTTGGAAGAGTTGGAAGTTGTTGATAGTATTCAAAGGGGTCCAATTCGATGTTAGCTTCGGGGTTGACATTTACTTCATCTTCGTCTTCTTCGTCTTCTTCTTCCGAGGATTCTGAGAGAGCTTTAGGTTTTCTTCCATTAACCATGAACCATTTAGGGGGTTGTTTGGTAAGAGGTACCATAACGTGATCGGAAAGGAAATGATCATCGTTGATAGGAGATGGTTGCAATGCACTAACATACTTACAAAGTCGTGTTAGGAGCATACCATACGGAAGTACCATGTTGGCAACTTTGAATACCCCGACCATTCTCTTCACCATGTAATAGGCGAGATTAAATGGCTTTTGGTGAATAAGGCAATAGATCATTTGCACGAGGCATGCATCTGGATGATCCTTGTTACTGACTAAGCTAATGACGTTTTCCCTAAGAATTTCTTCCCATTTTCTAAAAATTGGGTGCATTTCGAAGAGTTCCATTTGAAAGGGATCACGGTGAATGAGCTTTTTGTTTCGGTTGAGAAGGGATAGGTCGGTTCTTATTTTGAAAATAGTGTCTCGAATGGTTTCGGGTTCATCAAGAGGAGTATGGTATATTGGTTTGGGATCAAGAGCAAAAGATTGGGTGGATATTGCCCAATCTTGAGAGTACATACAAATTCCTTCACAAGGAATGCGAAGGATTTGAGCGAATGTGTTGAGAGGTAGAGTGAAGTTTCATTTATTGATGATAAAGGCGAATGAAATGCAATCATCGGTGTTTCGAATAATCCTAACACTTTTGTAGAATTCAAAGATGAAAACCGGACAAATTTGTTCATCAATATCAAGAAGACAATCAAAGTTGATTGCCGAGAAGACTTGACGAATGTGAGTATCTTCAAGGAAACATTCCTTGACTACACGATCTTCGTGGATAAGTCGTTTCAAGTCTTTTGAAGACTTTGCGATCAGTTTTTGACAATCCCTCTTTCCGATAGTAATGGGTGAGGTAATGGACGGTATCATGGTGGTCTTGTTGGGTGGCTTTAGGCATAGTTGGTCCTAGAAACACAAATATTCCAATTAGGCCAAATTTGTTGAGATGGGTTTATGGTTTTGAATTGTATTAATAATGTTGTAGACACAATGTAATCTTAGTTATGTGAAAACCCTTTTTAATGATCAATTTTGGAAAACCTAATTATATCAATTGATTAAAAAATTGAGAAACCATAAACCCTAGGATGAGGATGATTAAAATTAGAACATGTTACTGTAATTACTTACAATGATGTTCTAGGGAAGAATGCTTGAGGATATGGAGTTCTATGAAGATGAAACTAGCTTTTGGGTCGTTTTTGTGTTTTGTGAGGAGAGGGAAAGTGAGCAGGGTTGTTTTTGAAAAGCGTATAGCTGGTTTCTGTCCCATGGTTCCCCTGGATCCCTTGTATAAGGGATCCGGCTAGTACTACTAGAGGGATCCGACTACTGTAGACAGAAAAAGAGTGTTTGGCATTATTTTTGTAATAAGTTATAAAATAGCTTATGGAACAAAAATAGTTTTGGGGTTAAAAAGAATCTTTGGTCAACGGGATTTGATAAATTAACTATCGAGGATCCATTTGTGACGACGGCGTTAGTTTGACGAGATCAAAAGGAATACTATTCCCGATGATGAGTAAGTCGGAAAAGTGGTGAAAAGAGACTTTTGAGCTGCTAGCAATTATTAGCAACAATGGTATCAACATATTCATGTAGAAGTAAGCTAGCTAATGAAAAGTAAAAATACCTTTATGCTCTTGATTTTGGTTTGTGAATACATAAGACCAAAAATACTTCATGAGCTCTTAAGGTAATCTGTTGTACTTAGAATAAGTAGGTTGTGATTACTTTTAGGTTCTTACTTGAAAGTTGACTTCATTATTATTTGAATAGAAATGAAGGGTTTGGAGAGATCCTAGCATGAAGATTTCTCAAAAAGAAAATGTTAGAATAATCTATCAATATCCAACATGAGGGAAAAAAATTTGTTTTAAAAGATTTCCTTCTTTGTAGTTTTCAAACATTCACGGATCGTATCAAGTTTTTAAAGTACAGCATACTCTAAGAAACTTGGTAAAGAATCTCTGATACCAATTGTGGAAAACTAGAGGGGGGGATTGAATAGTTTTACCAATTAAAACTTCGTTTTAAAATATTTAGATCGACTTATGTCAATGTATTTAGATGTGAATGTTGGACATTGATATATAGATATATAAATGTGTAATGAAAGATAAAGAGTAAGAAGCACATAACCACGACACGATTATTTATAGTGGTTCGGCTACAAGGACACCTTCCTTGCCCTACTCCATTCCCTGAGTCACCTACTCGAGAGTTCGTAATCACTACACGACACCAACTCCTTATGGCGGAGAAGCCTTCACAACGTCTCTTACTCTTTTTCCGGTACTAGGCTAACCACCGGGTTCTTTCACCAAGGAGAACCACACCTACCACAACGTCACCTATCCTTTATCCGGTACTAGGCTAAGTACCGAGTTCCATTACAATGGAGGAACTACTACCCAACACTACACGACACCTAACCCCAAAGGAGACCCACTCCTTATTACAACACCATCAAGGATATCAACATCCTTGGAAACAAACTATCACTATTTGTATAACGATGCACCTCATCGATTATACGACCTTGGCATCCTTCACTAATGCCACTTGATTTGACTCCTAGGCATCTGTCACTAATGCTTTTGACATGAACGCTTGGCACCTTTCACTAATGCCTTCATCTTGACTCCTTTAGCATTCTTCACTAATGCTTTTGACACGGACGTTAAGAACCTTTCACTAATGCTTTTGTCTTGACTATTTTGGCATCCTTCACTAATGCCTTGGACACAACACTTCTATGGACGAAGAAAGAAGTATCAACAAGAGAACCTCAGTAGTCTTGATGATGACGAAGCATGGCAACTCATGGAGTTGAGCTTGCTCGACTTCAAGAAGTGGTGATCTCGCCTTTAAGAGGAACCTAGAGAATCACACAAAAACAAAAGACAAACTACATAGAAAGATCCCTTAGGATCAGTGGTTAGAGAGTTACAAATTACAATACTTGGGGAAAGTATGTGTGGGAGTGGCAACCCAAAAGGAAGAAATGGCTGACTATTTATAGAGGAAAAACAACTACTGTTCCACGGATCCGACGGATCTCTCACTTGAGGGATCCGTCCAGTGTAGTACTGGGGACCCGTGGGACGCTCCCATTTGCCCATGGGTTTTGGGTCATGGGTCATGGGTTATGGATCATGGTATCAAAGTAGATACAATGTATCTCCAAGATGCAATGCATCTAGTCCATGGTTCATGGATTAAAACTATGGGCCATGGATTAAAACCATGTATGACTTAAGCATGATGTCATGCAATGGGTTATGGGTCAAGTTCCATGGGTATGGGTCATGGACTTTGGGTTGTACCCAACTACATTCAATGTATTTGGTCAATAGGTCAAATACTTAAGTTTCTACCCAATTGTATTACCCATTATAATACATACTAGTTATATATATATTTATATATATATATATATATATATATATATATATATATATCTACCCAATATGTAAACACTAGTTGTTGTACATATGTATTATTAAATCATAGAATCACTTATACTTGTTTTAGTGTTTTATGTGAAAACATAAGTGTGTTAGAAAACTATTGGCTCAAACCATTTACGTATTTTATTTGTTTCGTTAAAATGATTTTACGTTACTTATCGACAAAACATTAGAAGATCGTAAAATATAAATAAACGTTTTTACGGCTTATTTGTATTAAGACAAAGATTTCTTTATTAGTTCTTTTAGCCACAAACTTCAAATGGCCGAGAAGATGTTCATCGTTGGCTTCATGAAGAGCTGAATCACTTCTTGGATTAAATCGATGCTTTGCCTGCAGATGCTTGATAATGAGCTTCGACAACCTGATGCTAGGGATCACTCGTTTGGCTATGGTTTTATTTCCCTTGACATTTTTTAGAGCATTTTCTTTTTCGATAATGAAGGTGTCCATTGATAGTGTAAATTCTTCCCAGATACGTTCCGCATAATCAATATTTGCTCGGTTCACCACTCCCCACATAATCTGTAGAATTGGGGCTCTTACTCTCTCATACCTAGATGTTTTATCAGTTAGGCAAAGACTGAGTATTGTAATGATTGCCCTCCAGGGTTGATACATCTCGTTGGTGATGATTCCAGATATCTTCGTGATCTCATATGGATATCCCAATTCAGTGACTAAGTCTATCAAGTCTTCAGCGGATGGTGGAGAGGTGAATGGATTAGCAGGGTCTATTGGTGTGATTTGAAGAGCTTCCCTGAGTGTGTCTGTAGTGATATCATACCATTTGTCTTCAAGCTGACAAGTGTATACAAAATTGATCTTGTCCCATTTGACTGTGTTCCAGAATTGTTGTAGATAGATAGAAGGAATTGTGGAACGTAACGTCAGAGCACCAAAGAAATTGGTGTTCTTCAGTATATCAATTGCAATTCTGTAGATAGGATTCGGTTGGTTTCTGTCCACGTCTACAAAACAGTTGCTTCTTGCAATAGCTACCTAGTTTTCTCTAGGAAAAATTTGTTCATCTGTAAGTGTGCTGGCTGGAACTACAGTAGCTTGGATACCAGTAGCAGTGATGTCAGCCATTTTTTTCTGTAATACACACATCTATAATGAAAGATATTTGGAAATTTGTTATGTTAGATGAGAATGACCACATAAAACATTTGATGTTGAAAGTCAAAGTATTGAGATTCTAAGACATAGTCAAAGCATGGCATGCATACAACTGGAAACGTGATACCCATGAGACTAAGACACATTGAACATCATCACAACATGCACAAAACATTGTATTGATAGTCTGTGATGATCAAGTCAAATGTGCTAAGTCATAGGAAGTTAGATAGCAACACTCATGACATAGGACACAATATATACTAAATAGATTGGGTAACGTGGACAGGACACATAACACACAACACACTTAGCATATAACAACCACATAAGGACAAGACTCATAGAACATAAGCCACACAAGATAGAACCACATAAGCCAAACCGCACAGGGTCAAACCGCATAGGTTCAAACCGCACTGGGTCAAACCGCATATGGTCAAATCGCATTGGGTCAAACCTCATAGGGTCAAACAGAGCTGGGTCAAATTGCATAGCGTCAAATCGCACTTGATTAAACCGCATAGGGTCAAATCGCATTGGGTCAAACCGCATTGGGTCAAATCGCACTGGATTAAACCGCATAGGGTCAAACCGCACTGGGTCAAACCTCATATGGTCAAATCGCAAATGACAACTCGCTCTCATCAAAACGCATAGGTCAAACCGCATATGATAAACCACACATAATATGACAACTCGCATACATCAAATCGCATAACATCAAACCGCATTAAGCTTGTTTATCTGAGACGAATCGCATAGTACAAATCGCTCTTATCAAAACGCATGGGTTAACTCGTATAAGGCCAAATTAGGTAGGACAAACCGCTTTCAAGAAAATTAGTTTTAACAAGTCGCATACAAGCATACCTCATCAAACCGCACTCATGAAACTTCTTATTAACACATAATCGCTAGCAAGAACGTCATAACACATCCCTAAAATTTAATTACTTACTTACTCGAAACAATTCAAGGGTAAACAAACTCATCAATCTAACTTAAACAAAGCAATTCCAATACCACTAATTCAGATCCTTCAAGTGGGTGCGTAAAACACAAAATCAATTAATCAAGATCAATATGGGGCACAATATTCAAGGGAAGAACCTATAGATACAAGCAATCAATTCTAACAACAATATCATCTAAATCCAGCAAACAATATAAGGAATAACAAACCTAGATGAACGAATGAAGGATTTACGAGGGAACGAATTTCACAAATAGCTGCAAATGGGATTACACTGTAAGAGATGTGATCACATGAATTTTTAACAATTATGGGAGATGATTATATGAATCAAAACATACCAGGAACAACTACAATCAGATCAAAACGCAGCGAAGAAAGAGAGAGAGTTATGTGAATGTGAGTTTTGACTGAGATAGAAAAAGTTTGACTAGCGACAAGCCGCATACCATTTATAATAAAACTTATAAGTTTCAAAACTCGACACAACTAGTCCTTGTGTTTATCAAATCGCATAGGAGATATTTGGTTTTGACAAGTCGCATACAAAATTTATTCAATAGACAACACATACACATAAATCACATAACTATCATCCTTTGGCAGTTTGACCCTTCTTTACTCATGCAATGTCCAATAAGATCTATCACACTCCTACATATGCATAATTCACATGATCAATTCTTATCAGATCCTTACAAACTATTGTATGAACATAAAACGTTACACAGTAGCATGATAACTCATGATGACAATAATTCCACAAATATCTAGGAAACAATTAGCATATACCAATCAATATCCTATATGTTAATACAAATATCGTCATTAAACGTTATTTATATTTTTGATCTTTACCTAAGTTTTGTTAACGACAAAAGTAAATTTAATTTGTATAAAAGCTTAAAGCTTGTTAAGTTTAATAGATATTAAAACAAGCTTTTTCAAACAATATATTCATCATTCAAGCATTTACATTTATGATTAGTAACATCTTGATATGACTCTAATCATTATGTATGATAGTAGTTTTTAGAATGTGTTAGGTTCTTAAAACCAAACACTACTTATGTACTTGCATATTTCTAAAAATAGAAATACAACATATGACATCATGTAATGCATCATGGAAATCATTGGAAGATTTCATTAGATATTTTGTGTGGATTTGTACTCTTCATATCTTGCACAATCTCACTTAGATAGAGTTGACTTTAGCAAAGATTTGATATCTTGACTGTCAGACCGGGTACCAAATGGTACAGGAGGAACCCTTTTAAGGATTCCGCGGTCCGTGGACGCTCCTGTCCACTTTGGCTATAAATAGCAATGCCAAGCCAAGTAGTTTTTCATCCCTTTCTAACATTCTCTCATACATATCTTCTCTCTAACCTTTCTAACTCAGTTTCATATCATATTAGTGATCTCTTTTGTAGCAAAGAAGATCAAGTCACATTCAAGCTTCAAACGAGAAGTTGAAAGTCTTGTTTGTTTAGTGTTGTATGATCTTGTGTTGATTCATACTTCATTGTTGTATTAAAACCATCATAATCTTGTGAGTGTGAGTGGTTAGTATTTTAGTCCTCAAAATACGTTGTGTGTGGGAGTGGTTGTACCCTTGGAAAGAACTCGACATCTAGCTTAGTGTCGGAAATAGTGTAAGCGAAGTGTAAAGGTTTTCTCCGCCGGTGAAAGGAGCTTGTTGACTAGTGAAGTTAAACTCTCGAGTGTGAGACTCGAGGAGTGGAGTAGGGCAAGGAAAAATAGTCCTTGTAGACCGAACCACTATAAACAACTTGTTGTGGTTTGATCATTTCTTTCCTTATTTACTTCTTACATATTGCTTGCATATTTCATTAATTCTGTCCATTTTTCTGCACTTCACGGATCAGACGGCACCATAATTTTGGTACCGTACGTTATGTAAATTGGTACCGCTTGCACTGCAGCGAACCAGACGGCACCCTTTTAGGGTTCCGGCCGTGTATGTTTTTGGTGCCGTGGATCCTTCAGGTAACTTTCTGAATTTCGACTATTTCGTGATTCTAAATTACCATCCAATGCTTATAAATCAATCCTAACTTACTTATACTCTTATTAGAACTAGTATAATTCACTTAAGTATATAAGAAATCCATTTCCCACCAAAATTCAAAATTTGAAAAATCCACCCAAGGAGCCCTTTTGCATAAAGGAAGGAACCAAATTTTTGGTACCTTCAAATCCGTGGGTGATCTGAATATTAGGAAATTCCACTCACTAGAACACATTTATTGCAAATCTTTTCTTCTTCACTCCATCTCTCTTGAATGGCTTGACTTGGGTGATATGACTAGCATTCAACCCACTTCCAAATCATTAGGAACCTCATCTCTTCAATGGTTTAACATCAAATCAAACACATTTCTCCATGATTTATCACTTCTATAAATTGAGAGGTTTTACCATGATCATCCTCACACCCTCTTCATTCTTACTATCATCTAGCAAAGACAAACCAAAGTCAAGAATGACAAAATCATCTCCAAAACCTTGCAAGAAGACCGCTAGAATTAGTGTGAGGCCTTGTTGCTTCGTTAACCTTAGCTCCTCATCCGAGTCTTCTCCACTCACAATCTCATCTCCCATCCGAGATGATACAAACCTTACCTTAGCCACACCTAATCAATCACATATTGTGATCACCACTCCACCACCAACAAAACACCAACTTCACCTCCACCGGCACCCATCCAAACATCCAAAACACCCTTACCACCTTCACCAAGGTCTCCAACTCTCATTCCCATGGAGTTGTTTTCCACTCCACCAACCTCCCCGAATCCTTTCTTGGAGGACTTGGATGACTTGCCTCCTAGGCCAAATCATCCACCACCATTGCCATCCTTTGGCTCAATTGAGCGGATGGCTCATAAGTCACCTCGGTCATCTCTTGACCCAAACACCCCATTAGGGCCTAAACCTCTTCTCTTCCACCCCATTCACAAAGACATTCATGGTCCTTTGTATGGGGATCATTCACTCCCCACATCAATGTCACCTCATCTTGAGGACATTGAGGAGTGTATGTGGGATGCCAATCCCACTAGAGAGGAGATTCAAACCGAACTCCACAACCTCCACCAATTCAAAGGCATGGTGGACTCTCACTTGAGTGAGACAATGCAAATGCAAAGTGCTTTGCTTGCTTCCATCATGACCACCCCAAACATTTCCACCAACACCAACACATCTACCATTCCACCACCACAACCTCCCCAAACATACTACCCCCCTAGGCATGGTTGCTCCACTTGTGAGCAAACGGCCCAAACCGTTGATAGGACCCGGGTTATGGTCCTTGACTTTCAAGAAGAAATGAGGTTCATCCTCAATCATATCCTTGAGCGTCTCAACGCTCTTTCTCATCCACCATCAAATTAGGATGGTTATAGTTTAGCATTTCTAGTTTTCTCTTCTTAGGATTATTTTCTTTTCTTTTCTTCTTGTACTAAAACATATCATTGTGTTCCCATTTCATGATCTTTATTCATGAACATTTTTAACTAATGAATGGTGTTTTTATTATAGTCTTGGTCCTTTTACATAGTGTTTGGAAATGCTTGTGAATGATCATTATTACTAACATTTTTTTGTAGCTTTTACTTTCACAATCCATGTATCTTCCCATTATGCACCCAATTTAGGGGGAGCTTTGATCAAGGGGGAGATAATGGCTCGGGCTCATTACATTCCGCATCGCTCTACTTTTGTTGAGACAAAAATGGTAGAAAATATTGAACTTGACTACATTTTGACTTTTCTTAAAAAGTCAACTGCATACTTTGACTTTCTAAAAAAGTCAACATCATACATCAACTAGTGAACACTTTGACTTTCACAAATAGTCAAACATCATACACTTGCATTATCTTTCTCTTTTCAAGTTCTAAAACTAATATTTTTATAACTCTTGCACAAACTTTGTATCTTTTATAAAAATAAAATTTATATTTTGTCCTCAACAAAAAAGGGGAGATTGTTAATACAAATATCGTCATCAAACGTTATTTATATTTTTGATCTTTACCTAAGTTTTGTTAACGACAAAAGTAAATTTAATTTGTATAAAAGCTTAAAGCTTGTCAAGTTTAATAGATATTAAAACAAGCTTTTTCAAACAATATATTCATCATTCAAGCATTTACATTTATGATTAGTAACATCTTGATATGACTCTAATCATTATGTATGATAGTAGTTTTTAGAATGTGTTAGGTTCTTAAAACCAAACACTACTTATGTACTTGCATATTTCTAAAAATAGAAATACAACATATGACATCATGTAATGCATCATGGAAATCATTGGAAGATTTCATTAGATATTTTGTGTGGATTTGTACTCTTCATATCTTGCACAATCTCACTTAAATAGAGGTGACTTTAGCAAAGATTTGATATCTTGACTGTCAGACCGGCGGTACCAAAATGGTACACGGGCGGAACCCTTTTAAGGGTTCCGCGGTCCGTGGACGCTCCTTTCCACTTTGGCTATAAATAGCAATGCCAAGCCAAGTAGTTTTTCATCCCTTTCTAACATACACTCATACATATCTTCTCTCTAACCTTTCTAACTCAGTTTCATATCATATTAGTGATCTCTTTTGTAGCAAAGAAGATCAAGTCACATTCAAGCTTCAAACGAGAAGTTGGAAGTCTTGTTTGTTTAGTGTTGTATGATCTTGTGTTGATTCATACTTCATTGTTGTATTAAAACCATCATAATCTTGTGAGTGTGAGTGGTTAGTATTTTAGTCCTCAAAATACGTTGTGTGTGGGAGTGGTTGTACCCTTGGAAAGAACTCGACATCTAGCTTAGTGTCGGAAATAGTGTGTAAGCGAAGTGTAAAGGTTTTCTCCGCCGGTGAAAGGAGCTTGTTGACTAGTGAAGTTAAACTCTCGAGTGTGAGACTCGAGGAGTGGAGTAGGGCAAGGAAAAAGAGTCCTTGTAGACCAAACCACTATAAACAACTTGTTGTGGTTTGATCATTTCTTTCCTTATTTACTTCTTACATATTGCTTGCATATTTCATTAACATATCTAAGATCAATATCAATTGATCTTTTACAATAAGTTTCAAAACAAAGTTTTAATTGGTAAACTATTCAACCCCCCTTCTAGTTTTCTACAATTGGTACCAGAGCCTCGTTGCTCAAGAATTTCTAAAATAACTTGTATTTTATAAACTTGAAACGATCCATGGATTCTGAAAACTTTAAAGAAGGGCAATCTATGCAAAGACCACCACTCTTTGAAACCAATGGATTTATCTATTGGAAAAACCGTTTTGAAACATATGTAAAATCAAAAGATATAGATCTTTGGTTTATTATTGTTAAAGGGGATTTTAGTTCTACAACAAAGGATTTTTCCGTTGATGAACAAAAGAAACTAGTTGCTAAAAATAATGAAGCTAAAATGATGCTTTATAATGCTTTACCTAGAAAAGAATATGAAAGAATTTTTATGTGTGAAACCGCCAAAGATATTTGGGAATCTTTAATTATTACACATCAAGGTAATTCACAAGTCAAGGATAACAAAATTGATCTTCTTGTTCAACAATATGAACAATTTGTTATTCCTGAAGATGAAACCATTGATTGTGGCTTTGCTCGCTTTAACACTATTATTACATCACTTAAAGCACTTGATGAATCTTTTCGTAGTAAGAACTTTGTCAGGAAATTTCTTAGAGCACTCCATCCCAAATGGAGAGCTAAAGTAACCGCCATTGAGGAATCAAAAGATCTCTCAATAATGTCACTAGACGAGTTGATCGGTAACCTCAAAGTACACGAAATGGTGATGGAGAAAGATTCGGAGATCATCAAAGGAAAAAGGGAGAAGATCAAATCCGTTGCTCTAAAAGTGTTGGGAATTCTGTGAAACAGTGATTCTGCTGAAGAAGAGTTTCTGCTGAAGTACTATAAACATACAAAAGTAGGAACTATGCTGTTATTCTATCAAGTAGAGAAGCACCAAGTACTGAAGCCATGGATTCTCGCTAAAGTAGTGAAGCCGTATCTGCTGAAGTAGTAAAGCTATGGAATCTTGATGTAGTAAAGAGTGGATTCTCTGAAGTTATATTTCTGCTGAAGTAGTAAAGCGTAAATCGTGATTGTGCTGATAGTATGAATCCACGTAAGAAAGGCAGGCGCTGTATTATTTATATATTAGCCCATCTTTATTATTGTACTGCCCAAGGTAGCATGGGCATGTGTATGGGACAAAACAAATGCTTAGTTGCATGCTTGTCTAGGTGCATGCGTAGTCTATATGTGCTAGCATTTATTTATTTGCATGATTGTTCTTTTCCCAAGAAAGGGAATAGTGTTCCTTGTCTATAAAAGGAACTTAGGTCTATTGTATTGCAATAACTTTTTCAGGAAAAACATTCAAGTAAAACCTCTTTAGAGAGAGGGTAAAAATCCATAGAGGATCATTAGTTATATTTGAAAAACCTTGTTGGTAACTTTGATTGTGTTCTTATTATTCCGCTGTGCATGTTCAATCATTGTTATTATACACTCTAGTTGAGTCCGGATCTTGGATTTATCAATTGGTATCAGAGCCAGGTTGGCTCTTGATCTTGAGTTTACAAGGTTTTTCGAAGTAAAGTTACGAAATTCGTAGCTGCTGAATGGTTTCCGTATTGTTTCTGCTGGGCTGTTTTTAAACAGCGATAACTTTTTCTTGAACCGTTGGATCGAGCTACAATTTTTTTTTGGTGAATCTCTATATTGTAATCTAAAGTTTCACCGGAGGGATTGTCAATCAGAGCTTCCAATCAAAAGTTATTTGCTGTCAAAGTCTGCTGAAAAAGTTCCGTAAGGATACTTCAGCACTGTTTTGAAACAGTCATACTTTCTTCGTTAACCGTTGGATCGGCTTAAAATTTGGACTGGAAGTTCTTGGGATACCAAGGAAGGTTTCCACCGAAGGGATCGGTGATCTGATCCTCTGACAGAAAGTTATAAGAACGAGAAAACTGCTGCTGACACACTGTGAAAGAGAAAAGAAGCAGCATGAATAAATGGGTGCTATTCGGATCAGCTTATTGGCGTGAAGCAAGTTGATGCAGACTCGGTTTCAGTTTTTGAAAAGAAAAAGTAGCAGCAGGAGCAGATCTGGTGTAAATTGAAGCAGTCTTGTTGAATGTTAGATCCACTCTTGAGGTATCAAATTTTTATATCATCTATCACTATTATTGGCTTGGAAAATAATTAAACGTTCAAATTATAAAACTAGTTTTCGGGCTTGAGTGGGATCCATAAGAAGCTGTCATGATTTTGATTGGTTGTTGATCAAATGGTTGGGTCAAAAGTAGCGGCGCTAGTTTGTTTATATTGGTGGGACTTGTCACATGTCACCATCAATTAATACTCATGAATTGTAAAATGTTTGATGTTGAGTGGTGGGGTTACCCTATGTGCAAACGAATTATGTGATTGGCCAAAGATTGGATAAATCACGTGAGCTTTATTGAATCTTGCATTCATAGTGTCTAGTGTTGGTCCCTTTCTTTAATTGTTTTTGTGACCCACAAAGGTTTTGATTATCTCTAATTGGTTTTTCACATATTTAAATCTTGGTCCCATGATTTTATTCAAGTAATCACGTGGGATTATACTCTTTTAATTGTTGATACTCTAGTGATATCTGGTCAAACGAGTTTGTATTTGGGTGACTGTCAAAGATAGCGGCAAGTAGTTGTCCTTTATGTGAATTCGTAGGTCCCACAGTACTTCTGATTGGTTGTAATAACTGTGTTTCTGCTGAAGCTTCTCGTGAGCATTGTTTCCTCACATGGAGTATATGATTGAGTGTAGCAAGTTGCACGGTTATTACAGTGGACTCTTTGTGTGATTGGTCTAATTCTGTGGGTATCTAATTGCCCTTGATCCCCACTCATTTGATCCCATCTCCCTCACATGTTTATTATATCGAATGTGATATTATAAATCTTTGGTCTCATGATTTAAATACTTCAGTGATCCTTTACCTTTTGTGATCACGTGAGCTCATTGGGACATTGGTCTTTTACTGACATCTTGGTTACTGCTGACATTCATTGTGGTTCTTGCTATCACATATCGTTACTGTTGTTATCACATAAAAAGGCAGAATTCAAGAAGATGAACAAGGAAGATTATTATAAAGGTTTTGCTGAAGGATATGCCGGTCTTCCAATTGCTTTCATGGGCATCTCTCAGGTTCATACTTGTGATTATAGTTGTAAAGAGAGATATAATGAACTAAAAGAAGCATATGATGATATGAAACCTAAGTTCAATGAATGCTATGTTGAAAATGAAGCTTATAAACATGCTTTAAAAACCTTAGAAAGACAAAAGGTGTGGTTTCAAAATAATCAAGTGGCTTATGATGAAAAGATTAGGGTGCTAGAAAGTGATCTAGAATTTGCTAGAATTGATTTAAAGCGCACTGAGAAAGAAAAGGCTACTGTAGTCTCTGAAAACCTAGTGCTAAAAGAGAAACTAGATGAGGAAATTACTAGGCATAAAGAATGGTTGTTGAATGGAAACAAGTTAGCTAGTCACATCTATGCTAGTCAAAATCCTAATACTCCTATAGGCTTAGGCTTTAAGAAATATGTAGGAATAGAAGCTAGGGATGACACTCGTAAATCTACAACTACAGGATTAGCTAATTTTGTAAAAGAAGGTGATTTACATGTTGTTCGTGGACCCATTAGAGGTGAATTCATGCCCATTGACTTGTCCATTACAGTTGACTTTGATGGATCACACCATTTATATGGCAAAAAGTCAAGTGACTTGCCAGTCCTTAGTAGAAAAACTAATGACTCTGTCTCTTGTTCTACAAGTGACAAGTCATCAGACCTAAAGTCCACTGACTATGCCTCATGTGATTCAAGTGTGAAGTCTGACTCATGTATGCACACACCCATGACCACACCCAAGTCCATTGTAGCTGATGATGAGCTCAAAACAAAGCCAGTTGCTTATTCTGTTAAACACGATTTTCCTTCTAGATCTGTTTTTGATAAGTTTAAATGTAATAAACAAAGTTGTGTTAAGAATAAGTCATTTAAGAAGAAATCTTGTTTTGTGTGTGGTAGTAAACTCCATCTTATTATAGACTGTGATTATCATGAGAAAAAGATGAGTGTTTCCTCCGGCCATAAGACTTCTAGACCCACATGGACTAATGTTGCTAGTATTTCTCCATTTGTTCCCAAAGCTACACATGTGAGAGCAGGTAAACCAGTTCATACTGGTAAGCTAAAGGTATATGCATCTGTTTCGCTAACAGGTGCTTCATAGGCCTTTTCCAGCCTCCTCGTGGAGGATATTCTTCACCATGACTACTGGTTGGTGGAACAAGAAGGCTAGGCTTATGCCCTATAGACCTAAAAGTTCTTATTTTCAGTTATATACACCTTATGTATCTCATATGACCAAGGCACATGGTGGAGTTAGTGTGGCAAATGTTGTTAAGCCCTCAACATGTTATTCTTGGAAAACTCAAAGGAAACGTTCATTCTGGGTACCCAAGAACAAAAGTCTGTGTCAGGTGCATTGATTGAGGGGAGGCATAAGCCTAAGGGGAGGCTTATTTGTTGTAATTTTTTTAGTCTATCCATTTTGCAATGTTTGGATCCTCATACGCTGAGGGAGGCTTAGTGTTTCACTGACACTACAATTGTCTTTGGTTTCTGTTGCTGCTTGTTGGTATCTTGTACATGTCTTGGTTATTTTTATTCTTTCTTAATTTTATATTTAAAAAAAAACTCTAACCTGCCTGTGTTCAGTTTCTTCTCTTGCTTGCAGGTTTTGGTGTTGGTTCATTCCTACACCACTCATGGTTTTCATCTCACCATGTCTTTCTGACACAAGAGTTGGCTAGCCCACAAGATTATGGCTTGTGGTAAAGGCTGCGGAAATCCATAAATGGTAATCAATTCACCATGATGATGACGGCATTCCATCAAAGGGTTGGCTAGTCCTGAGCAAACGACTACAGGTAAAGACATATCAAATCCGTTTATATGGTTGCTGGTTTGCCAATAAATCAGATGGTTATCAGTGTACCATAGTTTTCGAACTCAAACATATGGCTACTCCAAGAGTGATGTCTATTGGTAAAGAGACATCAAACCCATTATTTTCAATGATTCACCTCTCACAGGAGTTAACACACTTGGAAGTGATGAGAATAGTCTGAAACTTATAGGTTTTGATGTACATGTTGTCATTTGTTGCTTTGCAAAGATCCGGTGTTTCAAAGTTGTGTCATCATAGAGATATAATTATTTTGTTTCTTTGCTGTTGATGTTCGAGTACAATCCTCTAGTTCTGCGTTGTTAAAGATTGTTGGGAAATTTTTGTCATTTGTTGGTACAATCCTCTAGTTCCGAACTTTTTAAAGATCTGGAAACTGGAACTTAAATGATACAATCCTCTTGGATTCTACAATCATCCTCATTTAAATTCCAGTTTAGGGAGGATTGTTGGGAATTCGTGAAACAAAGTTGATTCAATAAGAAGAGTTTCTGTTGAAGTACTATAAACATACAAAAGTAGGAACTATGCTGAAGTTATTCTACTGAAGTAGTGAAGCAAGTAATGAAGCCATGGATTCTGCTAAAGTAGTGAAGCCGTGTATCTGCTGAAGTAGTAAAGCTATGGAATCTTTGATGTAGTAAAGAGTGGATTCTGCTGAAGTTATATTTCGCTGAAGTAGTAAAGCGAAATCGTGATTGTGCTGATAGTATGAATCCACGTAAGAAAGGCAAAGGCTATTATTTATATATTAGCCCATCTTTATTATTGTACTGCCCAAGGTAGCATGGGCATGTGTATGGGACAAATCAAATGCTTAGTTGCATGCTTGTCTAGGTGCATGCGTAGTCTATATGTGCTAGCATTTATTTATTTGCATGATTGTTCTTTTCCCAAGAAAGGGAATAGTGTTCCTTGTCTATAAAAGGAACTTAGGTCTATTGTATTGCAATAACTTTTTCAGGAAAAACATTCAAGTAAAACCTCTTTAGAGAGAGGGTAAAAATCCATAGAGGATCATTAGTTATATTTGAAAAACCTTGTTGGTAACTTTGATTGTGTTCTTATTATTCCGCTGTGCATGTTCAATCATTGTTATTATACACTCTAGTTGAGTCCGGATCTAGGATTTATCAAAAAGCAAAAGCGGAATCAAGTGATGATGACGAATCTTGCTCCGGTAGCGAAGATGAGGAATATGCCATGGCCGTTAGAGATTTTAAGAAGTTCTTTAGAAGAAGAGGAAAATTCGTAAGACAACCTCGAGAAGAAAAGAAACCATTCCGAAAAGATCGGGATGACAAGAAGGGTAAAGGTGAAAGAAAATGTTTTAGATGTGGTGATGCAAGTCACCTCATAGGAGAATGTCCTAAGCCACCTAAAAGCAAAACTCAACGAGCTTTTGTAAGTGGTGCTTGGAGTGATAGTGAAGACGATGAAGAATCAAGCAAGGAAGAGATCGCTCTAATGGCACATGAGTCAAATGAGGTACTTTCCGACTCTTCTTATTCTTCTATTGATGATGACACTTTGCAAAAACAATATAATCAATTGTGTGAGCTAAGTCTAAAAATCATAACTAAAAATAAATTTTAAAAACCAAAAAGGAATTTTTGGAAAATGAAGTTTATGAGTTAAAAGAAAAAGCAAAACGACTAGAAAAGGAAAAGCAAATGACGATGATTGTAAATCATGTCAAGAGCTTAAACTTGAAATAGAAAAACTAAAGCTCACACAAGATGTTTTAATCGAAAACAATTCTAAATTTAAAAGGTTTAACAAGAACATCGCTCTTGCCGATGAAATAGTTAAAATTCATAAAACACCGGGAGACATGAATGGGCTAGGTTTTAATGAAGTATTAATTCCAAAGAGTCAAAATAAAACGGCCGAAAAGGACGAACATTCTCTCAAAATTGCTGCAGTACAGCACGGACCAGACGGAACCAAAATAAGGGTTCCGTCCGTTGTGCAAAATGGTGCCGTGGGTACTTCAGCAGAATAGAATGTTCGCAATACGGAACGCATCTTGAATTTGTTAAAATTACAAAGAAAACCAATAATAGTATTAAACTAAAACCAGCCGTTACTTCAGGAGTAGGACTTGTCAAAATGAATTTAGATCAAAAACTACTCAACAACGATATAAAACTCCTTTTGCCAAACGCCCCTTTCCTAAGAGCAACCACAACGTACAACCCAACTACCAACACAATGGTTGGAATCAAAACTTTCCTAGACCATATCAAACTCCAGATTACATGCCATGGAACTCTTACCCATCGTTTCCATACATGAATCAAATAAATGGTATGTGTAACCCAAATGGACCCATGAGATATTGGGGACCAAATGCTTGAGTTATTTGCTTCTTAGGTATGCTTGAAAGTTGGATTGGAACCTGATGAATGGATAAAAGATAGTGGTTGCTCACGACACATGACGGGCAACAAAAGTCTCTTCTCATCATACCAAGAGTATGACGGAGGTAATGTCACCTTTGGTAGCAATCTCAAAAGCAAAATTATTGGCAAAGGTACGATCGCTCATAACTCCCTAACTATTGAAAATGTTGCTCATGTGGATAGGTTAGGATTTAATCTACTTAGTATTAGCCAACTATGTGATAAAAAGTATAAAGTGCTATTTGATGAAAATGGTAGTAAAATACTAAAAGATGGTATCACCATAGCTAAAGGAGTTAGGAAAAATAACATATACGTCATGAAAATAGATAAAACATATAATGACAAACTTTGCCTAACAACATTAGACGATAGCTCATCTCTTTGGCATAGACATTTAGGTCACGCTAATATGAGACTTATACAAAACCTATCTTCAAAAGAATTGGTTAGGAATTTACCAAAACTTAAATATGACCAACACTTTTGTGACGCTTGCAAAATTGGTAAACAAACACATAGTAGTCACAAATCTAAAAATATGGTGTCCACATCTAAGTGTCTAGAATTATTACATATGGACTTATTTGGACCATCCGCTATAAGAAGCTATGGAGGCAACTTATACACTTTGGTCATAGTAGATGATTATTCAAGGTTTACTTGGACGTTGTTTTTGAAAACCAAAAATGAAGCTTTTGATAAATTTGAAATACTTAGCAAGAAAATTCAAAATCTTCTAGGTGTCAAAATTGTGTCGATCCGAACGGATCATGGTCGTGAATTTGACAACGAAACTCAATTTGGAAACTTTTGTGATACAAATGGTATAACACATAACTTTTCCGCTCCACGAACACCTCAATCTAATGGAGTAGTAGAACGTAAAAATAGAACAATTCAAGAAATGAGTAGAACAATGCTTAATGAACAAAACATTCCTCAAAAGTTTTGGTGTAACGCCGTTGACACTTCTACATATATTTTGAATAGAGTCTTAATACGTCCTTTCTTAAACAAAACACCATATGAACTCTATAAAGGTAAAAAGCCAACGTTAGGATATTTTAGAGTCTTTGGTTGTAAATGCTTTATTCTTAATACTAAGGATTATCTCACCAAGTTTGACCCAAAGTCTTATGAAGGTGTATTTCTTGGTTACTCTCAAACTAGTAAAGCTTACATTGTCCTAAACAAAGAAACAATGATAGTCGAGGAATCGTTGAACATAACATTCGACGAAAGTCCACCTCCCTCTAAGACATCACCTTTGGTAGATGATGACTTAGTTGAAAGTCAAATGATAGAAGGTCAAGAAATAATTAATAATAACAAGGAAGATGAACCATTAAATAAAGAAATTGTCAACATCAAAGAATCTAAAAGTCATCCTTTAGAAAAAGTCATAGGACAACTTAATCAAAGAACCTTAAGGTCACAAGCCCAAAATCAAAGTAATTATTTTTGTTTTGTATCCACCATTGAACCAAAAACCATAAATGAAGCAATAAAAGATGAATCATGGGTTATTGCCATGCAAGAAGAATTAAACCAATTCGTTAGAAATGATGTTTGGAAATTAGTTCCAAAACCTAAAGATCAAACTATAATTGGAACAAAATGGGTTTTTCAAAATAAAATGGATGAAAATGGGATAGTATCTAGAAACAAAGCTAGGCTTGTAGCACAAGGTTATAATCAACAAGAGGGAATTGATTATGATGAAACTTATGCACCGGTAGCTAGGCTTGAGTCTATTAGAATATTGCTTGCTTATGCATGTGCCTATGATTTTAAATTATTTCAAATGGATGTTAAAAGTGCTTTTCTTAATGGGTTTATTAACGAAGAAGTGTATGTTGCTCAACCTCCCGGTTTCACCGACTTTGAGAAACCACATCATGTCTTCAAACTCAAGAAAGCATTGTATGGTCTTAAGCAAGCACCAAAAGCTTGGTACGACCGACTTAAGACTTTTCTTATTGATAACAAATATACTATGGGATTAGTAGATAATACTCTTTTTACCAAGAAAAAGGAATCACATATTATCATTGTTCAAATATACGTTGATGACATTATATTCGGATCAACTTGTCAAGAATTATGTGATGATTTCTCTAAAATCATGCACGACGAGTTTGAAATGAGTATGATGGGTGAGTTAAATTTCTTTCTAGGACTTCAAATAAAACAACTAGAAGATGGCATATTTTTTAACCAATCTAAATATATAAAAGACATGCTTAGGAAATTTGGTCTTGAAGATTCCAAACCAACTAAAACACCCATGTCCTCGGACACTAAACTAACCAAGGATGAGGAAGGTGAATCCGTAGATAACACTAAATATAGAGGAATGATTGGTAGCCTACTCTATCTTACGGCTAGTAGACCCGACATTATGTTTAGTGTTTGTCTATGTGCTCGCTTTCAAGAAAACCCAAAGGCATCACACTTAGAAGCTTTAAAAAGGATTTTTAGATACATTAAGGGAACAACGTGTTTAGGATTATGGTATCCCAAAGGAACGGGTGTAGAAACCATAGTGTATGCCGACTCGGATCATGCCGGTGACTATGTCGATAGAAAAAGTACAAGTGGTATTTGCACTTTTGTTGGACATTGTCTCACCTCATGGTTTGCAAAGAAGCAAACGGCCTTGGCCATTTCAACTACTGAAGCCGAGTACGTCTCAACCGGAAAGGCATGTCAACAAGCTCTTTGGATGAAGCAAGCTCTCGTAGATTATGGAATTCATCTCAACGACATTGTGATACTTTGCGACAACAAAGGAGCCATCGATCTCAGCAAGAATCCCGTTCAACATGCTCGTACAAAACATATTGAAATCCGCCATCACTTTCTTCGCGACAATGTTCAAAAAGGAAACATTTCAATCGAGAAAGTATCCTCCGAAGACAACATTGCCGACATCTTAACTAAGCCTCTTAAACGAGAACCTTTTAATCTTCTTAGACTTGGTTTAGGGTTAATGGAACCAAACATGTAGGATAAACATAGCCCAAAACATTAGAATAGTCAAAACTAAACAAATTCGTCTTGTACACTGCTCAGTAGCCACGGCACCAAACGATAACAAAGACGGAACCAAATTTTTGGTACCGTCGGTCCGTGGTGTCTACAGAAGCAAAACCGCTATATACAAATCATCCTCTTCCTCAAAACCCACTTTACCAAAACGTGTATAACTTAAACCAAGCTCATTATTGTCATCTTCCAACTCACTAATCACGGAAGATAACATCATTGTAAGTATCCTAACTACATTTCATCTCTTAATTCTGAGTCTAGGATTCTTATTTATGCACAAAACTATCACAAATCATTACATGGGGTTTTATGTATGCTTTTATACCAAATATGAATTCAATTGGCAAATTGCATAACTAGTCATTGAAATTAGGTACTACATTATCATATTGCATAAACAAATCATGCTTCCCACTAATTGATAGATAATGAATATAAGGCCCTATTCAAACAACCAAACACCCCATGTCAAAAGTTTTGAAAAGCTTCTCACTTGTAGGAAAACAATTTTTTCATTGCTAATACAAATAGAAACGTTAAATTTTCATCACTTGCATGCTCTTGAATACTAAAGGTATTGCATAACTAATATGCATTCCCGGGTATATTCAAATGAAGCCACATTGAATTAGGAGCATTTGGGTTATCTCATGGTATTTGCCAAACACCCCACTAAAACCATCTTTGTGCATAAAATGAGTCGAGATAACCGCAACTCCAAATTGTTTTCATATAGGCACACACTAGAACCAAAACGTTAAAACTTATTCTCATTTTTTAACATATTAACTCTTGTCCTTAGGAATAACCATGGTAGCCGCAAGATTCTATGATCACAAAGACACCCTTAACTACATTCCCAAACACCACAAAACCAAAGGACTTACCAAGAACAAGTAGAAATATTTAGGGGTCTAGAATCAAGGTATTTCCATGAGGGTAGAACCGTTCACTCATCCTTCCTTGAAAACACCAACCTTCGTGAAGAACTAGCCGCCATTCAATTCGATTGTCTTCTTGACATCGATAAACCAAATTGTCCTAGGTTTGTGTTAGAATTCTATGCTAGTGTGACCGGCTTTAGTGATGAAGACGATGATGAATTTTGTCTTAGGTTTAGAATTAATCAAAACGACTACACCATCACCTTAGCCAACTTTGCTCAAGTGCTAGGAATTCCCAACCGAGGAACTTGTCTCTACTCGGATAAATGGTCACTCACCGCTCTTGATGTTATCAATGACCGCTCTCTACCCTACCAAACCCGCTTGGCCGACAAGGATGTCATCCGTGAACACCTTTTTAACCCAAAAAGTGACACAACCCGAGTTACCCGAAAGGGAAAAGAAGTAAACCGAGATCCATATGGAATGGAGCTAAATGAACTTAAGCCCGAATTTAAGAAATGGGAGGAGCTACTTAGAGCCAACGTCATTAGCACCATAGGAAATAGGGATCACATTAACGCTTGCCTTTGTCATATGCTCTACAACTTGTCCACCCGTCAACCATTCAATTTAGCCTACTACATAGCTAGGAGAATGATTGATATTCCAACTCAAGGATCGGTTGCTCTTCCATACGGGATGCTCTCACCCGTCTCTATAGAAACTTTGCACCAATTCCACCAACACCAAAAGGGATGCACCTTCACTATGAGCTCATCCCTCACATCTTTGTACCTTTGAGTGATGCACGAGTTGCTAAGACAAAAGGCAAGAGAGCAAAACCTCCAACTCCATCATCATCATCATCAAATAGCTCCGAGGATGGTCTTCCAAGCTCTCGTCTTCCGCCTCATGAGTATTATGCGTCTCTTCCGGAAATAGAGAATGAATCAGCGGAGTTCAAGCAAACTAAGGGAATGTTCAAGTGCCTTGGTAGGATGATGAACAAGATTTACAAGAAGTTGGACAAATAAGGGTACTTTTAAGGAGTGTTTGGAACAATACATTATCATTAATGTTTGATACAATTTTGTTGTTTTTATTATGTAGGATGATAATATAACTTGAAACAATGGTGAATGCTAACAATTTCATGCAGGGGATAGCGCAAGTATGCTATCAAATTTTACCCATTTTCACTATAATGTGAAAATCAATAAGCCTTGCTCAAAATACATGTTCCACTATGTTTATATATATATTATCTGCTTTTCCTAACTAGAAATGTTTAGTATAACATGTTTTGAGAAGAATTTCAGGTTTCGAAAAGTCCCGACACCTAAAAACGAACTCTGTCCATTTTTCTGCACTTCACGGATCAGACGGCACCATAATTTTGGTACCGTCCGTTATGTAAATTGGTACCGCCGTACCTGTACAGACGGACCAGACGGCACCCTAAAAAGGGTTCCGGCCGTGTATGATTTTGGTGTCGTGGATCCTTCAGGTAACTTTCTCAATTTCGACTATTTCGTGATTCCAAATTACCATCCAATGCTTATAAATCAATCCTAACTTGCTTATACTCTTATTAGAACTAGTATAATTCACTTAAGTATATAAGAAATCCATTTCCCACCAAAATTCAAAAATTTGAAAAATCCACCCAAGGAGCCCTTTTGCATAAAGGAAGGAACCAAATTTTGGTACCTTCAAATCCGTGGGTGATCTGAATATTAGGAAATTCCACTCACTAGAACACATTTATTGCAAATCTTTTCTTCTTCACTCCATCTCTCTTGAATGGCTTGACTTGGGTGATATGACTAGCATTCAACCCACTTCCAAATCATTAGGAACCTCATCTCTTCAATGGCTTAACATCAAATCAAACACATTTCTCCATGATTTATCACTTCTATAAATTGAGAGGTTTTACCATGATCATCCTCACACCCTCTTCATTCTTACTATCATCTAGCAAAGACAAACCAAAGTCAAAAATGACAAAATCATCTCCAAAACCTTGCAAGAAGACCGCTAGAATTAGTGTGAGGCCTTGTTGCTTCGTTAACCTTAGCTCCTCATCCGAGTCTTCTCCACTCACAATCTCATCTCCCATCCGAGATGATACAAACCTTACCTTAGCCACACCTAATCAATCACATATTGTGATCACCACTCCACCACCAACAAAAACACCAACTTCACCTCCACCGGCACCCATCCAAACATCCAAAACACCCTCACCACCTTCACCAAGGTCTCCAACTCTCATTCCCATGGAGTTGTTTTCCACTCCACCAACCTCCCAGAATCCTTTCTTGGAGGACTTGGATGACTTGCCTCCTAGGCCAAATCATCCACCACCATTGCCATCCTTTGGCTCAATTGAGCGGATGGCTCATAAGTCACCTCGGTCATCTCTTGACCCAAACGCCCCATTAGGGCCTAAACCTCTTCTCTTCCACCCCATTCACAAAGACATTCATGGTCCTTTGTATGGGGATCATTCACTCCCCACATCAATGTCACCTCATCTTGAGGACATTGAGGAGTGTATGTGGGATGCCAATCCCACTAGAGAGGAGATTCAAACCGAACTCCACAACCTCCACCAATTCAAAGGCATGGTGGACTCTCACTTGAGTGAGACAATGCAAATGCAAAGTGCTTTGCTTGCTTCCATCATGACCACCCCAAACATTTCCACTTGTGAGCAAACGGCCCAAACCGTTGATAGGACCCGGGTTATGGTCCTTGACTTTCAAGAAGAAATGAGGTTCATCCTCAATCATATCCTTGAGCGTCTCAACGCTCTTTCTCATCCACCATCAAATTAGGATGGTTATATTTTAGCATTTCTAGTTTTCTCTTCTTAGGATTATTTTCTTTTCTTTTCTTCTTGTACTAAAACACATCATTGTGTTCCCATTTCATGATCTTTATTCATGAAAATTTTAACTAATGAATGGTGTTTTTATTATAGTCTTGGTCCTTTTACATAGTGTTTGGAAATGCTTGTGAATGATCATTATTACTAACATTTTTTTTTTTGCTTTTAATTTCACAATCCATGTATCTCCCATTAAGCACCCAATTTAGGGGGAGCTTTGATCAAGGGGGAGATAATGGCTCGGGCTCATTACATTCCACATCGCCTCTACTTTTTGTTGAGACAAAAAGGGGGAGAAAATATTGAACTTGACTACATTTTGACTTATCTTAAAAAGTCAACTGCATACTTTGACTTTCTGAAAAAGTCAACATCATACATCAACTAGTGAACACTTTGACTTTCACAAATAGTCAAACATCATACACTTGCATTATCTTTCTCTTTTCAAGTTCTAAAACTAATATTTTTATAACTCTTGCACAAACTTTGTATCTTTTATAAAAATAAAATTTATATTTTGTCCTCAACAAAAAGGGGGAGATTGTTAATACAAATATCGTCATTAAACGTTATTTATATTTTTGATCTTTACCTAAGTTTTGTTAACGACAAAAGTAAATTTAATTTGTATAAAAGCTTAAAGCTTGTCAAGTTTAATAGATATTAAAACAAGCTTTTTCAAACAATATATTCATCATTCAAGCATTTACATTTATGATTAGTAACATCTTGATATGACTCTAATCATTATGTATGATAGTAGTTTTTAGAATGTGTTAGGTTCTTAAAACCAAACACTACTTATGTACTTGCATATTTCTAAAAATAGAAATACAACATATGACATCATGTAATGCATCATGGAAATCATTGGAAGATTTCATTAGATATTTTGTGTGGATTTGTACTCTTCATATCTTGCACAATCTCACTTAGATAGAGTTAACTTTAGCAAAGATTTGATATCTTGACTGTCAGACCGGCGGTACCAAAATGGTACACGGGCGGAACCCTTTTAAGGGTTCCGCGGTCCGTGGACGCTCCTTTCCACTTTGGCTATAAATAGCAATGCCAAGCCAAGTAGTTTTTCATCCCTTTCTAACATACTCTCATACATATCTTCTCTCTAACCTTTCTAACTCAGTTTCATATCATATTAGTTATCTCTTTTGTAGCAAAGAAGATCAAGTCACATTCAAGCTTCAAACGAGAAGTTGGAAGTCTTGTTTGTTTAGTGTTGTATGATCTTGTGTTGATTCATACTTCATTGTTGTATTAAAACCATCATAATCTTGTGAGTGTGAGTGGTTAGTATTTTAGTCCTCAAAATACGTTGTGTGTGGGAGTGGTTGTACCCTTGGAAAGAACTCGACATCTAGCTTAGTGTCGGAAATAGTGTAAGCGAAGTGTAAAGGTTTTCTCCGCCGGTGAAAGGAGCTTGTTGACTAGTGAAGTTAAACTCTCGAGTGTGAGACTCGAGGAGTGGAGTAGGGCAAGGAAAAAGAGTCCTTGTAGACCGAACCACTATAAACAACTTGTTGTGGTTTGATCATTTCTTTCCTTATTTACTTCTTACATATTGCTTGCATATTTCATTAACATATCTAAGATCAATATCAATTGATCTTTTACAATAAGTTTCAAAACAAAGTTTTAATTGGTAAACTATTCAACCCCCCCTTCTAGTTTTCTACACTATATATAACACATAATCATCACATGAGACCATATAGGACAAAATGCAAGATACCGGGATAAGATACAATTGATTGAGACCATTTGACAGATAGTCATAAATTTTTATCATTATTTCTCCCCCTCAATCAATGACAGGATCTTGAATAGGCATAAGTAGTCATTGATTGGATGTGAAAAATTTATGTACCCATAGTTCCCATTGATTAACGACCTGAATGGTGAAAAAACATGTAGGCATGTTTTGAAAAACACATCTGAACTTCTGTTCGAACTTCATCTAAAGACCCGTGTTATTATTGAATGACATTTCTAGGACCGTAGATGTTATCGATACCAGAATACATGCCTTTAAAACTATTTTTTTTTCTGATTTTTCAAATTTTTATGGGTTTTTTTGAAGGATTTTGAAATTAATTAGAAATAATAAAAAATATTTTGAAAGATTTTGAAAAGATACATATTTTTTTTACAAAGTGGAAACCTTTATAGAGTATGCCAAGATTGGAAATACTCTCAAGTGTTAAGATACGAGTCCTGAGCTGAGGTGATCAGAAATCATAGTATGTGCTTATCAATTTTGACATGTTGGAGCTCCTAAATGAGGAGGCTTATTTTCTTTTGGAATCCAGATTATGAGTCTTTTGATTGAATCAAGCATTGTACCTGCAAAGGAATGAGGAGTACCTGCACTAATAACACAAGAAGGTGTGCATTTAAGTGGGTTAGTAGCAATAGTATCCAGACCTTTGGATGTCTCACAATCAACCTTAGTGTTGCCATTGGTGGTCTGTATTCAGATGGGAATCCATTTGAATCCAACATTCTACCAGTCGGTATCCACTTAAGACAAGAGCTAGGAGTGTTTGATTTCTTAGGCACAGTGGAGGATGTAACCCTTGTTCTATTCCTAATTTTTGAATCTTTGTTGTCACATCTTTTCTTAGGAGAGGGGTTAACATTTTGAGACTTCTTAGCACTAGAAGATCTTATTACATTCCTAGTCTCAAGAGTTTGAGCTTTAACCTGAGCATTATCCTTCATTTTATCGGGATTAAGTAGTGAAGTGACTGGTTTTGACAAAACTTCGTTCTCATCAACTTGGGAGGCAAGCCTTGTCTTTAAAGATTTAGTTTGTCCTGATATAAATGCAGTAGGCTGCCTAACTACAGACCGGTCTCTTGTGGAATGAGAAACTGGCTTCCCCAAGGTTGATGATTTTGCAAACTTAGTATCCACACTTTTCCCTGAGGTTTTTCTAAGTTCATTCTTTAAGGCAACTATCGCAAAACTCCTATCCTGAAGTTGAGCTTTGAGATCATCAAATTTTGCTATCAAATAGTTTGTTGGTCCTAATGACTTAGTTCTAGCTTCTTTAGCAGGGACACTTAGTTCTATGTGATGCTTTCTCAAAGTCTCATTTTCCTTTAGTAATTTGGCTACACACATTGCTAATTCATCATTTCTTGTTTTAATAGCATCAATAACATGATTATGCGTAACCAAATTACTTTTATTATGCATATTAGAAATATGATTCTTCAAATTACAGATTATCGAGTTTTTGTCCTGAAGCTGAGCTTTTAACTCGTTTATTTCAAAAAATTCACGAAATTCAGGAAATTCCGAATTTTTGCATGGTTTCATAGTTTGAAAACTTTCTTCTTTTCTTTGTATTGCAATTTCAAGTGAAGTGCAATGTTTTTCAAGTTTTGAGAATTTGTTTGAAAGTTCATCAAAAATTTTCTTATCAATCACATCATTAGTTGTGAAACACCTTGATCTCAGACTTAGCTTCAGTTACAGAACATTTATCAAGGTCATGTTCTGTGATGTAATCAGTTTGCACAAGAGTATTTTCAGATGCATCATTTAGGACAGTTACCAATAATTCAACACCTGATGTATGTTCATTCACCATTCTGTTTTCTGCATCCACTTCGTGTGTGACAGGATTTACTGAACTGCTAGTTACATCAATCTTTGTTGTTTCTAATATTCTGACTTCAGCAACACTCGATCCTTCAACTGATACATTACCCGACTCATCACAACTATCTCTCGACTACACCCGACACTTAATCACATTTTCATCTTTCTGTGTAACTTCCTCGATGTACTTCTCCACATTATCCATGAGTTGGATAAATGTCTCTATGAACATGTTAACTTCCATTCCAGTGTGCTTTTTGAACGCCATTTCAGTCATATGATAATCATAATCTGATGTGTATTCCCTATTGATGAATGGCTGAAATTGTTCGTTGATCACCTGAAGTGCAGCTCTAGAACTATCTTCTTGAACCTTTTCTCTGTCAAGTTGTTGTTCCAATTGTTCTAAGTTTAATAGTAATGCTCCCGTGAACGTTGATAATTCTTGAAGGAAAAGTGCAATAAATGTTCGTTCCATTCTCTTAGGTAGAAGTAACGTGAGGTGTGAATGAAGTTGTCGATAAGGTTCAATGCAACTTTCCTTTTCCTTAGCATTCTGCAACCTAGGTTGGTGCACTTCTCTCTCTTCTGAACACGAAGATCTCATATCCTCATTGATTGATTCAATCATCTTTAACCGTTCAGTGTAGCAAACATTTTCATTGTTGTCCACATCATCATACAATTTAAGCAATCACTGGATCAGGAGTGTACGACATGATGTTGTTGTGAATTTGAACGTGTTATGATAAAAGTTAGATCGATTCAATGATTAGTGATTGTATGTTAAAAGGGATATTGATGATTGGATTAGGTGATTGATGTTAATTAATGATTTGAATGTGTTTGAATGACAAGTCTCAATTCTTGACAAATCGCAGACCCATCAAACCTCAATGATGACAAACCGCTGGAATAGCAAAACGCTTAACACAAACCGCTTCTGTCAAACCGCTTCTGTCAAACCACTTATGTCAAACCGCTTCTGTCAAACCGCTTCTGTCAAACCGCTTCTGTCAAACCGCTTCAATCAAACCGCTTTACGCAAACCGTTGGATTACCAAGACGCTTGACACAAAACGCAGTTGGACAAATCGCTTTACACAAACCGCTTAGTACTATTGTCCTTTCTCCTAACAAATCGCAGTGACAAAAAGACAAACCGCATCCAAGAATGCTATCCGAGACACAAAACGCATAGATGAAAAACGACACTTTTTCACATAAAATCACCTACAAATCACCCTTTTGAACGTTTTTGTTTGGTTTCTTTTGCACAACTTGATCCTAGAAGGTTATATCTTTCTTAAAAATACTTACTTTAACATCAAAAACATGAAAATCAAAAGAAGTCACTTATGAGAGCAAAAACCTTCCAAAACCAATCTTTTTAATCTAAACCACCAAGATGAACGCACATACAACCTAGTTAATCAAGCCATGTACTCTGATACCAATTGTAGTATATTGGATATCATAACACTACAAGTAATCTAGCAAGTATTCGTGTGTAGTTCTAGAGAGAGAAAAAGAGTGATGGGATGTTCTAGAGAGATAAAAGAAAAGAAATGTTAGATTACCAAATGAACATCCAACCCTCTCCCTTGTGGGGAGAGGGCTATTTATACATATGTCTACGCCCTCCTTCGGGCTGTGGATCAGGCATACAGTGGGTAAAGACCCGTCCTTCTTCCACGGTGTTACTTATACTACTTGTAAAGTAACTAATATAACGTTATCCCTACGAGCTAAAATATGCTAGACTATTGTTGGGGTGACCGACACTTCAATACGAATTTTTCAAATCTTAACAAAGTAGTTATTTCTACTTCTACTTTAAGATAGGATGATGTATATAGATGGTAAATAATGAATCAAATTATGAGTTTAGCTTAAAGTAATATGGGTAAAAAAGACATCTTTCTATCACATAAGCAAAAATAGCATATAGCAACCTAGACTTTGTAAAACATGTGACCATCTGTCTAGCCATATACGCAACACAAGTGAACCGAACATTCAATACCCATGATTGCCTAAATGAGCAAAATTCATGTCGTTTTGTCTCACATGGTATATTAGTAACTCATATTCTCTTATAAAATTAGAAATCAGGGTAACATTTAGAAGTTGGCAGTATAATTATATGGCTTACTTATAATTCTGTAACGGGGAAAAATCATCGATTCTCCATTGGGATCCCCGTTTTCTATCGAGGACGGGGATGGGGACGTAATTGTGACCCCCGACGAGGATAAGGACAAAGATGGGGATAACTATTTAACTTCGGAGATGAAGATGGTATCAACCATTTCCCGCATACCCGGCCCGTTGACATCTCCACATCTAACAAATGAGTTTTTCTGAAATGAAATTATTGTCGTCACTTTGTGTCGTGTGGTGGACCTTGTTATAAAAACCATTTTAATATTTGGCGAAATGCACATCTTCCTTAAACACATTCCAAGAACCCTAACAATAGGATCTTTGGAGCTAATATAAAAATTGTCTGAAATCTGGTACTTAGTATTTAGATCTGCACATATCTCTTTGTTTTCTTATACAACTGGGATTCAGCTCTCAACTATATTCACATTCAATTCATGTACGCATTATCTATTTCTGTTTCTTTTTTTTTGTATACATCTATGTTGTTTTTAATTTCATGATATCACCAATGCAATATTTATGTACATAATGTGTTGAACAAATTACTAAATTAACTTATTTTTATCCACGTTGGAATGTCTGTTTATGAATTTGCGTCCGCGAGTGTTTGTTTAAGCTTTTTTACACGCTTATGAGCATTTTTTTTATGTAAGTTTATTACGGAGTATGTCATAGCAAACTTATATTTTCAAAATAAGCCGAAAAAATCATGCTTATAAAAATGGGTCGAAAACAAATAACCTTAAACAAACACCCCCTATCTGATGAGCTAACACAAATTTGATTTACTCATAAATAAAATGAGTCTGTGTTTGGTACTTTAAGAAGTGGTCCCCTTTGACGTTTCTTGAAACTTGTTTGCATTGTTAAAGAATTGAACTTTTTATGTGCCTTTAACTTGTAGTGATATATGGTTATGTTATCAAGATGAAAATCGATGCAGCGGTTATTACTCTAGAGTTTATTTGTTTGGAGGTGTTTTGTTAGAGTTCCGCTTATTACGTAGATCAATAAGTTATCTCCTAAGAAATGACTATTGTTGCAATCTGTAATATTATAGGTTCTTTAAGGGGGGTGTTTGGAATTACTTATCTAATTATCTTATCCTCTCGATTTTAAGCAAAGGCCCTTTTGTTTCTTCCAAACTCTTTCTGTTTATTAGCTTAATTTGAGGTAAAAAAAAGTTGTTTCTCATAAGGTCAGGAAGTTCTCATTTGAGATGAAATCAAATTTATGTTTTATCATCAAATCTAACCTTTTTTGGGGTAAAGGGGATTACCCCGGTAAATTTTATCAATACTAGAATCAAACGTTGTATACAATGAAATGTGGTGACTACCACATTAAAGGAAAGCCAATGCACTACCTTCATGTATCCGACATGCTGGTACCATGAATAAACAAAAACTAGACCAATACAAAATCTTTTAACAAAACTACGGCCCGGAACGCAGCTAAAAATGCCACACCCTTGAGCCGTGACGTGGTTAGAACAGAATCACCATGGAATACCACAGAACAGATGCTGATATTCCATGCACAACAGCGGCCACACGGCACCCACTATATATCATTTTCTACCATTCAACTCGCCACATAATGATCATCTTGGTTGTTTGCATTGCCAAGGTTTTCATTTAGCTTCCATTCTAGCTGTTCCAGTGTTCTTTCCCCTTTACCAAAACGCCTATTGTTTTTATTCTTGCTAATTGTAATACATTGCTGCTGAAAACACCAATCTTCTAGTAATGCTCAGTAGTGATCTACCTTTTCATCGTGGAATGAGATATGTTGTCACTTATTGCCATGAATCTGTGATTCCATTGAGCCGAGCATGCAACTTCATGTTTTTCCAAACCTTCTTAGACACATACATTAAAAAATCGTATGATCAAGAGGAACAATTTGTTCTTGCAAAAGCCGCGCTTCCCATTGTTTGCTTGGTCCTATGCTTTGAGCCTATCTTGGGTCTTTCAACTATTGACCCATAAGCAACCATTGTATAAATGTATGTCTCGGAATGCAATGATTGAACCAAACTAACCGTCACCAAAGAACTTCATTTCACATAGGTTTTAGGACCTCGCAAACGTTCCTGATTGAGAATCCCATCACCTTCCCCTCAAGATTTTTCCATTAATGAACTTCCCGGGTCTCTTTGTTAAGATGTATAGGAGCGATATTCTGAAAACCCTGTATTTGATTAAAGTTCTCCAACAAATTATCTTTTGAAAGTAAGCAAATCTAAACACTATTTCATGAAGTGCTTATATGTAAGCGGCTTATAAATGCTTATTTGTAACCGCAAGCATAAAACAAATTAAGCAATTCCGAACCTCTAAGAACGGGTCGTCTTTGACTTTTCTTGAAACTTGTATGAACATTCTGATTGTTGGTGTCTTCTATGTGTCTAGTTAGCAAGTATATTATGGTTAAGATGAAATGAATGCAGCGGTTATTACTCTAGCAATTTATTTGTTTGTTGATTTAGTTAGAATTGAGGTATTCAAGTTGTGCGTGATATGTATCGCTATGATGCATTATATATGGCCTAGACTGCTTATGGTTTATGCTTTTTCAGACAAAGAAATATCGGTGTAATAAGGTATATAAAGTGACAACTGTTGTGATTGACGTATTCGGTTTTGGTATCTGAATAAGCTACCAATTATGGAGCACGAGAAGAAGAAAAGACAGAAGAAAAAGAAGAACAAGCAGAGTAAAGCAAACGAGAGTGCGCCCACTGGTGTTGGGGAACATCCTAACTTGAATTCTGAGATAGCAGATGTCCAGAACAAGGTTGTGCTGCAAATAGTTACTGATTCAGATAGAGAGTCTATCAGTGGAGCCGAAACAGTAAGTTTATTCTGTATGGTCTACCTGTCCAACTAGATTTTGTTTTGGAAAAACCTTCTATATTTTATTTGTTTATGGGAAATTAGAGCGAGAAAAGCACCTAAATGCTATAACAATAACACTAAAATCAGTAGGGAATTACCAATACAAACACTTTGATAGAGGTTTGCTTGTTCTGAGTTTCGTTTTTCTTCTATTTTTGAAGTTATTAAAGGTTCACTATGGTTGAGAGAGAGAGTGAAAATTTGGCATCTGATATCTAAAGGAACGGGTACCCACATGGCCACATTTTAGTTTAAGAACTGTTGATGCACTTGTTCATAGCAAGCAGGAATAATACATTAAGTGGTAGTTCGATTTTGTATTACCTTGCTTTGGCTAAATAGATTACAGCCTCATTTTCGGTCGGTTCTTCTTTATCCCAAATTTCAGCAACTACCTCTTTAGTTGTTTATCCTCGGGCCAAATGTATGCCGGTGATTTAAGAATGCCTGCTTAGTGTCAAACACGCAAACTTGTTCAATTTCTTGGCCAAGAATGTGTAGGTCCAAAGTAATGGATCTAAGTAGCCTTTATAAGACGATAATCAACTTGAATAAATCCAAATCAATTATATGAAGAACTCTTATCAATGAGTACTTAGTGTTAATGCGGAATCTTAACACAAACAAGAACACAATTACTATTAAACTTTACTAAACTTCTATTATCAATCGTTCTAATAAACTTGTAAACTTGTACAAGACATAATGCCTTAGGGTTCATTTTATACACTAAGGAAACCCTAGCATCTCTACAAAACGTGTGAAAGGATATACATATCTTTTCCTAAGATATCTCTAACGCGTACATATCCTTTCCTACTATATTTCTAACAAAACTATTTTGTTTCATAAATAGAACTAACTACTAAATAGCTAAACAGTACTAACTATGTTCTCCGAGACTTAACATTAGTACTGGCAGACTTAACTAAGACAACTAGCCAACCAGACTAGACTTAACTAATAACAATAGCAGTATTATTAAGTCTGTTACATACATAATTCCCAACATAATGTACTTTGCTTGCGATAATCTATGTATAGTAAAAAAGGCATTAATCGTTTAGGCTACTTGTGTTAGTTACCTTATTTACTCCAGGTCATAAACTCATATAACAGACTAACAGTAGGTCATAAACTCACATTGAACACCTGAGAAATGCCCTTATTAAGCCTATTAACGCCTGATTGCTGCTTTAATGAGTACTTAGTGTTAATGAGTATAAATATGAAGAACTCTTATCAATGAGTACTTAGTGTTAATGCGGAATCTTAACACAAACAAGAAGAACACAATTACTATTAAACTTTACTAAACTTCTATTATCAATCGTTCTAATAAACTTGTAAACTTGTACAAGACATAATGCCTTAGGGTTCATTTTATACACTAAGGAAACCCTAGCATCTCTACAAAACGTGTGAAAGGATATACATATCTTTTCCTAAGATATCTCTAACGCGTACATATCCTTTCCTACTATATTTCTAACAAAACTATTTTGTTTCATAAATAGAACTAACTACTAAATAGCTAAACAGTACTAACTATGTTCTCCGAGACTTAACATTAGTACTGGCAGACTTAACTAAGACAACTAGCCAACCAGACTAGACTTAACTAATAACAATAGCAGTATTATTAAGTCTGTTACATACATAATTCCCAACATAATGTACTTTGCTTGCGATAATCTATGTATAGTAAAAAAGGCATTAATCGTTTAGGCTACTTGTGTTAGTTACCTTATTTACTCCAGGTCATAAACTCATATAACAGACTAACTGTAGGTCATAAACTCACTTTGAACACCTGAGAAATGCCCTTATTAAGCCTATTAACGCCTGATTGCTGCTTTAAAATTTTGCTTTGCGGTCATGTCCTGTTGAGGCTGAGAAATCCTCTTTGAACAAGATAGAGGTAAGAACTTGTTTAATATTTTATCTATTCAATAAGATGTTTCTGAATAATGTGTTACAAGCAACTGCTTATACTTTTATTCTCTATATAATCTCCTATCTATCCTTTGTCATGTGTTACCCATCCAATTTGCAGGCTTCCCTTGGACAAAAAATCAGAGATTTGCAAGAGCAATTGGACGTGCACATGCAAAGGGAGGTAATACATGATTTCATTTAGAAACTGATTTGATTATGCCAAAAGGTTGATATGCTTACGGCATTCTGCTATGTTATCTTATCTTCATGGCTAGTGTAGATTCATGTAGGTCTTACATTTAGCTGTCCTCAGCTAGTTTGGATTAAAGGTGCGAATGAGCTGTGTTGTATAATATGTGGTCAATTTGCTTTAAGTGTCTTATATCTTTACTCGAATGCATCATTTTCAACTTGCTAAAATTCTTTTTTATGCTTTTTTGTTGTTGCATGGTTTCAGGCAGATCTAGAGAAAGATATATTGCAATCACAGAAAGAAAAAAGCATATGGCATCATAAAGAGGTGATGTGACCTACCTATCTAACTAAATTATGTTAATTTTTATATTTTCTTTTTTCTTATGGGAAATCAAGCGCTCATAAAGAAACTCTTGCTTCGATCATCAGACTGAGCTTGAGACAAGACTTCTACAATTACAAACTGAAAAAGAGTCTTGGCTTAAGAAAGAGGTTGGTTCCGAACATCAGATTAGTATATGCAATCTGTCTTTCTGGGATTTTGACATGTCAGTGCACCAATAACATGCAAACGTCATTGCGATAGTTGTAATTGACATCAGTGTTATGTGCAGGCTGGTTACGAGGACAGAGTAAATAGGTTGGTTGAAGAAACAGCCAGTTTACGCTCTACAGCGGTAGTGGTTATTCTGTTTTATACTTTATCAGCTTATGGTCACATTGTTCGCGCAAACTTTTTTGCAACTAGGATTTGAATTTTTAAAGGCTTTGAGGAAGACTTGGTTTTTAATTGTGCAACTTCAAAATCTTGGCAGGTGAGCCTAAAAGAAACACTTATCAAGATGGAGGAAGAAAACGTTAAACTGGCACAAAGAGAGGTAGGTAACACTTAAAGTAAGAGCAATGCCGCATCCACAAAGAGTTTACAAAATTATACCCACAAAAGGACTTGGCATGTGTAGTGATCCAATCATTTTGTATAATAATCTCTCTTTCTTCTTTCTTACCATCCACAATTGATTGCCAAGTCATTGTGTAGATATAATTTTGTAAACTTTTTGTGGATGTATCATTTCTCTTTGCGTGTATTGTTTTTTTTAGTTTGTAGTTAGTCGTTAAAGCTTATTTATGTTGACTTGAGCGACACTCTAGCTTTAGAGACTTAATAAATAACCCTTGATACATCTCAATCCTATATAACCTAGTGTTTATGATTTCTAAATATGCTTGCATATTTTATTATTTTTTATTTTATTATGTTTATTTTTTTTGGGTAAAGGGTTTACCCCAGTAAAATATTTTTGCAACTCAAAACGTTTGAGTACATAAGAATGTGGATGTGTTCCACATCTACCTTGAACTAAGCACTAGCACTACTTTATACACAAACAACATAAAACAAACCAATTGCATGTCAAACTTCATTAGGCACGCTTCTTCAATGGATCACGTATCTTGGACATCCAACTTTGCACAACCTTCAATATTTCAACCATTTCCACGCTCATAAAGCATAAAATGTCTTGGCATCTTCCATGCTTTTAGCAACCGAGTGACTTGAGATGTATTCTTGAATCGAAATGTAAGTAACTTAAAGCGAACCGTAGTAATAATCACATCGCGAATTTGATCAACAATTCGAGTCCTTTCCAAATAGCCGAAGCAGCAGCAAGCAACAATAGAGCAAATAACACTTCTAGCTGACTTCGAACGAGCAATAGGAATGATCCATGCAATAATATCATCCCACCTTGCTCCCACCTTGCTGAGATAGGATGCATACTAGCCAATGGTTGTACCCGAGACCGAGACCATACCTCTAAAGAAAACGAGCACTCAAAAAATAGGTGAGCATGGGAATCTGGTTGTAGTTTACACAGCGAACATCTAAGCAGGTTTAAGTCGATATTATCACCGACATCACATTGCCTTAATAGATCTTGTCTTCAATTTCTTCCTAAAAATCAACCAAATATGGAAAGCATGTCCTCGAATACAATGAGGAAACCAAACTATATGTGACCAAGTTACTTCATCACATCGATCTTAATGGTGTCCCATACATGACTAACCTTAAGACCAATAAGATTTCCATTCCTATCACACCACACCAATGTATTCAATAAGATGAGGAGGATGAATAAGAGTAAAATCTGAAATCGATCATACTATGTTTCTGGCCATAGCCAATTACCATCCCTCACAATGTGCCCTCACAATGTCCGCTATCTTGTAATTAATGGTAAAACCAACACGATTTATGTCACGAACAATAAGATGCCTTCTAAGAGGACATTGGTAAGACTAAGAATCGAACCAAGCCAAAGTAGACTTACCGTTCCCAGTTTGAGACCATATAAATGGCCGAATTGTATTATGAACTTAAAGCAGCTTCCTCTCCCCAACTCATACCACCAAGGAGAAACATCCCAAAAGCTTTGCCCTTTGAGTTTATACGAGTGAACCCAACAGACCCTTAAAGATTCCCTAAGTGTTAATATACTCCAACTTTGACTATACTATACAACCAAATGAGCAAGTATTATGTAATATAAACAAAAGTACTTAAGGTCAAAGTTGTAAAGACGTCAATAACACCAAGCCCTCCTTCATATTTCGGAACACATATCGATTCACAGGAGACTTTATTCTTTCCTTTCTTCATTTCCCCTTGGCACCATAAAAAACTACGCATTAGTTGTTCAATATTAGAAATAATATGCGCACGAAGAATAAATACCGAGGCCCAGTAGATGTGTATATATGATAGAACCGACATGACAAGCCGGAGACGACCCGCAAATGATAAAAATTTGTTCTTCCAATCACTTATACGGCTTTGCACCCTCTCAACTAGCACTTTAAAATTCCATTACAATAATCTAGAGGCAACAAGCGGCACTCCAAGGTACTCGAGTTGGCACCCCATGATGTTGGATTCGTGTACTATTACTAAGTGTATGCAATCTTGGGGTTGTATGGATTATGCACGCGCTTTGATTGATATAAAGGCTGATCGACCTCTTAAGGATACTATGGTGATTTCAGTTCCTAAGCCGGATGGAAACAGAATTACATTGCATACAGTTAAGGTGGAATATGAATGGAAACCTCCGAGATGTGGAACTTGTCTGGTTTTTGGTAATAATGATGAACAATGTCCTAAACGTGCTATTACTGATTTGAAAAAACAAGTAGGAACGGGTCATGATGGGTTCCAACCTAGGACTAGGAAGGCATTTCGTAGGCTTGTGGCTAGTAAACAAGGAGCGAAAGTGGATCATAATCAGCATAAGAAGCCGAAATTTAAACCTGCTACATAGAAATCGGTTGGTGCTAGTAGTTCTAAGGCTAGTACTCCAATTTCTAATGTTTTTGCTTCATTTCTGTTCTTTATGTTTAGTTTCTAATTTTATCATCTGGAATCCTTCATTTATACTCTTTTAGAAAATTTACTGATATTGCTACCCAATATTGCACAATAAGATCTCTTAATATTAATGGTCAACAAGTGAGAGATGTTCCAAATCCAATACTGTAATGTGTGCACCTCTTGTTGGAGCTTTAGAAAGCGTGCACCCCCTAACTTACTGGATACATGGATTTTGGAGGGAAGAGAAGCACCTTTCATTAGTTGATGTGCGTTGTTTTTTTGGTTTGTAGCCTAGCAGATAGTTATGACTGGACTTTAGCCATTTTTATATGAATTCAGCAAGGAGTAAACTGTGAAGTGTTAATTCATTGCATAGGGGGGACGGTTTCAGGGCCAGACTCTTAAGTAAGTTGTAACGAGTGTTTTGGCCGCTGCTATTATTGGTAGGGTTAACACTGACTCTAACTGTTTGATGAGTTAATAAATGCTTTGATTAGTATGTCAGTTGTCAAGATAATATATGGATACAATGCACTCCATCATAGTTAATAGCAATTTGAGGTTTTCCATGCTAAAGCAATTTGTAAACTCCTGGCTCTAACTAGCTTCTGGTATCATAGGCTAACATAAATTATGGACTTATGCTGACAAAGTAGTTTTTTTCTTGTGTAGCATGTCACTGAAAATGAGAAAATGCGTTCACAGCTGGAATCTGCACAAGCACTCGTCCAGAAATTGGTTTCTGAAAATGAAAATCTTGTTGACAAGGTAATTACGTGAGCAGTTGCACCCTACAGTAAAGAAAAATGATAGATAGGCCTAAAGATGGACCTAAAGATGGACCTAATGCTTAAATGACTTGTACAATTATGTAATTGTACAAGTCATTTAAGCATTAGGTTCATCTTTAGGTCTATTTATTAGGCCCATGTATCATTGCTCTACAGTAAAATTAAGCATTTAATTTCTTTAAGGGCTGTCAGTTAGAGGTGTCAATATGGGCGGGTCAGACAACAAGTCAAAATGGGCTAAAGCTGAATGCTGTCAATTTTTGTAAGGTCTAAACAGGTCTGGTTTGGTTGACCCACAAGCACTTCTTTGTCAATTTTGAAAAATGATAATAATAAATCTTCGAGTGGAAGCGATTTAGGAGGCTGCAAGTATTAAAAAATCGTCTGGCTTTCAACCAGTATGGTTTTTCTTTCAACCCATATGATTTGACCTAATAGAGATAACACACATCCCAAATCGACCGATTCATTTGTAAATGGATCCAAATTGCACATTGTCAATATGAATCTAGAAACATTCTCGCCTGTAAGACATGTTGATCAAATTAGTATATGCTCTTATTTATTTAGCATTTTGCAGTTTAATAACTTATATTTCTACTTCATATAGTATAGCGGAAACTCCAGGATATATTGGTATTTATTTTCTAATTCAATTCAATAATCTGCTATTAATGTAATTGCAGGTGAATCTCTTAAATGCTGAGCTTGACCAAAAGAGTGCTACAACCCGATCATCTATACTTGTTAAACCAGATGATCCAATGATAAAAAGTTCCATAGCTGCTGACATTAATAAAAATTCAGCTTCTGAGACCGATCCAATGCAATCGTTAGCAGAAAAATCAGACACAATCAGCGATTTGGGTCTGTCATCTGAAGCCAGAGACGGAGTGGTATCAGATAAACATATGGAGCCTTTGAAAGATGAGGTTACTGTAGTAAAGAGCAACAATGTGGATCATATGAATGCAGAAGGTTCTGATTTGAATACAATTTCTAGAGCAAGCATCGGAGAGATTGTGCAAATTTCACTGGATGAGAATGATGTTGCAGCTCCCACCACATCAACAAATTTTCCTGTGCCTGAGAAAGCTGATCCTGTGGCTCTGACAGATGCTCCCCTCATTGGTGCTCCATTCCGCTTGATATCATTTGTTGCCAGATATGTCAGTGGAGCCGACTTGGTCCAGAAGTAAGCTCCAGTTTCATCATTACATTTTACTATTTCAGAGGAATTATACGTGCACCAAGAAAAACGATATGATGGTTTTATATGATTTTAGCAAACAAGTAGGAAAATTGTCAAAATTGTTTCCCCATAGTAGATGAGAAAGATAGAGTGGGGAGATTTGTGGTGTTCTGCAGCGACTATTTAGCGATATACCAACAGATAGAAGTCAGATTGGATAAACTATACAGTGGATACCAATTTCTTTGCTGGTGTTTTCATGTTATCCACTTGGAATAAAGGACTATTTGGTTTGTCTTGCTTGTTCATCCTCTGATATGTGGATGCTGTCTGTAATTATAAGTAAAAATGAATAAACACTAAACACACATCATTGGGCTTTAGGCCCAATGTTATTACTTTAGCCCACACACTCACTTGGGCTTACGGGCCCAAGTTTACCCATTACTAAAGCTTCATGGGCTCCTTAGCCTATTAGGCAACTCAAAGCCCAAATCATAAACACAAGACATAACATAACATTTAGTTTACAACTTTAAAACAATACTTTTCGACACGAACGTATACGACCAAATTGAGGTTACCTAAACCTCTTTAGTGACTTCAAAAATCATTTCGTTTAGACAAAACAAAAAAATATGTCTAAGTCTCCACGACACTTTATGTGTCGTGGTACACATAACGTCACTCGCTGTGAGTGTCGTTAAACCAACATTTTCTCAAATAGTAACCATGGTCAAAACTAATATCCTTCTTCAATATTATTTATCAAAAATGTTTTATGACACTTCGACCTCGGCTAAACGCCTTGGTTCATCAATACTCGTGGTGAGTCACGGCTCACACCAACTAGCATATTAACATATCAAGGCTAACAATAGACACCACAACATCAACAATAATCCAAACACACCACGTCTACATTCCAAACTCGACCACGCCAAAAAAATCTAGACTCGGCTAATCAAATACAGAACCAAAGTCCCACGACACTTTATGTGTCGTGGTACACATCACGACATACCCCGAGTATGTCATTTTTCAGTTTCAAAAATAATCCACGAGTCTATATGACCCTCTAGTGGTCGTATAGCCCAATCATTACCACGAATAACCTCCCTCTAGGTGTAATCAAAATCTCAAACGTATCACAACTCGATTGAAATAATTAAACATCATTACAAGGACTCGAATAACCATCAACATCATCAAACAACATACAACTCAACATAAATAATAAACATGAACACAAAATAACAAGAATATACACGAGTCAACTCAACTCGTGAGTTGACTCGGACGAGTAGAATTGACTCAGAAACGAGTCGGGCGAGTTTTGTTTTAATAGCATCGATCCACACGAGTTTGAGTTAGATAGTTTTAATAGTTTTAACATGAACATCGTTTTAGGTTTTATAAATCTGATTAGGGTTTAGTGAAAATGAAATAAATAAAAATAATGGTGACGCGTGAGCTTACCAACGAGGGAGAAAGAGAGGAGAGGGGTGGTGGCGGCTTCACAACCACAAATCAAACGAAACCCTAGTGCGAACATTTTCACTAAACTCGTACAAAACGACCTTTGATTTTTATTCTTGAACAGCAGAGGCGTGGAAGATAGGTGGTGGCTGATGGTGACGGCGCCGGAATTTGTCCAGAGGTGGTGGTGGTTGTGGTGTAAGTTATTGATGGTAGTGGATAAAGGTGACGATGATCGTTGTTGTGGAGGGTGGCGTGGTTGTGGTGGCGACAGCCGACCGGAGGTTCGTCGGAGAACGGAAAACCGCTTCTGAATATTAAATTCCGATGATGTGGAGTTGTGAAATGAGGATTGGTGTGCTTATATACTCCCTTGAGGGGCTGAACGCGTACAAACGAAACCATAGGGAGTGGAGGTGTAAATTTATAGAAGGGTAGGAATTGTAAGTGTAGTAATCTTTTATAAATAACCCTGTGGGCCCCATTTGACGTAGTAAACATTTGTTTTAAATTACGGGAACTTCGCCATTGCTTCCAGAATGATTTTTTCGATAAAAATAAGTATTTACACGTGTGTATTTTTTATTTTTTATTTTATTTTATTTTATTTTTTTTTGTAGATAATATAATAATTTTATCTAGATTGTTTTATAAGCTTACGGTTGTGCCGGAACGCGATGTGTGTCGTTTTCTCGTTTTCAAATTCGATAAGTTTCGAAAATGGAAAAATAAGTATAATTTATTGTAAAACCAAGTTTGAAATATTAAGGGTTGTTATAGTCTACCCCCGTTAAAAAAATTTTGTCTTCAAAATTCAATTGACTAAGGACCTGAGCTTGATCGGATAGTATTCACCCTTTGTTTATGTTGCACACAGAAGACTACGGGTGTGGGTGTCAACCCAAATAGTACCGGGTGCTACTTCCCAAGTGGTACTATCAATACCTCCTAACCTCTTGCAATCACACAATGAAACCACATAATAATCACACATTAATGCAAGCTTCCCGTCCTTGAGTAAAGCCATCAAAAACCTTAAGCAAATTTTTAGGTAGCTTAAGTTGAGCCTCAACTTGAATTTAAGCTTAAACCCACAACTCATCAAACAAGAACTGTTAGGAATTAGAAAATTCCATGTTAAAGTGTCGGTCATCCCAATTATAAGTCTAGCATATGTTAGCTCGTAGACGTGTCGTTTGTTACGTTATTTAGTAGTTTATTTGTTTGTCGGTAGCGTAGTTTAGTTTAGAGCAACACCGTGGAGGAAGGACGGGTCTTTACCCACTGTATACCTGATCCACAGGCCGATAGGAGGTCGTATTTCTTGTAACTATAAATACCCCTTCCATCCATGGAAGGGGTGGAGCTTTTCTTTCAATCTAACCTTACATTTGTTGAACCAAGTCTCTACCAAGAAACTCCCTCTCTCTACTTTCTCTCTCTAAAATGTCTAACATGTATTTTGATCATCCAAGACCACCCGAATCATCAACACAATAATATTTGGATCCTAACAATTGGTACCAGAGCCAAGGTTTTATGTTTTGATGATTTAATGTGGTCTTCGAATCTTGTGTAAGTTGTTTTTGGTACTGTTTTTGATGTTTTACATATCTTTTGGTCAAAAAAGTCTAATGGTCTATCAATAGTTACATGTCTTGTCTCATTATTTTGTCCAGATATCATTATTTTGTCACAATCTGTATACTGTCTAATGGTCAAAAAAAGATATTGTTATATGGTAAAAAAAATATATATATATCAACGAACGAAAGTATTGTTATTTGGTCAAAAAGTCTAATGGTCTATTATTTTGTCGTAGATATCAATCTGTATGTCTTTGTTCCATACCGTGACTTTTGGATAGTCTAATGATGTAGTCACTTTCATTTGGTCAAAAAATGGTCATGTTTTAGAGGTCAAAACATATACAGATTTCTGTCTTTCTGGGTTATTCATCATAGCGACTTGTTTTTTATGGGTCATTCATCATGGCGACTTGTCTTGACAAGTCGTCCAGATTCGTTGAATCTGGTCTTAGCGAGTTGTGGTGACAATACAGTAGCGACTTAGTGTCAAAATACTCTGCTAGCGACTTGTGACTAATGGTAGCGACTTGATATTTATCAAGTAGCGAGCTGTGTTTAGAAGATGTAGCGACTTGCCACGTATCTAGCGACTTGACTAGTATCTAGCGACTTGACTCATGATCTAACGACTTGTGTTGACAGAAAGGTAGAAGAAGACTTTGACTCAAACCAAGACCACATAACAAATAACATATACCATCTTGACCTCAGTTTCATTATACATCATTGCCAAGATTACCAACATCAACATGAAGCAGATTCAAATCTTAAACATAAATCAAACATCATTCAAACACCTATATCTACTCACAAATATATATTCGATCTCAGCTAATTTTTTTCTTTGTGATACTGTCACAAATCAGACTTCAAGAGTCCAACACAAGAAAGAATGGGTCATCATTGATCAATCCTTGTTGTAATATCCGTAAATATGGTCAAAGAATATAACATGTATGTTATTTCTTTTCCCATGACTCGTTCATAATGGGTATATACAAGTTTCAAAAGTCATGGGCGGACAATCTAAATCAAATGGATATTCACTAGATCTCAGATTTATGTCACGTGTTCTCAAAGTTTCATACAAAAATGGTTAAGGACATGAGACAACACTTCATCATTAATCCATGAAGTACGAATATAAAGATTCAAGTTTATAACAATTTCGTTATACCTTGCTTCTTTGTTTCGTGTTATTATGACCAACTACCAACACAAGACTTAAAACTTACCTTTGCTCTCGGTGTTTGATCTTGTGGCCGGTACAAAACCGTATGCCATCCCTGTGGCATGGTTATTACGAGAATATAAGGGAGAAAATACTGTTATTGTGATGAGCAGATTATGGTCGATTAATATCTCTCCTGTGTTGATATTGTTGAGAGAATATTTAGAAAAGAGGCGCAGTTTTTTTAATATGTTTAGGGTTGCTAAAGTTTAGGACATTAGGTGTTTATGGTGCGTTTTTATACTCCCGGATCATTAGGGTTACATGCTATTGGATCATGTATTTGCTCATGGGCCGAATGGTACTCCAATTGGAAATGGGCTGGACTATTTTGGGTTAACTGAAAACCTTAGGCCACGTCATTTAATCAGTATATATAATCACTTCATGGGTCAAATGATTAGACCAATCGTAAAATTTGTGTCAATTTATTCATGTGTTAAAAAATTGATTTGTATGCGTGAAAAAATTTGTGGGGAAAATCTTTGATATAATTTTGAGGTGAGTGTTTATGACAAATGAACTTTGGGATGAGATGCTTCACGTTTAATGAATAAGGTGTATACTATTGTCATGGGCTGTGATAGATTAATATTGGGCCTCGCGACTTTTGGATATTGGTCTCGTAGACATTATCTAACATTTGAGTGTATAGGTCGTGAAGTGAGTTTTAAAATGGACCTCATGTGATATGGTGAATGTGATATCGTGAGATTTGATGTTAATTACTAAACCAGGGATTAGACTATTTTTGGGTTAGTATCATTCTTTGTTGGGCCGGATTTGATTATGTTGGATTAGACTGGGCTTAATGGATTTTTGATCGGGTCCCATGGGCTTATACGAATGAAATGGGCTCAAGTAAATTGCAAGTTAGATGTTAGGCCTAATATTATTATTATGGACCGAGTCATTTCGTGCTAATTGAATCGGATCGCTTTTAAGTGGTGATATCTGATATTGGATATATTTTTGGTCCATGCCTTAGTTGGATAGTGTTTCATGCTCTTGAATTTGGATTTATGGTCTATAGTCATTTATGAGGATACTATTTCACGGCTTGAATTGGTTATTGAACAAAGTTGACTACGGGGCTGTTTGTACGGTATTTCTTATTTGGATTTGAAGTAAGGTTTTTCGGGCACGTGTACTTATTTCGTCTTCTTTCTTTCTACCCTTCCGCGAAGATGACTTGTTTGGGCATTTATTGGATGTGATAAAGACTTGGCTATTTAGTTACGGATGTGATTCTTTCTCGCTTGACCCACAACGTTGTTATCACTTCGGTGTCTCACTCAGTTGAGAATGTCAAGAGGTTTTGTACATTGGGTACACCGTTTCTTTTTCACGAGGATTCATACAAGTTTAAGTAACAAATCTGAGGAATTCTACTTCATGATCAAGTTTGGTATATCGGGTTTACTTCTCCATGTGGTCACTACAACATCCGACAGAATGCGTGAATGATGTGATTACCAAAGTGTTGATTGGATGGTTGATGATGTTGTTGATGTTGGATAATGAACCGTTGATGAACCGCTGCATGTTCCCCTAAAACAGATATTCACCAAAACCTAAGTTATCATAACACATTCAAGCTGACATTGTTTACGGTTTTGTCTTGATTTTGTAAAATCCCGCGAAAGAATCTATTTCTCGGTTTAAATCATAGACTTGTAAAATCCCGTGACAATGGAAACATCCTGGTAATTTTAAACTGCATTTCCGGATCTATCTTACGGTTTATTCTTGGTTTTGTAAAATCCCGCGAAAGAAACTATTTCTCGGTTTAAACCATAGAATTGTAAAATCCCGTGATGATGGAACCATCCTGGAGAAAGGAAAGCGTATTTCGGGATATTATCTGATATTGGTGCTACGATTTCTGCTTCGAAGAAGGGATAAAAGGGTGTACTTCATGAATTGGATGTGTGTTTGGATATTTGTCATGGCAGTTTGGTTATTACATGGTTTTACGGGGTTATGTGCTTTTAACCATGGTCGGGATGAAACCATTATCAAAGTTCACTTTTAAGGTCAAAGGAGGCTAGAACCCTTTTTAGACATAACGAACCTAAGCCGTTGGCATTAGAGGTTAAACAGTTGTTGGGTTGACAACACATTTATCATAATAAAATATAAATAATTTTGAGTTTATGAAAATCTTAACGGTTGGCGGTTGACCGCTTATTTTATTCAATTTTAGATCGATTTACTTTGGTCAGGTAGATTTGAAGTGATGTGACAACGTGAATTCATATTTATTTGAGGTTGTAATGAATTATCACGGGCGAGTGTACTTAGTATCTGAAGGTATCGGGGATGGATGGATGAAGATTCTTCATGATCCTTGTTCGAGCTTATTATTAAAAACGAAGACTTGGAAATCTAGTTATTGTTGGGTGTCCTTTACCTTTTCTTTTACCACTTGGGGGAATTGGGCTCATACCACTACAAAATAATTATCACTTTAAGGAGTTACGTTGTAGTGCTCAGTGTCACATTCAATTGTGGATTTTCAAGAGGTAATGTACGTCTATTACTTGATGGTTGGTTGGTTGAAGAGTATAGAGTACTTAAGAGATTCAATGGAGCATGAATTCTCGGCACCGCTCTTTGTTACATATGTGCAAGTTTAAGTCACGAGTTCGGGTTAGTTTACTTCAGGTCAAATTCATCATATTGGTTTTCTCCATCACTGTCACTACAAAGAGCCTCTTGAATGATAATGGTGATTGATTACATGGTTTGCCAAGAGATTGAAAAGAGAGAGATAATGACGTCTGTTCACATCAGTTCGGGCCTCGTACTCCAAAGAAAAGAAATGTGTACGTTTCAGTGCGCATTATCTTCTGAAGAAGAGAAATCTTCTTATGACGTATGAACACAACAGTTCATGCCTCGTTATCTAAAGAAAAGAAAAGTGTACGTTTCAGTGCGCTTTATCTTTAAAAGAAGAGAAATCTTCTTATGACGTATGAACACAACAGTTCATGCCTCGTTCTCTAAAGAAAAGAAAAGTGTACGTGTCAGTGCGCTTTATCTTCCGAAGAAGAGAAATCTTCTTATGACGTATGAACACATCAGTTCATGCCTCGTTCGCTAAAGAAAAGAAAGGTGTACGTGTCAGTGCGCTTTATCTTCTGAAGAAGAGAAATCTTCTTATTATGACCATTCTAATCAACATGCTTCATACTTTTTCCATGCGCTTCAGTCATCAAGTGAATCAGGCTACTGTTGATTGTTTTCTTATTCCACTTGCTCAACTATAATGACGATGGCGACATCCTATGCTAATTTTGCGGGGGAGAAGTGTGAATAGACTACTTTGTTGAAGATAATCACTTGCTTAATCAAGAATGGCATCTCCGTATGCAATTCTTGAGGGGGAGAAGAAGTATGATAATTCTGCATGGTTGATTGATATCTGAGAATAAATGGTCATACGGCTCTAAACTCATGTAAGAACCGAGCTTCTTCTTATCGGGTCATCTTCACATGGAGTTTTTTTTTCTCTTCTAAGAGCCGTTGGTTGACATCTTCACTCGGATTGATGAGTTTATCGACAAAGTGCTTCCGACTAATGCTTCACGTATACATCAACATGATGATTCCGAACAATCTCTCTGTTCTTGTTTGATGTGATTGGTAGTTTGGTGTTACCATCTTGTGTGTTCGTTGCGGCCTGATTGCTGATTTCCTTGATGAACATCTTTCTGTTCTTGTTTGATTGGGAGGGATCTTAATTAAGGGGATTTGCAAGATGTAAGTTAATTGGGATGCTTTTTGGTGATGTTCTTGTGTTTTTGTGAGTTGAAGATGTTAACTATCTATTCCCCAACTGCACAATCTTGAAGAAGGTCGAGTCTACAGTCGTTCTACATTTTCGCTACATGTTAGAAGACTAAAGATGAGTTGCATTTAACGATCTAAAGACTTCTTCTTAATCTGGGCATTTATCAAACAGATTGTCGGTTTAGGGGAGAGCACTAATTGGGAGAAAGTTATAAGTCAGATTCAATTCCCAATTAGACTTGCTCATATTCTTTAGCAGCGACTACTCGAGACGTTGATATTGACTATTGTTGGACATTTGACACAAGGTGATTACTTCGGAGTTAATCATTTATCACTTATTTGATATTGAAGTTGACTTTCACAAAGGCGTGTTCTTATTTGATAACTTGCTCGGGCTTAAGAATTTGAGTTGAAGACTTGGCTTATCTAGTTACCAGCAGTCAAGGTGGATGGTTGAAGACCTGGTTAACTATCACTATTAGGAGTTACTTTGTTTTACTCAGTGTCACACGCATATGACGGTGTGGATAATCGCAAGAGGTGTTTATGTCTCATACTTTGTTTGGGTAGTGAGTACTTAGAGATTTGCTTGAAGCATAAATTCTCTACACCGTTCTTCCATCATTAAGTGCAAGCTTAAGATACAAATGTGGGGAAGTTGACTTCAGTTTCAAGTAGGGTATATCGGTTTTTCTTCATCAAAGGTCACTTCAAATTGTCTACATAAGGGTTAATAAAAATAGTCAGAGCGAGTCTTCAGCAAGTTGATTCCCACATAATGTCATGTGTTCTTCTCAAAAGATTTCTAGTATACGGACTTACAAAGAGTTGCTGATTCTGAAGTGTCAATACCAGCAAGGAGAAAGGAGACTCACATATAAACACAAAGCGAGTAAACTTGATGAACTTAATTCTTCTAAGTAACTGAAGACATCCCGGGAAGACAAATGTTAGTACCGCAGAGAAACTCAAGGTTTGACTCATGGCGAGTAAACTTGATGAGCTTAATACTTCTAAGTGATTGAAGATATCCCGGGAAAACAATTGTCATGACCGCAGAGAAACTCAAGGTTTTACTCATCAAGGCTTTTTGTGTTATTATTCCAACTACGTGGGGAAAGTGATGTTAGAGAAAGTTTCTGAAGATAACAGAGGTACACTAGTATGTGGTGATTTCGATGGTGTCGCAATGATCGGGGAGAGATTGTGTACATTGGGGATGCTTAGTCGTTTCACTTGAGGGCTTAATCAGTGATTCAGAGATATAATCACTTATTCCGGAGTTGACATCCGCAGAGATTGTCATCCGCAGAGATAATCGGTGACTTGGCCTGCTTCTTCAATGTTATCAGTTATTCCTTCCTTGGGTATTGGTATACTTCGGATACTTGAGCTTCATACACGATCATCAGGGAAGAAAACTGTGAACATGGGAAGGTGTTCTTCATTCCCCTCATGATGTGTATTCGGGAGAGTTCTTGGATATTGGTGTACTTCGGGTTCTTGAGCTTCATACACGTTCATCAGGGAAGAAAAATGTGAACATGGGAAGGTGTTTTTCATTCCCCTCATGATGTGTATTCGGGAGAGTTCTTGAGCATTATACAAAGAAGCTGACTGCATCAATTCAACTACTTGGGGGAATTGTTCTCTTGACACCTCTTGGAATGGATCGCTTCGGACGTCAGTAGAAAAGGAATTTGAGAAGATTGTTTTATGTGTGGGATGATACGTTGTTGGTATTCTATTGGATAATATAACCTCGAACGAAGAATCACGGTGATTATTCTTAAAAGGAGCAGCAAGTTCGATGATAATGGTGTGCTTCTTTGTGCACCTGGCTAAGAGAAGCTTGAAAGAAAGCTTTGAATCTGCTCAGCTAAAGGATTTTCGGTTTGGGGGGGAAGCTGCCAAAGTCTCTCTTTCTCAAAGGCTCATGTTCTATCTTCTATTCTGGAGCCCTGGAAGCTTTGGTGGTGAATGTTTAAGAGTTGATGACTTCAATCTTCTACGACGTGCTGCTCGATATCCTTATCTCGGTACTCGTATCATCATCTTCTTAAACTATATCATCTATTCTATCTTTGTAAATATTTTTTCAGAAAACAAAATACAAAAATATAAAACCAACAAAAACAAAATACAAAAATATAAAACCAAGAAAAGAAAATAGAAAAATATAAAACCTTCAAAAAAACCCATAAAAATCAGAAAATTTCAAAAATACCAAAAATATGTTTTCACATGACATGTCTTCTGGTATCGATAACATCTGTGGTCTTAGAAATGTCATTCAATAATGGCACGGGACCATAGATGAAGTTCGAGCAGGAGGTGTAAATATTTTTTTTCTAAACATGTCACATACTATGGCTTGCAGTTACTTCAGACTGTAACCCGTGCTTAAACAATGGCTTGCTATTATTTCAGATAGCAACCCGCTCTTCATGGAAGGAAAGTGCTACGCTAAAACAATTTTTCAAATATTTCGTGCACTTATCCTAAAAACAAATGAGGAAAGTATGTCGAAGGACTGCTGTTCCTACTCAAATATTTTTCCGTCTATAAATTCTTCAGAAAAATATTTGTTGTTTTCTAAAATGGTGGTAAATGAGTTGCTTGTAAATCTATCAGATTCAGAGTTTTTGTGAAAATTGAAAACTCAATCAATGACTTCAGCGCTTTTAATCTTTTCAGAAAATAAGTCATTGATTGAGGGGGACAATATTTTTCAAATTTATATCATCTAACGGACTTTATTAATTATCCTACGTGTTTATCTGAAAAAATATAATTGCCTATGTTGAAGGACTAGGTTTCTAGGATATGATTGTTAGGTTTAGATGATTAAAGTTTGATGAACACATAATTCCCATGCTTTATATGATCTGATTGACATGTTGAATTGACTTTTATTAGTCGATTGTTGTTTGGGTGATGTCGACCACCATATATTTGTATGTGTGTTCACTAACGTATGCAGGTATTTTGGTATAAGAATGTTCCCGATCCGGATCCCACATAATATGATGATTGGATGCCAAAAGGAAAGGGTAACTATTTCTTGGGTTGACAAATGAAGAAACGGAGCTTAATTGGACTTCTATGGAGAGTTGGCATAAATGCAACATAAGAGGTCTCACTGCATCAGCAGATGGTTTTCTTCTAAGTGATTGAAGAAACGGAGCTTAATTTGACCTCAGTTGGCATTCAAAATGCAACGTAAGAAGAAGTCTCACTGCATCAGCAGATGGTTATTCTTCCAAACCCTACAACAACAACAACAACGGAAGCTTCTCAACCACTAACGTATCTTTGTGCAGGATACCATTTTTAAACAATTTTTGAAAAAATTTGAATAAATTGTTTTGAAAATGGAAAATATCGTTTTGAAAATTTATTGAGCTAATCTTTGAAAATCACCGGACTTCATTTTATCAAAACTTAAGTCACTCAATTATCGACTTCGGTCATCAATTGAGGGGGAGAGTGATTTAATTTAAAATATTTTCAAACAATATATCTTCAAAAGAGTCCGTTTGTACGAAATTATGTGGTGATCTAAAGATTTAATGTTATGTCATGGTATGATTTTTCTTTTGAATCAAGGTCTTTCAAAATGAAATTTTTTCTGTTCTTGTTTGATTGTGAAATTGTTTTGTTTTACTCAAAAGATCTCTTAAAAACAATCATACCTGACACTAACAATCTTTAATGTCTAAATCTGTTCCTTATTAATCATTTTTCAAATTTAAATTTTGCCACGTCTTGCCCTAAAACTTATCTAAAGAATTTAAATCAGATGGGATCACAAATCTCAAATGGTTTGATATTTTTTATCAAGGGAGAGATCGTGATTTAAATCTCAAATCTGTTTTTATGGAATTGGTTTTAGTCCTTCAAAGGCACTCCTGCCTCCATGTGCAAAACGATTTCAAATACACAATGCACATGTTGAGGAGGAGGATTTATCCAAAAACCAGATGAGTATTTAAACCTGGCCACATTTTCTCCCATATTTTCTAAACCTTATTAAATCACTTGGGATCCAAAATCTCAAAGGGTTTGATATTTTTGATCGGGGGAGAATTTGTGATTTAATAATGAAATTTGATAAAAGGTGATCGTTTTGATTTAATTGTGCAGGCTGCTCTCTCATATGTGCTAAACGCTTTCGAATCTTGAAGCACATATTGAGGGGGAGCATTTTAAAGGAAAATAAACTATCGAGGTACAAAAGCTTTTATGTTTTAACATAGTGTACCTTGATTGAGTTTTAAAATGGTTTCTTAATGGCGCTTGTGATTGTGGATGTGCTTCAAATTAACTCTTGCCTCTATGTGATAAAAATGATTTCAAAAATCCTATGCACATATTGAGGGGGAGAATTTACCAAAGAAAATCAAATGGCTTTTTCTATGAAAATTGGCTTTTTCTATGAAAATTGTGATCAATAATTTATTTCAAAAAGAACTCTTGCCTCCATGTGCTAAACAATCTATAACATCATATGCATATGTTGAGGGGGAGTATTATTAAATGATCAAAACTATTAAGGTACAAAATGCTTTGATCTCTTATCACAAGTACCTTGATTGTTTTTCCAAATGATTTTTCAATTGGTTTTATGAAAGAATGAACTGTACCAAAAGACCGACCATTTTACTTTATGCATGGAGTTATAAGGATGGTAAGGTTAGGTATTAGTTCCCACGATCCGCCAGAACCGGAGGGATCTACCCAGGGACAATCCACTAGATAGTGTAGAGTCCTTAGGTATATTGAAAAAAGGAGAAAAATGAGAAATGGGAAGAGTGCGGACTGAGACAGAGCTAGTACTGGAATAAACCCAACAAAGTTCTAGTAATGAAGTCTCGGTAAGCACTGAAAGGGTTGAAGAATGAAAAAGAAATGTATGTGAAAAAGGGTGAAAAGAAATAGCCCTCCAATAATTCAACCTTAGGGCAGAAACCGGGTTCAATACATATGCTACTGGTGTTTACTAAGGTAACACTGGTATTGAAGACAAGACGTCATGGACCCAGTGACGCACTGCACTAAACTTCCCAAGCTACTCAAGTTCCTCTTAAAAGGGCTTGTTTCATTCTCACGGGGAACCTACATAATCTATCGACTTTCTTTTAGAGATAGTTGATATTGAAGAAGGAGACCCTCTCCCTAGTCTCCGGCATAGGAACCAAATGTGCACTATTGAGTCTAGAGCTAAGAGATTATCCACAATATCTCATTAGGACACAAAATTAATGAAGACTTGCTATTTCACACAATGTGGAAAGTAAATATATATTAAGAGTCCTACGCATTATCCTTGTGGTAATTGCCAGAACATCCGAGTGATATGTGACAATATTCACGATGAAGATGGAAAGCCTTCTAGAGCCAACATCAAACAAGCTCTTGGTAGGTGACATGTGAGATCTTTTCTAAAGATCAAACTTGTGACAACCGGATAGAAACGATGGGGCGATTCACTCGTGAATCAACCTTGGTCCAGGAATGGAATTGACGAATACTTTTGGAAAAACCGTTCGATGTGCAAACCTTCTTTTCTCTAGCACGTCGAATGTGTATTCATTTCAAATTCAAAAGTATCTCTGATTGAAAAATACTTTTAGAAAAACCGTTCGATGTGCGAATCTCTTCTTTTGGCTAGCACGTCGAATGTGTACTCATTCTCTAATACAAAAAGTATTTTGATTGAAAATTGATCTTTCTCATAAAACCTTCGTCGTATTGCAAAACTCTTTCTTCAAGCAATACGCGATTGTTTTTCAAATCATTTTTCATCAATTAGTGAATCTCAATTTGCTGATTCACTCACTCCGTGTTGTCTTCTTTGAGACGTTCCGGTTTGAGAACAACTAGAGCAGCTGCGAAACCCTGTTAAGGAGATTCCTCGAATCCTACCGATCACAGGCAGTACTTGTATCGATCAACGGGAACCGTGGGCCGTGTACCTCAATTCAACGAAAGTGATCAAAGACACTTTCGTGTGTTTTATTGCTAACTGTTGTTTGCGGGTACATTTGGACGGTTGCGGTGATCAAAATTGAGGTGTCAATCCAAAGCCGCATGCTCACAGCATCCACACTTAATTTGAAGAAATCATGACCGGTGCATATCTACATAACCCGGCTCGATATTTCTATACTATTTCTCTGCTACGCTGCTGCAAATATCTTGAACCAGTAAAAGCTTCCGCTACTCTGATGGAAAGATGTCATTGTGAGCATGTCGGTTTGAAAGTCACAACTTCACATGATGGCAACACAACAAAGGGTGATCCAGAGATTTGCTGTGGCTGATGATCTCAATGAAAGCTCGAAGATCATCAAAATGTGGATCAGTTTAAAGGCCTCCACTTAAAGTACAAATATATGCGGACTTTGAAGAATCGCTACACAAGCACAAAGAATGCGGAATTTGAAGAATTGAAGTCTACGAGCTTGGAACTAAAGACAAAGATAGAATGCTAGGATGCAAAATGTATTTCATGGGGTGACCTCCCTTAGGGGGAGATTGTTAGGAATTAGAAAATTCCATGTTAAAGTGTCGGTCATCCCAATTATAAGTCTAGCATATGTTAGCTCGTAGACGTGTCGTTTGTTACGTTATTTAGTAGTTTATTTGTTTGTCGGTAGCGTAGTTTAGTTTAGAGCAACACCGTGGAGGAAGGACGGGTCTTTACCCACTGTATACTTGATCCACAGGCCGATAGGAGGTCGTATTTCTTGTAACTATAAATACCCCTTCCATCCATGGAAGGGGTGGAGCTTTTCTTTCAATCTAACCTTACATTTGTTGAACCAAGTCTCTACCAAGAAACTCCCTCTCTCTACTTTCTCTCTCTAAAATGTCTAACATGTATTTTGATCATCCAAGACCACCCGAATCATCAAAACAATAATATTTGGATCCTAACAAGAACTGTCATAAGATTAAGCTATGCAACAAGTTGAGCCTGCTCTTAAGCTACTTAACAATTTGGATCCAACTTAATTTCGCGACCCAACCAAACAAGAACAGCCTTGAAATTAAGTTAAGATACTCAACGCTTTTCATGAATTGGGTCAATCTTGGGATCACTTAAAAAAATAAACAAATCAGTAGGTATCTAAAGCTTAGATTCGCATAGGTTGAGGAGATTCAACTAGGGGGATGCGTATTCCTGTTTTCCTTCAAATCAATAGTGCGTGCCCTAAGTACATCACCTAAGGTCGGATAGCATGCCTACTCTGATCATCTGCCTAGAAATGGTAAGTCGTGCTCAACCTAATTGTGTTCCCAAAGCAACCTATAGTGCATGCTAAAAATTGTGGTGTGAACCGTCTGTCACGATCATGCAATAGATACTGGCGCTCCTCTTATGCGTCACTCTTAATTGGAACCTAGAGAATCACAAAAAGAAAAACTACATAGATGATCCTTAGATCTGAGGTTAGAGAGGTAAGAATATAGAGAGAAGATATACTAAAAGAGGTGAAGAGAAATGAAGAAATGACTCATAATTTATAGAAAAATAGTGTTCTGATCATACGGATCCGGCGGATCCCTTGGAAAATGGATCCGGCCAGTGTAAACCCAGGGATCCGGCGACTAGGTCACTCCAGCCCGGATTTTGGGTTACAATTTTGGGTTTTGTGTTATGGGTGATGGACTATGGATACCCAACTTGATTTCATGCATGATGCAAAGCATACTTTGGGTCATGGGTTATGGACTTTGGGTCATGGGTTTTACCCAACTTGATGTCATGCATGATGTAATGCACATGGGCCATGAGTTATGGGTCATGAGTCATGGGTTTTGGGCTATGGATAGTCCAATTTACTTACATGTTTATTTATATAAAAGTGTAAGTAACAAATGTTACTTATAAGTGTTTTATAAAAATGGTATTGGCTTTATATAAACTATTTAACTAGACATATTTGATGGCTTATTTGTTTAGTGAATGAGTTAGAAAACTATTGGCTCAAAAACTTACTTTCTTTATTTATCACGTTAAAATGATTTTTACTATTTTTATCTATAAACACAGAAAGATATAAGATATAAATAAATGTTTTACGGTTTATTTGTACTAAAAATAACCTTATCCCCAACTTGAAACTAGAGGGGCTTTCAACTCTTATCAGCATAGCTCTTTTTTCGGTCCCGTGCAGCTTGCATTCTGCTTCGAATCTACACGATTTTCTCAGTTGTCTCATGAATGAGTTTTGGTCCGGTGAGTTGGCTATCTCCAACTTGAGTCCAACAAATGGGTGATCAGCACTTTCGTCCATAAAGTGCCTCAAAAGGTTCAACGTTGATACTGGTATGGTAACTGTTGTTGTAAGGTCTAGATGTCGATCCCAACCATTGCCGAAATCTATCACAAATGCACGTAGCATGTCTTATAATTTCTAGATGGTTCTTTCACTCTGACCATCGGTTTGAGGATGGTATGCATTGCTCATGTCCAACTAGGTCCCTATAGCGTTTTGAAGCGACTGCCAAAAATTTGATGTGAAACTGCTATCATGATCTGAAATAATAGAGATGGGTATTCCATGCCGTGAAACCACTTCTTTCAAATACAACCTTGTGAGTTTGTCCATACGGTGGGTCTTCTTGATCGATAGGAAGTGTGCGGATTTGGTAAGACGATCAACGATTACCCAAATCGTATCGTATCCACTAGACGTTCTTCGTAGTTTTGTGATGAAGTCCATGGTTATACGCTCCCATTTCATTTTGGTATCTCGGGTTACACTTTGTTCTTGCAATATTTGATAAAAAAATCTATGTTTTAAGGTTGTGTGTGTTCGACAGGTTTTAGAGGAGAGGAAAGAAAGACTAGATGGTTTTTCGTTGTATGTGTTTCAATGTGTGTTGTGTTTTTTTGTTACAATACAAATGTTAGTGGGTGTTATTATCACCTTTAGTGCTAAGCTATCATGTGATGTTTGTTCGATTATGTTCTAGGCGTCAAAACAAGGGAAGGGAAAGTCCTCAAAGATTTTTGAAATTTATTTGCACAATGTGTGTCGTTTGAGCTTAAATGCTAAAGTGGTGCTCCGGTTGGGCTTTTTGAGCACAAATGTGTAAAATAAAGTTTTTGTGAGTGTTTTTATAAAGATCATATAAATATATTTTATTAACTCAGAAAAATATTTATTTGGTGTAAACCATAAGTAATATGGTGTTCGTACGCGTGCGGGCTCGTTTTTTCACAGAAAGCGAGATAACTTCTCGTTTTTTAGTTTAATTGGTCCGTAAATATCAGAAAAATGATATTTTAAGTTTTTTGATTAAAATAATCGTTTGAAAAATTACCGTTTGTCACAACTTTCCTAATAAACTTTTGTGTCAACATTACACACTCCTCCCCACATTCCCGAATATTCGCTATTTTACGGAGCTTCGTCGCTTTAACAATACCCGCATGACATGGTATTATCCTAACAGGATTTTGAGCACAATTTTCAAATTTAGGGTTTTGAGATGAAACTAGGGTTTGGGTGGCGGTGGTTGTGTCAGGGCGTTTATGGTGGTTGTTGCAGAGACAGGGGACAGCGTTTGGTCGGAGATCGGAGTCGTCTATACCAAAGGATTGTTCTGATTGGGGGTGTATTCATTTTTTTGTGTATTTGATGGCTACAAAACTCAAATGAAAAGTGATTTGTAAGATGAGGGTAACTTTTTTGTGTAGGATGAGGGTAGTGTTAATTGGTGTCTGGAAAGTTTGAGGACCAATGGTGTATTTTAATATGGTACGAACCTTAGGGATAAGGGTATTCTTTTTGGTACAACCTTAGGGACTAATGGTGTATTTTAATTTGGTAATGAATATGGTAATCATGAGATTTTCAATAGCCTCCTTCGCCGTCTTTCACTAGTTTTCGAGTGGTCATGAGAAAACGTTCCAACTAGAGTATAATCATTTTTTCTTCCCTCAATCTTCTCCTATTTAAAGCACACCTAATATTCTCATTCCACACTAACATTTAAAAATAACAAAAAAAAATAAAAATAATAAAAAATAAAAAAACAAAAACAAAAAAACCTTAGCTCAAACAAATTTAAGTATGAATCGTCTTCAAAATTGGCATCTGCTTCAAATTGTAGCTTGGTAAAAGAACAAATTATCATGCATGTCCATAGGGAGATTGGTAGTGAGTGGGATCTTCGCAGAGACCTATTAAAGGTGTGTAAAGAGGTGATGGATCATGTCAACGAGAGGAACCAGCTGATAACGGAGCATTGGCTATGTCACCCGTGATTGAGAGACTGTTGCTTTTCTTAGATTGCTCCTTTATTGTGATGTGGAGAAGGTTGAATCAATCATGCAAATGGTCAGGGAGGCAGAGAGTCACATAGACCAAAAGATTGCTTTTGTTGTGATGATCAGCCGTATGCAGGTGGTTTGTGGTTTGGAGTTTCTTGGTGATGTTTTGTGTTTTGTGTATATGTTTATGTAGTTGAGATTTTGTGTCTTTATTGTGGTGTTATCAATGAAGAATTATGTTTAAGAATTATATAAATTTTGGTTTATGGATAGATGAAATCGTTTATCTCCATTAGAAGTAAGGATACGAATTTGGGTTTTGGTATTCCTTTAAAGCAAAAGTTTGTTAAAATGAATATGATCTTGATATTTTTGCCTAAATAAAGTGATAGAAATGTGGTTATGAATTAAACTTAGATTTTTTTTTCTTTTACATGTATTAAGTATTACAGTAATTTGTGTGGGTTTGATCTAGTCTTTAGATTTATTTGTATGTTATAGGGTGTGTTTTAGTGTGATTGGTGTTTTTTACTTTGGTTATTATTTTTTATTTTTTAAAATAATGAAAAAAATCAATAAAGAGTATTCACGAAGAAATAAAGAGGTTGAAGATGACCTTAACCAGTTGATGTGAAAAATAATTGAAATATCAAGAAGATGATAAAGATTTATAGAGATAGAAAAGTTTGGGGATAATCAAAAAGGTGTCAGGGGTTAGATCGTTGCAACATAACTAGAGTTGAATGCAAATCAGCGCAATGATTAATTATCCCTAACGTGAAATGCACGTGAGGGAGTTAACATATATTGACTAACGTATGGTTGTCAAAGGGACCTTGGCCGATGCAAAAAATTGAACAGCAAGGACCTTGGGCATATTTATTTTGGGACTCAGCGTATATTTTTGATACAAGTAAAAGGGCGAACGGTGTATTGTACTCTTAGGGGATGTTTGGTAGAGTGGAAAGGAAAGGTGAGAAAGAGAAAGGGAAACATTTCCTTTGTTTGTTTATGTCAAAGAATGGAAACAAGGGTCGAAATATCATTCTCTTTCCCGGTTTATGATTCTTCAAAAAAAGTAAAGAAATGGGTGGAATGATAAAAATAAAAGGGATCCATACTCCGTCCATTTTATGTGAGAATCAAGAGATGCGTCAAAACATTGGTATACATACCAACTACTATGTGACAAGTACATGCCATTACAAAAAACTTTTCAATCTCTAGCCATATTTTCTCTTGCCTGTTCTAGTTCCCCATTTTTTTCCATAGAAACCTGGCAATTGCAAACTGATTTGTTGATCAATTCAAGTTATCAGATCTTGTTCAAAACGTTTATATGATTTCAATTGATTTCAAGTTTTCAAAAAGATTTTGGGATTGATTTCATGTTATCAGATCTTGTCCAAAACGTTTCTTTGATTTCAAGTTTTCAAGAAGATTTTGAGATTCAAAACTGGAAAACATGGCCACTTATTATTGATCTTCAAGCATTCAAGGAAATTTCTGGGAATCAAATACTAGCAGCAACCTTGAATATATTATTCAGTTTTAGGAAGATGACAATATTTTTTTAGAAGTTAATTTTCATATAACTGTTTTGAACAAAGTTAGATTTATGGACACACAAAAGAGTTATATTGAGGAATACTATATTAATTACAAATACTTGCACATGGTTTATGATAAATGTGCTATTAAGATGGTTCGTAGAATCGTAGTTTGAAAGAAGAACATGGGTGACTAACTTTATTTTCATTCTCATGAAAATCCTACCAAACATGAGAATGATTTTGCTTGCCCATTCATTATGTGCATTCCATGTTTGAACCAAACAAAAGATTAAGGGTCCGCTTGGTTCAAAGTGGGGAAAGGGAAAGAGAAAAGGAAAGGGAAAGGATGCAAAGGAATGAGTGAGGTGGGTAATCAATCCCTTACCCCTCAATTTATTCTATAATGGTTCATTACCCATTACGGGGTAATCAATCCCTTACCCCTTCCCAACCAAGCATTAAATTATTTGTGATGTGGGCCCTTTTGAATACCTTACTCATTCCCCACCCCCCTTAACCCCCTAACCAAGCACGCCCTAAATTATGTATTCTCAAGTTTATTCTCTTTCTCCATGTTTCTATTCTTAGCTCTAATTCCATTCTTTATCATTCTCTCGTACCAAACGTCCCCTTAGTTTTATGAACATCTAAAATTAATAGTGTTTGTGGTATGAAATGCGTTGCACATTTTGATTTTTACTATTAATTACAGTAAAATAGTGCAAAGTTTAGCGTTAAGATTGGAGAATGTTTTTGATACTTTTTGACATTAAATACGTGCAAAAAGTACTTTTAATCCTCATAGAGATGTTCTTAGCCTATTGAGTTAAAAGCATGGATAACCCGGTTCCTATAGGTCATGGTAAGCGAGCACTTATAATCTTATGTGTATGTAGCGATTGGACAATAAGGCTCAACTGTGACACAATTACTTCAAATTCTTTCAAAAGCAAATGCGTTCTTTCAGAAGCAAACGCATCCCCTCGAATAAGCAAATCAATATGAGATAAACAAACATCCGTATATAAAGTGTATCTGTCACAGTGGCATATTTGAAGCAATAATATTCTTTTGTTGTTTCAAGGCACAAAGATTTGAAATTTAAATAAGATTCAAATAAGAGAACCCATGAGTGCCCAAGCAAAATCTCAGACAGAAAATGTCTTATTACAAAGGGTCTGTTCTAATTCTTCCCAAATTTAAAAAGAATTACATCATTCTTTGCTAACATACTCAAAAACCCGAGTTACAAACCCAGGATAAAGTCAAAAACCCAACTTTAGCACTTCACCGTGACAACTTCGATGAAGACCAACTCTTTGCACCACCAGTGCTAGCACCACTTCCACCACCAAAAGATGGTCTCCATTTATCACCTGCTGGGGCTGCCCCACGATCATCTGGCTTCCCACTGCTCCACTTATCAGATTGTGCCGCAGGTGGTGGTGCTGCTGGCTCTGCAGGCCCACTTCTACGGAACCTGGGCACATACTTCCCGCCAGTTGATGCAGTGGCTGCAGCTGGTGCCGCCGCTGGAGCGGCAGACCCTGGAAGCTCAGAAGTAGGTTTAGTTGGGGCATCAATTGGTGTTCCCCTGAGGATTGCTTCCTTCCTAAGCCTTTCTCGTTCTTCCAGTTCCTGTTCTCTTTTTCGTTGTCTTCCAGCAATTTCATCCAGTTTTACCCTACGCTCAGCTTCCTCTTTCTTTTTCTTTTCAGCCTCTGCATGTCCCAAATAGTGAAACAAGCCAAACATTAGGGAATCAGAAAACATAAATTATGAGATGACAATTTCATCCCCACTTGCCGACATATTACTCAATTTTTTATTCCTCAAATCCAACAAATGCATTAGGGAATCAGAAAACATAAATTTTTGAGACGGTAATTATTTAATACTTGAGATAAAGCAGCTGTTATAATGATTCACCTTCACGTTTGCGAGCTTCCTCCTCGTCACGCAACCTGTTAAGCCTTTCCTCTTCAGTCTTGAGATAGTACAACATTTTCCTCTTGATGTCTCTCTCCTCTTTTCGTGCTTTGAGAACTTGGCTAAGCCGTTCCTCCCTTTCAGCTTTCATTCTGTTAAACTCTAATTTCCGGCGGTTTTCAACTCTTTCTTGAAATTCCTTCTGCACACAGAAATGCAATTAACCCTTGATAAAAGTTCATGTAATGAGATTATTAGAGTCAAGAGGTCTTCCTGTATATACAGATACTCTTCCTAACAAAATCTGCTTTCAAATAAGTTCAAAGACAATCTCCAACTACATGCTTGGGCCATATAAATCCCCATCGAAATACAAGGAAAAGCTGCATTAAACATTATGATTTCCAAACCTAAATGTAGAATTTATAGGTAAATGAGTCAATTTGGATATCCTTATTCTTCAACGAATCAATGGAGTTAACTTTTATAACCAGATAAAACTGGTAAAAGATAGAAGTTGGCCCAAAACGTAGTCAAAATACATAAAACCAAGACAACCATTCTAACAGAGAAAACATTGTATTAGTAATTATAAGATGGTTTGACACATGTCAGCCGGTACTTCAGCATTATCGAGTTTGACACTTTACCCAACCAGCCCACTTTGCCACATCTATACAAACCACACCATTGTTTGGGTTGAGTTGAACAGGAGGTCTCAAATACATAGAAAGGAAATAGAGTATTTTAAAAATTAACTAAAAATAGAAGCATTAACCAAAACGTTCAAATTTAAAACAGACCTTATGTTCCAAAACTCGAGTAAGTCTTCGCTTCTCCTGCACATCTCCATCATGACGCTCTCTGCTCAGCTCAACCTCAAGCTGAAAAAAAAAACAGCACATTGTTAAGGATTAATAACTACATGAGTGAAAAGGTCAGAATAAATACATTGCCTCTATAGAAAGGAGGTTAATAAGGTACCTGTTGCTCACGTTCATGAAGCAGTTGCTCGTCAGCTAGACGACGCTGGAATGCAGCTTCAATCAAAGGTGCTGCCTCTTCCCTCTTTGCTCTTTCAAAGTGATCCATTGTTTTTATTAGTTTTTGCATTTTCTTTTCCATTTCCTGCCTCTCTCTAACTTGTTCTTGCATTGCTAACTCCATCAAAGCCTGCTTTGTCACTTTCTCCTGTGAACAAAAAACAGTGGTCAACCTCAAGAATTGACTTAAAGCCCCTTAGGTATAAAAACATAAAAATTCGAGAAAATGAATTGCTCACCCCCTCAATGATGGGCTTCTTTCCTTTTTTTTTAATACGCTTTCCAACTTCATCGATTATAGCTTGTGCTTCTTCACGCTCACGCTCCTCAATTTCCTTACGAATGCGTTCATGCTTCCTTTCTTCAAATTCAGTTGCAAGTCGTTTCTTTTCTGCCTCTTCAGTTTTCTTCTGAAGTTTCAACCTTTTTGTCTCCTCTTCTCGTTCCTTCAAAGTAAACAGAGTTCAGAATCAGGGGGAGAACATTATTTGCATGTTAGAGAATTGCTAACAATAAAACAGGTTTAATAGATCAAAATGTGTTTCATATCTATTAAAGTAAATATAGTTCTCTTGTCATCTTACAATTAATTATAGTTCTCTTGTCATCTTAAAAACAATTAGTCAGCGCACTGGTTCTGCCCTCTCCACAAATACTTAAAATGATAATTCTAAATGTGAATGCATGAATACCATTTCAAGTAGGTGACGTTCCTGTTCTTCTTTGCGTTTTTCAATAATAGACTTCCGAGCAAGAAGCTTTTTGTGCTCTTTATCTACAATATCTGCCAAACTTGGAAGCATAGCACTCAATTTTGATGCTTTTGTTTGAGAAGGATAGATCATTGACCTTGATTTATTCAAGTTCACAGCCAAAACACTCAAGTGATCTTGCAAAATGTCAGCTTGAAATCCCTGAAAACATAAAGGGTACAATATTAGTCTGAAAACATAAGCTAGATTAAAAACTATGTACATCAGAATATTAAGACATACCAAGTCACCGAATATAATTGCACCCTTCATATGGTCAACTTTCATAGAAATGAAACTATGTTTGACAGCATCAACAGAGATCCTCTCCACAGCTGAGAAGTCAAAGAAAGGAACCATCTTTAAGAAAGTTTCAACTTTCATCGTCTGATACACTTGTGACACCTGGAACCATAAACTTAATCAGATTTTATTTGTCATACGAAAAAACAAACAAAATTACAAATGAAAATACAATAAAACCAATCATTTACCTGTTGCAGCAGTCTTAAGGTAGCTACTTTTTCCAAAGCAGGAACATAGTGCGCCAGCTGCACTTCTGGTACAGAAGATGCTGAAGATAGCTTGCCCCCAAGTTTTGCTATCTTTGCCAATAAAGGCTGAACTTTTGAGGCCATATCCAACGGCATAAATTCATTTTCTAGAAGATGGTAGAGATCCTTCACTTCTTGAATAACATAAGTCATTACCCCTTTAGAAACCTAAAGAAGGAGAATATTGTTTCACAATTTGCAATTGAGGATACCAATCATAAATACATTACGCAATGTTAAGTTTAAACCTTGTGATAAATCATATTTTTAAAATAGCAATAAAAAATATAACATATTGAGCTGAAACTACGAAAAACGTCTACTTCTTCTACCTCTCTCTCTCCTATCTTTTTTCCACCCTCCCCTTCAATCTCCCTTTCTTATATTGTCAAACAAGATTTAATCTAATTAAACACCACCATATTCTTGCTCTCCTCCAACCGATCATAATGGTACTATCTTTTTTGTTGCCGGAACCCGGACGCGCCGCCACGCGCCACCGACCACATCGCCGGATTTTTATTGTTACCGGCGATCTAAAGCTTTTAAGCTCGGCTCCTTTTGCTGTCGTGCCTTTCGAGTAATTATTTCCAGACCGGTGACGAGCAAACTCCGGTGAAGTTTCCAGCAGACTCTTGCTGCTTGTGTGTGTTTTTTTTGCAGGTGTTGGGGCTTCGTGGGACTCACATCCGGCGAGTGTCTCCTTTTGCCGAATACCGACAACCGCTGCCGGCTGCCGCCTTCGGCCGCCATCCACAGGAAAATTTTCCGATCACCGGAATCTTTTCCGGCCCAGCTGAGTTCTATTTCTAATATTTATTATTATTATTTTTAATTTTGTTTTTTATTTTTATTTATTTTCTGTTTTTGTCAGCCTACCTGTTTTGTTCGTGTTCCGCATATTTTTATTTTGTTTGTTGGCTTCTTGGTGTTGTTCCCTTTTGTTGTGCCTTGATAGTGTGCCTGTTTGTCTAGTTCTTTCTTGTTGTTAGTTTGCTTGGTCTAGGATTGACCTGAGGTCATGTCTTGCCGGGTTGGGCAGGGTAGACAGGGAAGGCGGAGTAGGTGTGGTGGGCGGGGTAGGCGGGGTTAGTGGAGTTGAGGGGGATGGTAGAGTGGGCGGTTTTAGGGTGGGTAGGGGCTCTGCTAGGGCTGCGTCTTCTCGTAGGATTCGGGTGGGTAGTTGGAACGTGGGGTCTCTTACCGGTAAGCTCTTTGAGCTTGCAGATGCGTTGAGGAGACATAAGGTTGACATTGCGTGCTTCCAGGAGACTAAATGGAAGGGTTCAAGCACGAGGGAGGTGAACGGCTACAAGCTATGGTACTCTGATCTAGGTCGGCGAGAAATGGAGTTGGTGTTATTTTGGCGGCTGGACTAAAGGATAATGTAGTGCAAGTGATCCGGAGTAGCGATAGGATTATGGCGATTACTTTGGTTATCAATGGGGAGACCGTCAACGTTATCAGCGCATATGCACCACAGGTGGGCCAGAGTGAAGCAGAGAAGAAGAGTTTCTGGGACGATCTCGACGAGCTCGTGAGGGAGTGCCCGTCGGATAGGCGTTTGTTTATAGGTGGTGACTTGAATGGCCATATAGGTGCGGATGCAGATGGATACGAAGAGATACACGGAGGTTTTGGCTTCGGAGTTAGGAACGACGAAGGTCGATCGATTTTAGAGTTTGCTACCGCTCACGACTTGGTAGTAGCAAACTCTTTCTTCAAGAAGAGGGATGTTCACTTGATCACCTTTCGGAGCGGGGGCCACAACACCCAGATTGACTATCTGTTGGTGCGAAGAAGTGACCTTAGTAAATGCAGGGACTGTAGGGTTTTCCCAGGTGAGACTTGCTCATCCCAACACAATTTGGTAGCAGCAGACATGCTTTTCGAGAGGCAACAATCAAGGAGATTAGTGACGGGGTTGCCGAGGATTCTTTGGAAGAATTTGTACGGTGAGGCGGCAGAATCGTTTAGAGTGAAAGTCTTAGAGGACTTGCTACTCGGTCGGATGGCTTGGATGCTAGAGAAGCGACCGGTTGTGGGGCACTCTTGCCGGCTTTATCAAAGATGCAAAAGGATTCCTTGGGGTGTCTCGAGGGACATCGAGGTCCCGAATGGCCAACAGAGAATCTTGGTGGTTTTGCGAGGAAGTGCAATCCAAAGTCGCCGAGAAACAATCTAGGTTCAGAGAGCTTCTTTTGTGCCGAGAGGGTCGCCAAGCCGACATTACCGCGGAAGAAGAGAGGTATAAAGTAGCCAAAAGAGAAGCGAAAAAGGCAGTAGCTCTGCCAAAGGACAAGGCGTATGAGGATTTGTATAAGAAACTGGACTCCAAAGAGGGGGCTAACGAAATTTTCAGGATCGCTAAAGCCCGAGAGAGGAGAAGGGACTTAGGATGCGTAAAGTATATCAAAGATGTAGGAGGACAGACCATTGTAAAAGTAGAGGATATCAGGAAGAGATGGGGAGATTACTTCTCCTCTCTTTTCAATGTAGGAAGGGCCATAGTCACAGAAATCGCTCAAAGGCCCACGATTTTCGATCTGGATCGCCCGTTCCCAAACAGGTACGAAACGCGTTCCAAACGCCCAATGGATCGCGTTCAATTCGCCTATCAATTCGCGTTCGAAACAGTGGTCAACGCCGTTCCATGTCGATGGTCAGATTGATCCAATCGGGCTTCAAATCGGATTTAGGAACGCGTTTTACAACGAATTAGCCCATAAAGGATACGTTTCTTGTATTATTCAACTAGGATACACCGATCTTTATTTATGGAAGCCATGGAAGAACTGGTATGGCAAAAAAACACAAGAAACGAAAAAGAAAGAGAATAAAAAAGTAGTAGAGCATCTTTTGTTTTGTACTGCAATGCTATCACGTGGGTTGGGTGACAAAGTACAAATAGAGAGGTCCTTTCTCTAATATTTTTTGTATATTTTATAGAGTAGCTTGTTTTTTATTTTTTGTTTGCAGATAATTTTTTTAATTTTATTTAACTGATGTTTTTTTTTTATTAAAATGTTTGTTAGGAAGATAATTTAATGGTCAAGAGTTTTTAATTGATGATTACAAGTCATATTTGTTTAAATTTTTGAATCTTGTGTAATATTTTTTTGAAAGATAATTTTCCATACACTAACATATTATACAATATATTAATGATTATACGGGAAACTAATATTATTACATATTGGGTACACCGTATCATGTTATATGGTACATCGTACCGAAGCGATCCGAAATGAGCCTACCCCCTAGCGTATCGAATTTTAGAAAGTGGCGATCTGCGTTCCCGATCCTCGTTCCCGTACCGGAGCGTACCGCGATCTATGTGACATTGGGAAGGGCTGAAGCCAGCGCGGTACAAGAGAACCTTAGCCAACGTACAGAGTGCTACTATTCGAGGATTAGTCAACCAGAAGTGAAGATCGCACTACAGAAGATGGGAAGAAACAAAGCGGTAGGGCCGGACCAAATCCCCATAGAAGCTTGGAGGTGTCTGGGAGATAGGGGGTTACATTGGTTGACGTGCCTCTTCAACAAGATCTTCTACGTGGATAAGATGCCAGAAGAATGGAGACTCAGTGAAGTCATCCCCATCTACAAGAATAAGGGAGATGTACAAGTGTGTAGCAATTATAGGGGCATTAAGCTTCTCAGTCACACCATGAAGCTTTGGGAAAGAATTATTGAGAGAAGGTTGAGAAGGGAGACGAGGGTGTCAGAGAACCAATTTGGTTTTATGCCAGGAAGGTCCTCGATTGAGGCTATTCACCTTCTCAGAAGTCTCATGGAGAAGTATAGAGAAAGACAAAAGGACTTGCATATGGCGTTCCTTGATCTTGAAAAGGCTTATGATAGCGTCCCGCGCGAGTTGATTTGGAAAACTCTTATCGACAAAGGAACCCCAAATAGATACGTGAGAGTCATTAGAGATATGTACGAGGGTGCCAAGACTCGTGTACGGTCCACATGGGGACCTCGAGTTTTTCCTGTGGAAATTGGGCTTCACCAGGGATCCGCCATTAGCCCATACCTCTTCGCCTTGATTCTAGATGAGTTAACTAGAGGGGTACAAGAGGGCATCCCGTGGAACATGATCTTTGTTGATGACATTGTGTTGGTGGCAGAATCGGCGGAAGGGTTAAACACCAGACTTGAGCACTGGAGGGAGGCTCTTGAAGACAATGGCCTTCGAGTGAGCAGGGAGAAGACTGAATACCTGAGATGTGACTTTGGGAGGATTGAGCCAGGCCATCACGAACAAATTGATATTCATATCGGTGATCAGATCCTGACACCCAAGGAGTCCTTTAGATACCTGGGATCGGTAATACATAAATCAGGGGGATAGATGAGGACGTAACCCACCGGATTAGAGCGGGGTGGGCGAGATGGAGGGCGGCTTCAGGAGTCCTTTGCGACAGGAACATCCCATTTAAGTTAAAGGGAAAATTCTATAAGGTGGCGATTAGACCGGCTATCTTGTACGGCTCGAATGTTGGTCCATATTAAAGGCACATGCTAACAGGGTAGAGGTGGCGAACCGAGGATGCTAAGATGGACTTGTGGTAAAACCTTGCTTGACATGATCCCAACGGAGTTTTGAGCTAAACTCGAGGTCGGGAATATTGTTTCAAAAATGAGAGAAGGAAGGTTGAGGTGGTTCGGACATGTCAGGAGGAGGCCACAGTCGCGCTAGAAGGGTCGAAGCTCTTGATGTAGATGGCGTGAGAAGGAGAGGCAGACCCAATATCAGGTGGGAGGATAGACTTAAGCTTGACATGACGGAGCTTAATTTGACCGAGGACATGATCTCAGATAGGAAGGGGTGGAGGGATAGAATTAGGTTTTGCGGGTAGGGGTGATAGGTGCTTGACTGCTTTTTGGGTAGTGGTACTAGGTGCTTGGCTTTTAGGTGTCCCCTTTTGCCTCCTTGCGTGTTTTGTTTTGTGGACTCTCTTTTGCTTTGCCGTAGTCTTAGGCCCCGTGCTTCTTTGCTTTGCTATGTGTTGCCCCCTTTTGTTGGTCTGTTTTTGGTGTGCCTGGACTTTTGGTTGCTTATATGTTGCGCTTTGCTATTGGCTTTTTTTTTGTCTTTGGTGTGTGGTTCTTTTTTCCGGTTTGCCCTGTCTGCTTGTTTGTTTGCTTTCTTTTCTTCGCTTTTGCCTTTTGTTTTTGTCGCATGCTTTATCTATCCTTTCGCACTAGCACACATGCACTTGCCGGAGGTCTCGTTGGAAGCAGTCTCTACACACGGGTTTACCCTGGTGTAGGGGTAGGATCTGTCTACATTCTACCTCCCCCATACCCTGCCCTGGCGGGATTGGGTTTGTTGTTGTTGTTGTTGACCTGAAACTACGAAACATAATATGCTACACAGAGTAATCATATCAGCAAACAACTAGTAAGCTATCAAATTTATAGCTTATTCTACATTAGGTCTTCTATACCACCATGACCAAATATTATAACATGCTACAGGGTCATAGCTAGTAAATTAAACGATATGATCACGTTGTTAGCATCTAATATCTCTGTTGCAAAATAATCGCAGCAGTTGACAACATAAAACAATATGTGAAACAAAAATGATTATAGCAATACTTAATATACAGATTTTATCAACACTTTATATAGAAATATGCAAACGATATGTAAATTTAGTAGGTTATGTAGCATTCACTTTTAGAGATAACAAATTCTTTTTGCTATGTGCCTATCTGAAAAGAAGTAAAGTTTACTTAATATTAAGATCATAGTCAGCACATTTCAATCAGTTAAAACATGATGTGTACCCTAGTACATCATCAGTAACTTGCAAAAGCAAGTAATAGACAAAAAGAAACACGTAACAGAATATGAGGAATAGACACGAGCAAATCCTTACCAGGTCTGCTAATAGAGATGACCGAGAAAGCTGCAACCAAACAAGCAAATTGTAAATGGGATTGACAATAAACAAATAATGATAAACAACAAAGACATTTCATGGTTTCACACATACCACTTCTCTTGTTTCAAGCTTTGCATCGATATTAAATCCAATGAGATTGTACATCCTCAGATTTCGTTCTTTGTCATGTTCTAATTCTAAATGAGATGCAGTTTTCAGGTGATCATAGGGTGGAGCTGAAAGCGCGGCTAACAGAACTGATGATGCTATTAACTGCAGATCTTTCTGGTTCAGGTTCTTATTGAAGCTCTTCTGAAGTAGGAAAAGTTTGAACCATGCATAAGCATGATAAAGATGGCTAGAAGAAATCCAGAAAATCTCGGTCAACTTCGCATAATATACAGCCATCAAGGATGATTTTGGCATCTTCTTAACCATGCCCGTCAACCCATAAATATCTTCTACCGAACGAAAGGCTTCCTGCAGATACAATCACAGAGAACAAATTAGACAATTATAATTAAGGAAATATTTAACATATAAAAGCAGCATAAACAGAGAGTGACAAACCTGCCATAGTTCAAGCTCAGTTGCAACTTTTAACTGCTCAAATCTTGTATCAAGATAAAAATGAAGGCTTTCAGGAGCTGTTAGATCAGGTCTGTCCCTCTGGTCTCTGTACTTGTTCAGGTTTGCAAGATGATTCCTGATTATCTCACAAAGCCTGCGAAACTCAGTTGTCCTTTTGTATTGTTTGCAGAACTGAAAAGCACGATGAGCGGTATCCTGCATATAGGTAATTAACCATTATACTCTATTTGATATGACCAAATAGCAGCAGCTGATTATACTGGCACCTATGCTAGATAGCAACCAAAACTACTAGTATACTTCAACATAAGAAATCGGAACATCTCAAAAGTACAGGCAAATAAATAAAACACGCCATCAAAGTCGTGTATGAACAGTTATTGCTTCTAAAGAGGAAATGCAAAGAACCCCCCATAACAACTTCACTTACACGATAACAGAATATTAATTAGTCTATCAAATATTGACGTATCTGAAAAGTAGAACCACCCATAACTACTTCTAAAACTGAAATGCAAAGCACAAGCCCACTATCACAGGGGTTATTATAATTGTTATACATAGCATTTGTGGTAATAAAGTTCAGATTACATAGCACTATCACAGGGGACATGAATAAGTTAAACAAACTTCTCGTTAAACTTTTCTGGCAGGTAATAGATAAGATGTACGTTAAAGAAAAAATCTACAAGGAGATGCACAGAATTAATAGTGTATTAGTTATCAACAGATGAACCACAAGTTCCTAGTAGCCAGCGCAAGAAGAAAGGTTATTAAATTTAGGCAGCATACTATCAAGTACATTAGTCCTTGCGTCGGACTAATAAAAGTGTTTTTATAAACATGACTAAGGGAATCGCAAATGAAAACTTATTTAAATTCACAAGCAAATTAAAATAAAGGCAGTACAGATTATTAAGCAGAACTTACAGCATATAAAGCCATCAATTTGGAGTTGTTTCGCAAAATTTCAAGAACGGTTCTGTAAGTCTCCCACAAGAATTTAAACCATGGGGTCACAAGCTCCCTATCCGAACGGTCTTTTCCCTTTTCGCCACTAACATAGCTCAACATCAAATCTTCTGGTCGTTTATCAGCTTCAAGGTCATCCACATCCAAGGCATCTTCTAAAGCCTGTGCCTGGCTGCGGGCCAACTCAGCCTTCTTGGTTGAAAGATCCATGAAGTGCTTAATAACCTCTTCCAACGAAGTGACATTAACTTGCTGACAGATTATGCGGTACTGGATCAGACCATCTTTGGCAAATCTGCCCCTCCTCATTTCAACACAAAGTTCAATGTACTTGAACATAATCTTTTCATGAGTTTTCTGCCATGCCCTATACCTCTTTGAGGTAATAAGATCATGAAGAACTTGAAGTGCATCTTGTTTCTGCCCAACGTTTATCAGTTCTGAAATCACGCATCAGCAAAGGTGAGTTTCACTTAGACTACTATCCCGAAACTGAGCACGAAATATATGCATGTTTCTGAAAGATATAAAAACTAACGCAACTTCATGTAAATGTAACTATTTTTCGATGCAGAAATTTGTCGATGAAAAAATAAAACAACAAAGACAATTACATCAAATGTTTCAGCATGATAGCCATCTGTTACTAGATTAGACAGCAGAAATGCATAAGAAAACTTAAAGAGTGTAATGAAAACCATGAAACGAACCTATAAAATGAACAACGTACATGCTTAAGTAAAAATGTACGTGTTCCATTACAAACAAATTAATCGAAACTGAAGTCAAAAATCATGAGTGCCGTGCTGCTACATAAATCCTAAATGCATGCATGTTGTCTTGGATAACTATTTCTAATTCCTTTACTCTATCCGGATACAAATATTTATTATTTTTTATAGCGCCATAACTAAAAGATGTGCAGTAGCTTAAAATAACATGATAATGAACACAAACATGTACTTAAACCAATATCCTCCTTCATATCTGATATTGCAGTTGTGTAATAACAAATCGAATCAATCTTGTATGTGTATAAATGCCCCGAAACAAGTTGAATTAAGTTTTGCATTCTCTAACAACCGAATGAACAAGTATTCAGATATTTTTAAAGGTAAAATGCAACTGACCCTCAGCTCGCTTCAACGCATTCTCCGGTTTCGCAAAATTCGCCATTGTCAATCGCAATCACAGGGGTTTCTTCAATCGACTAAGAAGCAAACAATTATTTAATATGCAATCATCAACAGCATTATTAAAACAAATATCTAAAATAAATCGATGAAAAATTAAAACATGTAATGATGTGAATTGTGAAGGAGACCTTATTAGTCGATGAAGAAAGATGAAAATTTAATCGATGTGATTGATTTTATCAAAAAAGATGATAGAAGAGATGGGAGGAGAAACAAGAGGAGAGAGTAGGGTTTTGTTCCAATTTTATTTATTTTATTAGAATTAGAATGCAACTGGACTTCAAAGTGGAAAGCCCAATAGTGACTATATTTTCTTTTCTTTTTTTCATGTTCGGGCATAAAAATTCTTTGCCCAAGAGTGTTCGCAATGTTATAAACTTTTTAAATAAAGAAGTTTTAAGATTTTTTAGACTAAAAATATTTTTTTAATAAAAATTAATAAGCCATTATTTATATATACTAAAACCCAAAAATTGAATGTGAGGCAAAACACTGTAGCAAAGTTGCTACAGTGCTCACTATATATAGCTACAGTGCTCATATATATATTACACTCTCTCGATTCTTCTTCATCCCTGTCTATCTCTCTCGACTCTTCTTCTTCCCACCAGTTTGATCTAAACCCCCCACTCTAATCACCAACACCTTCATCTATGAATCCCAGGTAAGTTATTCTACCTAAATCTATTTTGCATTTTTTTAATTGCTAAATCAGGTTTGTAATTTCGTTAACCTTGATTGCTTAGAAAAATGCAAAGTTGAGGGCAAATATTCTTGGACTCTCCGTCGGATTAAACTATGCATGACTGATGTGGCTATAAAATAGTGTAACATCAAATCAATTTATCATTCATCGCTATCCACTGCATCATCAATCATCATTTATTCAACTAGCAATGGCTTTGAAGGTATGTTTTCTTATTCTCTTTAAATAATTCATCTGTATATGTTTGATCAGTTAGTAGATAAGATTATCTTTTTTTTTTTCTTTTTTTCTTTTTTTTTTGTTAGACATATCTGATTTTGTTAATCATCTAACAAAATTTTGGACTCCTAATGATTAGGGGTTGTGTTGATACTTTGTGAATTTATAGTTTTTTGTTTTTGTGAGTATGGCTAAGGAATAGATCATGGGATTTAATTTTTTACTGGATCATGATCATTTATAACGGAAAAACATTAAGTTTGATTTGGTGACTGACTAATTTGTGTTTGGAGGAAATGGAGCAACTGAGTTGTTTTTGGATTTCGCGATGTATGTATTTTTTTATATATGTTTTAGATGCAGCCCAGTTTTGTTTTCCAGATTCATCCATTAACAATATTAATTGTGCACAACGGCCATAGTAATGCAAAAAGGAAAAAAAATTGATTCATTCATGGCCCGAACAAAAGGTTTACTAACAGTACTTTTGGGGTCTATTTCTATTTGAGGTCCCTTTTTTTAATTCATGCTTAACTTTTCCGGTGCGGCGGCGAAGATCGGTGGTCAAGTCAAGGATGTTACGGATGTGCTTAGTGAAGCTTTTGCTGTTTAGAAGGAGTTGCTTATTCAAATTAAGGTCGATTAATTTCTTTAGTTTTATAGCTAATGCGTGTTATTAAATTTAGGTTGGTTAAATATTTGAACAATTTAGTTAATATTGTTGCGCTATGATTAATTAAGCTTTTGATCTATAGTTTCAATGATTTTAGGCGAAATGCTGGTGACTGTTGCTATATTTGTATTTTGTAATTAGTTTTGTAATTATTGCTTTGCTTTGGGGACAGTCGATCAAGGGGATGACGGAAGATGGCATCAAATCCGCGGCGTAAAGGCGCGTGTTTATGAAGTTTGGTTACTTAATTTGACAACTTGGTTGTGAAAATGATATTGTCAGGTAATTTGCAGGTTAAGTTGTCGAGGACAAATGCGGTTTTTCGGTTGTTCTGATGTCGATTTATTTAAATTGTATGCTGGATCTTTTTAGCAAATGACGTGTTTTTTGTTTAGAAGGAACTGCTTTTTCAAATTAAGCAAACTAAGGTCTATTTAGCTGATTAAATTTTGTAATTAGTGTGAATATTTTCATAAGCCAAGCTGATGGGGGAGTCACATCTGATATACTATTGTTAGAATGTCAATCTAAGAGGTAGATTATATAACTATTCATGTGGCAAAAAAACTACTTTTCTTTTCGTTCAAACATATTGTTCATCTTTAATTCATTATTTATGTGATTTTTGGTAAAAATATATGTATTGCTAACATACTTTTTCTTTTACATGTTTGCAGATGATTTGACCTTCAACTTCGTTCCTGCATTCCTCCCTATGCTCCCCCGGCGCTGGCTTACCACGGTTTATGTTCGCTTATACACGTTGGTGATTTATGTATATTGCAGCTAATGGGCAGTCCACTACGCTGCCTATAAATGACAGCTCCAGCAGCCGTATGCAGAAAGAATCAGGCTATTTATACAGGTACGATTACTGATGTAATTAATGACAGCTACACGTGAAAGCCTATTCACACTACGCTGCATATAAATGAATGCAAGTTATTCTTTCGTGACAACTACATACTTCACTATACAATTCTTTTTATATTTGCTATAATACTAAATCGATGAACATCTTACAGGGAGCCGCAATCGATGTATGCTACATATCATTAGTCGAAACTGTTTTTAAGATTATTAGGTTTGTTAATTGCAGTACTAACAATTTTTAGCTGATTTTAAGGTGTAATCAATTCTTAATAAACTTTTTTTGGGTTTCTTTTTCAGGTGGCTGACCTTTCAATAGTTTTAGGGAGATACACAAACGCTAAGAGTTTTCAAGATATAGGATTTCCTAAACACCATTTCGACTTTCTCTGCATAGAATGAACTGTATTCAAGAGCAGATAAAAAAAGAGGGGATACTCACAGGTACAGTGTAAACCCGTGCAGGGTTTTCAATGTTATCGTTGTTAATTTTTGTGGCATCTGGGAAAAATGTTTAAAATTAAAAGATTTTAGTGTTTTGTCAATATACTTTGCAACATTTAGTATTTTTTTTGTTAGAATTGCGAGTGTATAATTGTGGTTTTGTTAACTAATGTGGAAGATTGGTGTTAAACTGAAAATGCAGGGCTGAGACAACCTGAAAAATGTCCGAGAATTTGGGACGGAGGTTCGAGAATTCATCAAGATCCTCGAAGACAAAGACACATTTGGAGGTGTAATAGCAGGTAACATGTTATGTCACACCAGTAAAGGGGTGAATATGGTCAGTTTTAAGGGGTGTTTGTTTTAGTGTGTTTACCGAGCTTATCAGCTTATGTATATTTGGAAAATATCAAAAGCCCACTTTTTCAGCATATGAGCTTATCAAGATCAGCTTATGACAAAATCATTTCGTCAGCTTGGTACACTCATAAGCTGAAAACTATGGTCTTATCAGCTATTTCTAAATATATATACATGAAAAGAAAAACTATATCTTTACAATTTATATCCCATCATTCTAACTAACAATCTGAAAAATCCTAAAATACCTTTTAACTTGGTTTGGATGCTTTGAGATGGAATATTCAAGCTTTTTAATGACATTTAAATAACTCTAAAGGCTTTTGTCGAATAAACTTCTATTTTGCTTTGTCCTATTTTAATTTCCTTTAGTTGCCAAATATTTTCGTTTGCACACTCTTTCCCTAATAGCTATTGTTAAATGCTAAATTATTTGGCATCTTTAAAACACATTTTAGATTAATTGTTACGACTATATAGTTTGAAACTTTGAACTGCATGAAGCATTATCCTTATCTTTACTAGACTAACCCAACCCAATATTTATAATCTCATTGTCACTATATAATGAGCCTAGTGATGAGTGTGTAAATACTCATCATTTTTAGTTAATTCTGAACTGCAAAACGTCTAAAAATGCTCAGAAATGCATCAAAATACTAAAAATATTCCAAAATTGCAATTTATATGTTTCAGATGCAAAATGTTTAAAATCAGATGAAAAATGAGCAAAGTTTGCATAATTGGCGGTTTAGTCCCCAAGTTTCTAAAATTGTCAAAAATAGTCCACGAGCACATAATTTCAAAGTAAAAGTCACCAAAGGTCATTTTTAAATCATAAGTTGTCAAATTTAGTCCTTTGGTGAAAAATATAAAAAGTTTTGAGAAAATTACAAATTGGTCCTTCAAGTTTAAGAATTGGCGCAGAAATGGCCTGGAAAATTGCAAAGTGGCAATTTTGGTCCTTATACTTTTTGAGAGTGTCACTTTTGGCCCTTGAAACAACTTTTGAGATTGGCGAGCTAGGTCCTCCAAATTTGAGAAGTTACAAATGGCCCTTGTGTTTTAAACCTTGTCTAAACCCAATTTGGACCTTGCACCATTTGTACCCTGTCACTAAGCAATTTGACCCCCTTTTATTATTATTATGCTGGTCAAAAGCTTGGTCAAAAGCAGACCTTATTGGCATGAACCCTTCTCCCACTGCTTACGCCAAAAGACTATGCAACACAACCTCCCCTCCTCCAGCTCATATTCCACCCACCTTGTTCCCTCCAAACATAAGAATACAAGAAATCATTGATTACTTCCCTTACCCACACTCAATCTCATTCACATGCCTAAAACCAATTTTCCGCCAAAATGGAATGGAGGGCGGGGATCATGTTATCTCATCCAAGGGTCGAGAAAAGTGGGGGAACCGCTCATTCTAGAGAGAGAAGGTGTTTGGTATAAAAATGGAAGGAAGAAGAAGCACAAAGTAGTAGTTAGTTAGTTTTATTTTTTTCTTTAATGTCGTTTTTTACCTAAATGTCTTAGTTTAGTAAAAAAATTGTTGTAATTTCATTTCTTTGTATCACATTCAAGTTAAATTCTCATTTTGATGTGTTGTTAAGTATCAATCAAAGTCTTTGTTCAAAATCCAAGTTAGTGTTCCTTTGTTGAAATTTTTAGTTCCAATCTCTTATGAACAATGGTCATTAGCTTATTTCAGAGCTTTTAGCAAGTTTATTGAAGCTTCTCTTAGCTTTTGATGAGCTTAAAATTTCAGTTCAAACAAATTTGTCTTATGGTCAATGAAAGTCAACGATATAGATAAAATGGTTCAAACTGGGAATGGTGATGTTTTGGTTGATCAGGCTTTGATATGGGTTGGAGTAGAGTAGGTTAGTATAGGATTGGTTTTGGTTCTTAGCACATAAATCGGTGAACATATGTGAGTAGTTTTCTCATTTCCAAATTTCAAGTCATAGTGCAGTTTCATGCTTCTCTTGTATCTATGATCATTTGTAGTTTTAGCCATTTATATAGTTGCAATTAGGTTATATGAACTCATTTGGTCATTGGTTCAAGCCTTGTTCACTAGCTAGCTTAGTTAAAATTTGTTTAACTTGTTTTTAAAGGGTGTTTGGTTCTTTGAACTATCTGAAATCCGAGAGGCATATGTAGAAGTTAAGCTCTATTGGTTCATGTTTGCTTAGTCATTTGAGACTCATTTGAGTCGATACTTGTACACACAAAAGCTCAAAAGTCAAAATCCTACTCTAATCCTTCTTAACATTCTTGTTGGAATTTTGCAAATCCAAAATCTTGTTTTATGTTTAAAGTACTTAGATATAACTTGCATTAACCTTGTTTCATCATTTAACATCAAGTTCAATCCAAAAATTAGCTTCAAATTTCACTTTAGTCAACTTTTCAATTCGTAATAAAAGTCGAAAAGTGCCCATAGCGATCTTTTCTCAAAACTTTCGCAGATCTGTTCGAGGGTCAAAATAGATTACTAGGGTATGAAAATTGGTTTATAAGATCTTTGCTAGGTCAACTTGAGACTGCAATATCTGATTTTAGCTTTAGCTCCTTGAATAAGCTTATAGATAAGCTCAAAGTAGGTACCTATTATACGTGTTTCTTTCACGGTTAAGCTTCATTATCACGACCATTTTGTTTGCTCTTTAACTTATTCACCTTAAGTCCTTATGATCTGAAAATTTGGGTAAGTACACTCTGCTAGGTGGGCTTGAGTCCCATACTTTTGGTTTTCATGTTGGCTTATTGGATAGCTTTCATCTGCTTAAAGTAGGTGGTCATGACACTTTTCTTTGTTACAATCAGTTGCTATAATCCTTGGTAAGCTGATCATTAGGTGTTAGGAGTAGATGTAATTAGTTGTAATAAGTTTATTTTAGCATAATATAGCTTTAGTTCTTTGTTTGGTTGCTTATTTCAAAGTATTAGCTTATTTCATTTTGCTTATTCTATAATCAGTTACATAGCAGCTCTGATTTCTTCTACTTAAGCCCTAGTTTTTATATTTTTCTCTGCTTTAGAATACTATTTTAGTATTTCCCTGAAATTTTCATAATTTTTAGTTACTGTTTACTATTTTTCTTTATTAAAATCAGTTTTTAATCATTTTTAATTAGCTTTAATTGCAATTAATTGAGAAAAAGTTCCAAAAATAATTTTTCAATTTTAACAGTTTAAGATAAATATAAAAAGCATAAAAAACATTTTTCCTTATTTTTTCCCCTTTTATTTGGTATTTTTCATAATTTAAATTAGATTAAAATAGATTTAAATTCCTAGAAAATAGAAAAATAATCAGAAAAATACAAAAATAGTTTTGAAATTTCTAGTTTGTTATTTTAGACTTTTCTAAGTCTTAATTTTATTTTTCAAGCTTTATTTCATCTTTTCTTTCATTTTAGGTTATTATTAATTAGTTAAAATAGTTTTTAATTAATAATAATTAGATAATTAGTTATAAAAATAATTTTTTTTTCTAAAAATTTTCTTTTATCATTAGGATTGTAAAAATGTATTTTTCATATTTTTAGGATTTATATTGTATAAGTTTCACTTTTTATTTTGTGCGTTTCGTAATTTTATTTAAGCGTAAGTTTTAGTTTTAAGTTTTAAACGTTCATCATTTTGCAAATAGTGATAGCGTTTATTTAATAGATTTTATCTTTTTAACTTTCTTTAATTTGCATTTAAGCCTCTGTAATTTGTTGGCTTTTCCTTAGTTATAATCATTCTCAAATCCCTTTTCCGTTCAAATCTCCGATCACTATACGTTCGATAATCCATTGCATGCTTCGGCTGGACATAACGACCGGGGAACACTATACTCCTCGAGATCTTCATTGAGTTCGTTCTGAGCGTTTAAGCTTGTTACGGTTATCGCTTACATTCACAAGTGGCGGGCCAACCCAATATGTATAAAGTCTTGAATTGCTCTAGCATCCTAGCTCACTTGGGTCTATCACACAACCTGCCCACTATATCAGGTTGCCCAGATCATGGTTTACTTTCATATCATGGATCTCCTTCTACTTTATTTTAACAGAAAAACACAGAAAAAAGAGAAAATTATGGAAGAAATGGCGACTTTATGGAGCCATCAAGACCCAAGAGGTTGGTCATCGTTAATCCATTTCCTAAAAAAAGATAAATTGTTCATTGATGCATCTTTTGAATAATCTAAACCACTACTGACTACTACAAAAGACTTGAACACCACAGAACCTACTAATCCAAACATCCCTTAATGTAATCTGATTTGAGATTTGTGAAGCAATAATGTGTAATAAGCTATGAGGCCTTTCAAAACAGATGATAGTTTAGATAGCTGATACTAGGATAGTATAAGTTAGTTTAAACATAAAATACATAGGTCATTCGTCAAAAAGTCAAAATTCACTTTAAATCTCTATTTTCTGCATCATCAGTTAGATTAGGATTGCAATATCATTAGTATAACTTAGATAGTTATTCACTTAGCATAATTAGGTTTCATTTTAGCTTATCACATCAGTTTTAATCAATTAGGATCACTCAAAATTCATTGAAGTCAAAGTTTAAGTTTTCATAAAAAGTCTAATTGTTCAAAAATATTGTCTGTACACATCTAATCTCAGATCCATTTGAAGGGGCAATTGATAGTTCAAATGTTTCAAATTAGATTTTGAGTTAGTCTTAAGTCCAATGTCAATCTGTTTTGGGTTTAAAAGCTTTTGTAAATCCATTTGGTGGTTTAAAATTTTGTTCAAAGTTAGTGGTTTGTGCCATTTTGCCCCGCACCTCAGTGGGTTTGCTGTGCTCATCATACACTTTCATAAGCTCTTAAATAGTTGACATAAGCTCCTTTTAGCTTAATTTTTCATTAAACAGACTCCCAGTAGTACTAGCATGATATTTCAATTGATTTGGTTCCATAGCTTTTATCAAATAAGCTTAATCAAGTGGTCAAAGCTGGCTTGACAATCTGTTTGGTCAGTTCATAGTAGCTATAGTGCTTTTTAGTTGAGTTTAGCTTTTTGAGCATTAATTTTCTTGAGACCGACTATCGAAGCTGAATATAGGATTGAAGTGTCCAGTGGAAGAACCACGTTTTACAGTCGCATTTCTAAATTCTTTATACAAAAATGGATGTTCAATAAAGGGTAAATAAGAGCCAGCCATTCCGGTCATGCAGCTTATGCAGCTTCCTTTGCCATGCCTATTCGAGCATAAGCCTAATTGACACAAATAATTGTCGTTTGTAACTACAAATTTGGTACAGGTAGCTAAATGAATGAGTCAGTTGATCTAGCAACAGGTTAATCTACCTTATGTATGTGTGACTTTCTTTCTTATTATATCGTAAATAATTAGTTAACCAACTAAATACTAAAATCTAATTATTTGATTTATAATAAAATTTTGATGTCTTTTTACATGCAGTTTTAAGATATTCGTAGTTCTGCGTCGTAAAACTGCATGTTACAGATTCGCTTGCAGCCGAAAAATGACAGATGAAATTGCACCTCCACAATGGCGCGACCACATGTCACGGAATACCCAATTACAGGTAATAATATATGCTGCTAACAAATTTATCTGTTCAATATGGAATTTTAAGCACATATGGACTTTTTAAGCACACTCCCAGGATCAGATATCGGCACATGAAAAAGGTAGATGTTGACATCGAGCCACTAAAAAAACAGCACAGAACTAATAATAATGGCAATGACAATAACGACTTTTGTTACTACTTACAAGTAGATGTCTTATACACTTTATTGGTTTGTGTATCAGCCATATACAAATCCATTTAAATTTGCAAACAACTAATTAGCAGGTACGTTGGCATATCTTTATTGTTTATGATCATATTTTTATTGTTGTGTGTATATAGCCGAATGTGTTTGTGTCCACAATGCCTTTTTCATCAGTTTTTTGCTATGAAGCTATTGATAATCATAAAATGTTGCCAATTGTCTTTCCAGGATGTCCTTTGATTTCATTATTTTTAGTATTCAATGTCAAAATGACAATGCTATATATGTGATGTGTCACAATGCTTACATCCTCTCTACAACGCGGTGCAGGTGTAATAAAAGGGGTTCAGGGTGACCACCCGCAAAATTGTACATACGCACCCTGGTCAACGAATGCCAGTGAAACCGATCCATGATGATATTCAACATTCAGGTTCAAGGTAAATGCAATATGTCGTCTGCTTTACCATTTTTTTTAACGGCGTGCTTTACAAATGTTGTTTTCAAAATATGGTGTTCTGACCTGTTGGAGCATCCATTTTCCTTTTCCATTCATTGGCCTTTTCCATTCTTGAACTACAAGAATTGTATACTTATATATAGAATGGTTTTGTAGTCTATAGAATTGTATACTGATATATAGAATGGTTTTTTAGTCTATATGTATACTGATATATTCCTTCACAAAATAGTGGTGCATTTTCCATTCATTTGCCTTTTCCATTTTCAAAAGCCATTTTCACAAGATAGGAATGCCATTCCTATCTTCGACAAACTGCTTCATCCATCTTTAAGAAAAACACCCGCAGCAACGCGCGGGCTCGAAACCTCGTTAGTTAACATTATTTATCATATAGTTTTCATGACAATTTTCCTAAATAAAAAATAGCATCTATTCATACATTTTGTAACGGCTTTCAAATATTTATACAGTCCATTAATACAGTCAAATATTTATACAGTGCATTAAGTGTCGACTTGTAACAGCTCAAACCTCAATGGTATATAAGCCAACCTAAAAACACAAACACCAATACGAAACACACTCTCTCTTCTTTTTGCGAGCACCGATAAAAAAACACACACGAAATATGATAAATCTACTCTCATCTTGGTGTTCGGTTACCAATAGTAGAAATAAATAAGCTTTGCTTCTCGGATTATAGCAATAGAATGACAACTTTTATTTAGATGAAATAGTTTGCATTGCTATTGCTTATAGTTATTTTAGTTAAAAGTTGTCATTCATTTCTAAAGTTACTGTTAAAAAACACGTATAAATGAAAAACATGTGCTCGCTATAAAGCTATGCATCGGGTACCCGCCGCCGCATTGCGCGGGTACCCTTCTAGTATATTACTATATATATAATGTAGCGTTAGAAACGACGCTCAGATTGTCGTTTTGACTTTGCGTCCTTTTAGCCCAGCCCATTAGTATTGTTCACGCCCAAAATATTAGCTCGTCTCTCTTTCGCCCTTATCGTTTTCATAGATAAACATAGAAACTGCCATCTAGAGTTCACCAAACATACTTCACCGCCTCTCTTTCATTCTTATCGGAAGCCAGATGATGAAGAAGATTATCAAGAATTAAAGGCGCGTTTTTAGGTATATCGTTGGCGGTTTTTGTTCCGGTTGGTTTATTTTCAAGTGACTTTCAGTTTAATCTGAGATAGTATCCTGAGGTCATGGATTTGGGGTTTCTGGATTTCTCCTTTGATATATGCTCAAGATGGCAGTGTCCGTAAATGAGTTTCATGGGCATTCTTGGGATAAAATAATAATCTCTCCTTCAAAATTATTTATATTCTGTACATACCAGAATATAGAAATTTGTATTGTTTAAGGGTCGGAAATTTTGAATCCTAAATGTTATTAATTATGTTTAAGACATATTAGCATTTGGTTCCTTATGTCTAATTCGTATTAGCATTTTGTTTCCTTATGTTTAATGGTCACCGTATTAATTCGGATTTATTAATTTTGTTTTTGCATTTTCTTTTGGGTTTGGGGTCTGGTGATCAGAGCATGGCACTCATTTACTGGTACACTTACAGACCGCGACAAGCTTCTAGCATTTGATGTTCTTTTTAGAGGTCAATACCCTTGTACTTCAAGTGACCTGGATACATATCATTTGTATTAAGTTGTTACATCATATGATTTCAAGATTCATCGTTACAAGTACATCGTCTCTACAAAAGCCTACCTGTTGATATTTATTTTCGCCTTCAATTTGGTATAAGCATCTGGCTTTAGAGATTCGTGATAGTCATCATTGGGTTTTAATCTCCCGATTAGTTGTAATTATCAGTTGATATTCAGTTTTCTGCTTATTGGGTATGAATTTTGGAATTGCTTTTTTTTCCGTCTTAAGGGCTAACTAGCTTATGTTTTTGTTTAGCTATCCTCGGGAATGAGGTTGGTTGGTTTGACAAGAGTGAAAATTTGACCCGAAATACTATCTTTGTAATTCTCTTCTTTCTCGGATTTTTCATTTCATACAAGAAGAGTGACAATCTTTGTAATTCTCTTCTTTCTCGGATTTTTCATTTCATACAAGAAGAGTGACACTTTTGTTTAGTAGTGGTAGACCGATTTATAACCCTTTGATTTTCATTTTAGTCTGTCACTGGATAGCAAGATAAAAATGCACCGAAAAAACGCTCGAGTGGTTGGAGTGCTTCCATGGCGACTCCCATGATCTAAGGTATTAACTTTTAGTCATGATTCCTTTCTTACTTTTCTACTTCTACTTTCTTTTAGTAATACATTGGAGTCGGTCTTTACAGATGCATTACCTAATTATTGAACCTTAATCTAGAAAAGTGAAATAAGAGTTATCTTCTGCCACAGATACTAATTACTAGAATATATTGGCAGTTCAATATATCATGTACCATGTCATTTACAATAACAAAGTATAGTTACCATATTTATTTGTTGATAATAAGAACTATTTGGTATAGTTTTGTGGTACAACATAAAGTTCAAACAACACCTTTTGAAAAATGAACCATCACTACTATTCTACTATATTTTTTATGATTGTTTTATTTTGTTTGACACAACCACATGAATGGAACAGATATAGATCAAGATCTGCTGAAAAGGTTGGATCAGAATTCAACTCTTTGGCCATTGATGTTGCAGCGCTAATTGCAATGGTATCCATTTTTTCTGGTTTTTGTTTTTTCTAAGTTATAATAATTTAGCATTGATTTGTTTACAAGAGTGTTATGATCTTTTGTAACAGGAAAGATAAGGAGTTCAAAGGGATTTTTTTGTGAATTTGAAACCAAATTCGACAAGGATGTTGCATCAGTTCAAGATACTTTTTGTTTGTAAATTGATTTAAATTTGTGTGTTTTGTATTATCTGAAGCTTTGGAATTAGTCTTATGTTTATCATATATGAAATTTAGGCTTATATTAACTGTATAAGATCAGTTAGTCAACAAAATGAGCTATAATATTTTGTTGAACGAACTAACTGGAATTAGTGCTGCCAAGGTGTTTGATAAAAGTTTTGAGAGACTAATTGTTTATTTGTTAATAGTTTTTTTTATAATTTTTCCCTTTCATTTGTGTTGTGACTTATAGAATGGTTTTCTTTTTGCCCTTGATCCACATTGTCATATCTGACATAGTGTTGATTCATAGATTAAAGGTTCGTGTGTTTAAAAATTATAGAGTTTAGTATCTTATATCTTTTGCCTTTGTAGTGTTGCTTTAATGAACTATGCTAATTTTTCAGGAACGTAAAATTAGGGATTCATATTTTGGCGGCAACGTAGTCATGAGATCAGTAATCAAATAAAAGTACATGTCTGTTATGAGGTTTTATGTACATGAAAGTAACACTTTCTTTTTAAATATTCTATACTCAGATTGTTTTAGATTTCCATTTTGAATCATGTGGTGTGTGTACTTTTTGCAGGCTATCAACAACAACAGCTTGCAGAGAAAATGTGGTGGCGGAATTGAGAAAGTACTAACAAAGGATAATTTAGGTACGCTTTGCTTCTACCAGACGGTGTGTCACGAGGCGTGCTGTCGATAAAGGTTGCAGGCCATCAAATTCGGATAGTGCAAGCAAGTTGCAGGATGCTGCTGCACATCTGCGACAACATCATTTTTAAGATCCTTCGGTAACCTGTATTCCAAAACCTAATTCTTTTTTTCAGTATATATATGCTACCTACATCTACATATTTTTTTTTGTAGATAATCTTACGTATGCGTGACTGTGTGTTTCCATTAGTTGGGGAATAACAGACGGTCTGAAAACGAAGTAAAAACAGATGGACAGCCAACAGTCAAATAGTTAGTGAATCTCTGAGAGATATTTCTATTATATAATTAGTTTCATTCTCAAATATGTTTGATGTAAACAAGTTGATTGAGATGAGGTTAATGATGTAGCACAACTGATGACACAGAAAAACAGCAGTGGCAAATATACCATCCGACATAGCTAAAGGAGGAAGAGGTGGCCTGAGAGGAAAAATAGTTGTATGAGAGCAGCCATTGAGAATATGAATAAGAAACTTCATGCTAATGAATATTAAATTTGCGTACTAAGGTTTTATAAATTTGCGTATTGAGGTTACATGTAGCCGCCAAGACGCACGATGGCACGAGGTCAGTTATCTATTTATTTCTAATACATTTTAACCATTAAAAATATTGTCGAGCCCTAAAGTTTGAACTCCTTTATAAAAATTTGTTTAAGCGTGTGTGATTAAATATTATTATGCACATATTTATTTACATTAAGTGAATGTAATAAGAAAGATGAAAATGAATTGTTGCATCAGTTTCGAGTATATAAAGCATCATGCATTTACCCAAAAAATTTGTTCCGTATGGAATAAGATTTCCCCCCACCATTCTAGACACTTCTTATCCACACATTTCACCCTCACAAACACACACACAAACGCGAAACAAAAACACTCGCTTCTCGTGTAAGATCCCGAAAAATTAATCAACACTTTATCAACTTAAGCTGTAACTAATGACAATTACGGGTTATGTTTTTTTGAAATAAAAAGTCGATTCATTCTCATTTGACTTAGGTTGCATTTAACACGAAACGTTTTATTCACAACTCAAGCACGAGACACCTCGACTTAACCTTAACATTTTCGATCGTCAAATCTTCCACTTTACAAATAATATAAATAATATTTAAACTAAATATTTTTTATTATCATTTTCATTAATGTTTTATTATTTTGTCCATGGGCCGGCTCACACCTAAGCCCACCCAACCGGACCCCTTTGTATTTCCTTTTGGGCTTGCGTCTTACCGATCCAACTAGCACTGCCCAATAAATTTTCCTAGCCCAATCCCACTTGAACGCTGGCCCATGATCACTTGTATTACTTGTGATGTTTGTGTGGTATTTCTGCCACCCGACGCAACCAAAAATGCACCCTAATACAAGTTACAAACATAAAATATAACACACTATTAGTAGGAAAACCACAAGTAACTAGATCACAAACTAGAAACCCTTACTCTTTACTTGTTTCCCAACTAAAACACATACCCTCCTAATCATATAATAAACAATTAGAAAAGTATATTAACCATGGGATATTGTTTCCCACTTAAGCTAAGATTGATGTATCTAAGCCTAACCAAAGCAATGTGGTCGAGTATTGGGGGGGGGGGGATTTGGGCAACCGGTTCTCACACTCGACACACACCAAAACTCAAACCCACACTCAAAATATATCTTGTCTCCCATGCATGCTACCTAGTGAATTAAAAATAAATCTAGATGAAGTGTTTAACCTTATAAGACCCATACTTCTAAGTCAGTGCTAGGTAAACCGCCTTCTAGTGTTTCTGCAGATATCATTGATGTACCCATAGAACCCACTTCACCTCCTAGGAAGAGAATATCACCTAGTGCATTCACAAAGACCAAAGCACAAACTAGTTGGACTTGGCAGAGATGGTTACAAAATACATCTGGATTTAAATGGATTCCTAAAATCATAAACATTTGTGTTTCAACTGTAACTGTAACGGATGCCTCTAACTCTTCGAGTTCCACCTCTACTTCTATTCCACCTGTGTCGTCTGTGTGTAATGCAGGTGATACAAATCATCCTTTGGATTGCTGGTAGCGGATGTTCCTGGCACATGACAGGCAACCTCAAACTTCTTACAAACTTTGTTTCAAAGTTCATTGGCACTGTCAGGTACGGGAATGATCACTTCACAGCTATCATGGGCTACGGAGACTACATCAATGGGAACATCGAAATTAGCAGGGTTTATTATGTTGAAGGTCTTGGACACAATCTTTTCTCAGTCAGCCAGTTTTGTGATGGTGATTTGGAAGTTGCTTTTAGGGAGAAAACTTGCTTCGTTCGTGATCTACAAGGAAATGATCTTATGTCTGGAAACCGTGTGAAGATCGTTGTAAGCTCTTAGACGAGGTCTAATATTATATCTAGGAACACATAATAATGAAAGCGGAATATTCAAACATAGAATCAACATCATTATGAACAAAGTTTTTTTATTATCATAAACTAACTAACTATAATAAAGATCAAAGACTTGATCTAATACTAACTAATCATAGACATTTATAGGAACACATCTACTAACTAAACTAATAACCTAGGCGTTTACAAGAACACACGCCTAGGACACACACACACCTTTAGTCGACTACATTATGGAAGATATAATTAAAACCTACACCCCATGTCCTCTTTATATACTAGAGGATTAGGGTTTACAAATCTCTACTAAGGACTAATAAATAAAACTTCTTTTGCAAGCAAGTCCTTCCATCTTTTTGTAGGTTTCCTTCTTGTCATATTAAGTCCCTCTTGTTTCATTCTTTTTGTCTTATCAAATCAAACGTATAATTCCCAACAATCTTCCCCTAGTTGATAATGACAAAACCATTCTTGAACGAACTTCCCTAGACGAAGTAGAGAAATTGAGATCAGGGATCTCACCATAAATGAAACAAGTATGTCTTCCTTTGTCTTCCCCTTAATCCATGCCATGTCACTCAAACATCTCTTCCCCTTTTTGTTATTATCCAAATAGGGAATATATGCAAATAATGATCTTGACCACCACGAACCAATATCATACTTCCAATCTAAGACTTCCAATGCTTCAAATCGCCCACCATTACGCATCATAAGAAAAATGGATCCAAAACAGTAGAAAACTTCAACTAGGAGTAGTAATAATGATCAACAATAGTAAAAATCAAACACTTCCCCTTGAGTGATGCATGTACATCAATGATTCTTCAAAATCTGTAGGCTTTATGTAATGATTACTTGTGAAGAAAACCGAGTATAACGAATTTGATGAAGAAGTAGAATTTCCCAAACTTGTGTCTTAAATCTTTTACTATCCATGGAACTCCATACTTATACGAACCAACAAATATAAGTAGACCGCAATCCCTTGAAAAGAATCCTCAACTAGTATGAGACACTGAGCACTACAATGTAACTCCTTCAAGTGATAGTCAAGGTGTGCATAGAGCATCATAAGAAAAATCACACATTGCTAGATTCATCAAGCTATATAATAAGAACACAAACCTGTGAAACTCAACTACAACATCAAATAAATGATATTCAACCTTCTTCGTAATCAATTAATCCATAAGAATCAAATACGAGCCATTTTGAATCCTTTTAAGAACAAATTACCAAACTCCTTGTGTGTGTGAACAATAACCTGTGTGTGTGATATCCAAAAACCATAACAATATGCTCGACTTCCCCTTAATTCCAAATCAGTCCTATTAGCAACACTTTTTTTTTACTAAACTGTCGCTAATCTGTCACTATCATGATTTAGCGACACAAATTCTGTTGCTGAACTGTTGCTAAACTGTCGCAAATCAAAGAGCAGTACTTTGCGTCCAAGCAGTACTTTCGGGGTCAAACAGTACTTTAACCAAAACGTCCAGCAGCAGCAGTACTTTAACGAATATGAACAGCAGTACGTTATTCCAACAATACGTTCGTTTTCTGAACAACAGTACTTTAAAACCCTCGCATGTATCCGAACATAATTCAAAGTGGCAGCAAATAATATAAATTGAAAAGTACCATATGCCATAAACGACAATTCCATCATGACTGATCTATAAGTCCCACGTGATATTTGACAATCATATATTTGTACAAGATATCCACCGTATCCTCCAATCACGTTCTAGTAGGTGTGCGATGTAGAGGATTAAAACCTAAAATCAAAGTTCTACCGTCCGATCATCATGAACTCCCAGCAGATAGCAATATTCTTGATAGCCATAGTACAAATACTCTTTGTGAAACGTATACCAATCCCACGTGTTCACAGCAGCCCAAATAATATAAAGCAACCATCATGCCATGTGATCATAACTTGTATATACCAATGAAATAGTAGGTCCCAATGGACAATTTATAACAAAGTATGTACGAGAAGATTTAATATTGTGCACCGGCCAATTTTGAATTTTACGCATGCTCATTGATGTGCTTGATCCCAAAATAGTTTGACAATGACATCACCGACCCCAAGTTATAATATCAATATGAGGTTAAAATATTAATTAACCAATCATGAATGAAAAGGTCAATTCCAAAAATACGATTACCTCATAAACCTTAAAAATTCGACTTTTTAACCTGTTGGAGCAGCGAACTTCGACATCAAATATCTTTTGATTGAACGCTCAGATCAAAAATCCCTCCAGTGGAAATTTAGATTGGTATATAGAGAACATTCACCTAAAATTTCGTCCCGATCCGACGGTTAACGAAAAAGTTATCGCCGTTTCAAAACATTGCTGTATAAAAATACGAAAATTTTGAGATCCGAATTTTTCGTCTTTTCCATCATTCTTCGACGCATAAAACCTTGTAGATCCTAGATATCACGAGCCCCAGTCTCTGATACCACATGTGAAGATCGTTGTAAGCTCTTAGACGAGGTCTAATATTATATCTAGGAACACATAATAATGAAAGCGGAATATTCAAACATAGAATCAACATCATTATGAACAAAGTTTTTTTATTATCATAAACTAACTAACTATAATAAAGATCAAAGACTTGATCTAATACTAACTAATCATAGACGCTCGAATTACTCATTTAATAATCGAGCTCGAGCCCAAGCTCTGTCAGAAGCTAGGCTCGCGAGCCTAAACGAGCCCTAGAATTATATACGTGTATATATCGCCTATAACTCGAGCTTTATGTAATTAACAAAACATCATAAAATTAGTCGAGCTCGAACAAAATTTTCACGAGCTCAAATATAAGGCTTGAACAGCTCGCTCGAGCTCAGCTTTATATATATAAACAGCCGACAAGCTCGAGCTCGCTACCCCTAATACTAACTAATCATAGACGTTTATAGGAACACATCTACTAACTAAACTAATAACCTAGGCGTTTACAAGAACACACGCCTAGGACACACACACCCCTTTAGTCGACTACATTATGGAAGATATAATTAAAACCTACACCCCATGTCCTCTTTATATACTAGAGGATTAGGGTTTACAAATCTCTACTAAGGACTAATAAATAAAACTTCTTTTGCAAGCAAGTCCTTCCATCTTTTTGTAGGTTTCCTTCTTGTCATATTAAGTCCCTCTTGTTTCATTCTTTTTGTCTTATCAACTCAAACGTATAATTCCCAACAAACCGCACTTCAAGCCTTTACACTATTTCAATGCAAGACACAATCGCTTCATCTCCCATCTGTCTACTTTCTAAAGCAACATCTACAAAATCATGGTTGTGGGACTGAAAAATTTCACATTTAAACTTTCAAACCATAACTAATCTTGTACGACACAAACTGGTTGAAGGTCTTCCAAGGTTTATTCAAAAGATCACTTATGCTCAGCTTGTGAACAAGTTAAAAGCACTCGTGCTCATTTTCCTTCAAAGGTGGAAAACAACTCTCAGCATGTTCTTCATCTTCTTCACATGGATTTGTGTGGCCCGATGCGTGTGTAGACGATTAATGGTAAATGCTACATTCTCGTATCGTTTATGACTACTCCAGATGGACTTGGGTTTATTTTCTTCGAAGTAAAGATCAAGCACCACAAATGATCATCACCTTTCTCACGAAAATTCAAGTTCAGCTTTGTAACAATGTTAGACAAGTCAGTATAGACAGAGGAACTGAATTTGTGAACCAAAATCTTCGAGAATACTATGAGAAAGTGGGAATTGAGCATCAGACATCCATTGCAAGAACACCAGAACAAAATGAAGTTGTCGAAAGAAGAAACCGTACGCCAGTGGAAGCTGCAAGAACGATGTTGATCAATGCAAAACTTCCAGATTACTTATGGGCAGAAGCCGTGTCAACTGCATGCTACACTCAGAACCGTTCTATGATAACCAAACGCCACAACAAAACACCTTATGAGCTTATATATAACAGGAAACCGAATCTTAAACACTTTCACGTATTTGGTGCTCTATGTTACCCAAATAATGATCGTGATGACTTTGGAAAGCTCAAGCAAAAGCTGACATTAGAGTATTTGTTGGATACTGTGAAAACTCAAAGGGATACCGGATCTAGAATCGTCGTACAAAGGAAATTATGGAAACCATTCATGCTAATTTTGATGAGCTCACAGAGATGGCTTCTGAGCAAAACAGCTTGGAACCCGGACATAACCGTCTCAACTTCCCCCAATCATCAGCTGATCAATCATTTCAACTCACTCGTCGTCAGATGGAAATGTTGTTTGCTCCATTGTTTAGTGACGATCTTGATCAACGTACTCCATATGTATCAAATGTTTCCGCTGCTCAACCTGATAATACTCCATTACCTGATACACCTGAAACAACAACAACTGTTGCTGATGCACCTCCGATTGGAATCTCAAACAATAACCGAACAAACCGCTTCTAATGACAATGACCCAGTTGATGATATTCTTAATCAAGATGTACCTACAATCGCGGATTATGATGGAAATGCATTCTTTAACCCTTTCGCTACTGAAACTGCAAATTCAGATGTTGCTGAATCTTCTACCAGCCATCTGAATCCACCAAATTTGCACAATGTATACCAACATCAACCCTCCACACACCGATGGACTAAAGACCATCCTCTTGTTAACATCATTGGCAACTCGAATCAACCAGTCGTAACTAGACAACACCTTCAGACTGATGGAGAACATTGCGTTTATGCACTCACCGTTTGTCAAACTGAACCCAAAAACATTAAAGATGCAATGACTCATGACAACTGGATCGAATCCATGCAAGAAGAGCTGAACCAGTTTAAACATTTAGAAGTATGGGAATTGGTTGAAAGACCAACATGGGTCTACGTCATTGGTCTCAAATGGATTTGGAAGAATAAGTTAGATTTTGAAGGTACGGTTATCCGAAACAAATCAAGTCTGGTGGCTTAGGGTTATAGACAGGAAGAGGGTATCGACTTTGAAGAATCATTTACTTCGGTAGATAGACTAGAGGTTGTACGGATTTTTCTGGGCATTGCGGCTCACATGAACATCACTGTCTATCAGATGGATGTCAAAACTGCTTTTCTGAATGGTAAACTGAAGGAAATAGTATATGTTAGTCAGCCAGAAGGATTTGTTGATCTGGAGTTCCCTAATCACGTATACAAACTGAACAAGGCTCTCTACGGTCTCAAACAAGCCCCTCGTGCGTGGTATGATAAGTTGTCATCCTTTCTCCTTGCTAATCATTTTATCAAAGGATCGGTCAACCCAACACTGTTTATTCAATATCATGGGGCACACATTTTAATTGTTCAGATTTATGTGGATGACATCATTTTTGGTTCCACCCACAAAAAGTACTCAAACGTTTTTTCACATCGAGTGAAAACAAATTTTGAAATGTCAATGATGGGTGAACTTACGTTCTTCTTAGGACTGCAAGTTCATCAATCACCCCATGGTATTTTCTTAAGTCAGTCCAAATATGATCTTTAAATATTGAATAAACATGGAATGCAAAGTTGTGACACCTACGCAACACCAATGGCACACACCAACAAACTGGATGCTGATTTACATGGGAAATTGGTTGACCCTACCAAATACCGCAATATTATTGGGTCTCTCATGTATCTAACAGCCAGTAGACCCGACATTGTATTTTCTGTATATCTTTGCTCCCGTTATTGGTCAAGGCCAACTGAAAGACACCTCTCTGAGGCTAAAAGAATCCTCCGATACGTCAAAAGAACCATTAACTTGGAGATCTGGTATCCGAAGGATTATGGTTTTGAACTAATAGCTTTTTCAGACGCTGACCACGCAGGATGCTTAGATTCATGGAAAAGTACTTCAGGAGGTTTACAATTCCTTGGTGATAAATTGGTGTCATGGCAATCGAAGAAATAGGATTGTACATCGTTGTCATAAACAAAAGCTGAATATGTAGCCATGTATGCGTGTTGTGCTCAAGTCATTTGGATGAGAACACAACTCAAAGATTATGGTTATGTATTTGACAGAATTCCGGTGTAATGCGACAACAGAAGTGCTATTGCAATCTCGTGCAACACCGTTCAACATTCAAAGTCAAAGCACATCGATCTTCGATATCATTTCATCAAAGAGCATGTTGAAAATGGTACAGTTGAATTATACTTTGTAGGTACTGAACACCAATTGGCGGATCTTCTCACTAAAGCCTTGCCTCCAGCAAGATTTACTGATTTGATTCACCTAATTGGTATGAGGTGTTTGACTCCAAAAGAACTGGACGAACTTTTAAAACAATCTTGAAAAGTCAAACACCAAAACCTCTTTTGTAAATATTTTTCAACAACAAAATACAAAAATATAAAATCTTATATAATCCAAAAATATTCTTCTATCTAAATTTCTATCTGTAATCAAACATTGCAAGTAAAAAAATTCCATCAACACTGTGTTCTATCAAACATTTCACAATTTTTTCCGAACAAGTGTTGAGGGGGAGAAAGTAAATATTTTTCAGTTTCATAAAACCTTGTACTTGCATGTTACCAAAAATACGTTGTTTCTTCTAAATGGTGGATATGTATCTTGTTATATACTCTCCTCGGACTCAAATGTTTAAAATTTTCATCATTTCAAAAGTCGAGGGGGAGTATCGTTAAGTTTCTTGCCTAAAATGTGTTTTGTATAACCAAAATGGAAGTTAATGGGTCTTGGTTGAAAAAGTTTGAGGTTAAGGGACTAAACTTGTCAACTCTTAAAAATAATTTCAAACAAAAGTCCAACCACCTCATTCAATGCATTTCACTTTGCATTTATTTCTTTCATCTACCAAGCATCCAACGATCCATATTCATTTGTCAAATTCGTTCTTCAAAATCAAAATATGTAAGTGCTAAGCGTTTTTTGATCATGATTTTAAGCTAAGGTTTTGAAAATCTTTAAAATCTAACGGCTAAATCTTCCAAAACTTTGATTTTTGAGTTTACGCATACGCGTAGGATTAGGGATTATGCCTAAGTGTGTTTTTGATGAAATGGTTGGTGTTATAACCTTTCTAAACTTGTTATATAGCCATTTCTATCATGAATTTGAACCCATCAACATCAATTGGACATATTTTAAAATTAGGGTTTATGCTCGAATTTAGGGATTTATTTGTTTGAATGTTCTGCTGTGTTTTGATGCTTAGAAGTGTGTTAGAATATGTTTAATTACATGAATTGAGCACTTAATCTAACCCAGAAACAACAAAATGTGAAAATGAAGGTTATAGGGTTCTTAGGTTCACATAATTTGAATCCTTTGATTTTGTGGGCTATTTGTGTTAAAATTTGCTCTTAACCACTCCTTAGACATCTAGGATAGTGCAGAAAATGTTCTTGATTGAATTCCAAGGCTGAATCTGTTATGCGTAGAATCTAGGGTTTAGGGTTTTAGAACCTTACGTCAAAGCTGTTCTAGGCTAAATGAATGTGATCTTGTGCTTGTATTGTGTTTATGAAAATATTAGGATTACATTGTAATCAAGTGTTCATGTTTATGTGTTTCAGGTTTCTTACACGTAAAAATCAGACTAAAGGTGTTCATGATGTTACGCATATGGAATATCTTTATGTGTAAAGGTTACGCATAAGAGCAATCTTACGCGTAACACTTACGCATAAAGGGTCTACAGTGGGGACTATGCGTATCGTGGAAGGATATGCGTAAACTAGGATGTCTACGCCTAAGGGTTACTCTTACGAGTAAACCTTACGTGTAACATTTTTTTGCTAGAGCTTACGCGTAAGCACATAAGCCTATGGACTCATTTTACACGTAGGAATTTCTTACGCCTAAGACTTTCCCTTACGCTTAAGCTTACGCATACGCCTAAGCTCCTCTTTTACGCATAAGCTCAAATGTCTACGCTTAAGCCAACTATTCACCTTATTTTGAACTGTTACGCGTAGAATAACTTGTAATAGTTACACTTAAGTCACAAAACCAAAATATTACTCACAAGCTCTCACAAGCTCTCAAAAGTTAATATGTTGTGTGTTTAAGTGAAATTTGGACATTAAAACTTCAAAATTAACATATTCACGTAACTTATCACTTCAACTTCAAACAATTGGACTAAAAGTGACTTTGGACTCGTAACATTCATAAGCATGATAACTTCAAACAAGTAATTAGACAATAAATCAAACTAAGACTAACACAATGTGTTTCAATATGTTGGTTCTTTTGTCTAAATATCTTTCAGATCACGAAATGGCTGTCAATCAAGAGAACATCAATGCCCCAAATGAGCTCACTATGGCTGATATCTTCCCTGCTGGTTACGACAAAATCATTGGAAAGAACAATCTCCGTGTCGACTTCAACAACTTCACATGCTCAGAATCCTCATGCAGAGTTGTTGTTGACATTCTCAAGAATCACCATTTCCATCTCATGCTTACCAACTCTTCCACCGTACCCGATATCTACATTCATAAGTTTTGGCATACTATGGACAAAATTGACGGTCAAGATGCGGTTAAAGTGACCCTTGGCACTAAGGAAGTCACGGTCACTATGGCAGATCTTCGTGTTATTCTTCTTCTTCCGATCATTCCTTCTACTGAATACGTCCCGATTCCAAATGAAGTGGAAGTATTGGATTTCTTGATTAACATTGGATATGACGAAGCTTCTGGCATCATCTCCAAGCATTCCAGAGTTGATCTAAAAAATATTCCACAACCCTAGAGGACCATCTATATCATGATCGCCAAATCAGTCTCAGGCAGAGATAGTGGTTGATATGTGTCTAAAAACACATATATTTTATGCTATTTAAACCCACAAAAACAACCAAAAACACACAAATGACTCTCAAAATGATACAAATTCATAAAAATGTGTTTTTATGTGATTCAGGTACAAAAGATTGAAAAACAAGTGAAAATTGATCAATTTCACAACAATTGTCGCAGTCCCGGAGTTACACAAATTGGCAAAACTAGTCCCTAAAAGTCTTAAATGAATGAAAAGTCAACTTAAGTCCTTGGGAAATCAAAAATGTTCACAAAACATCCCTGGATAAAAGTTTGCACAAAATGGCAATTTTACCCTCAAGTTACAAAATTGGCAAAAATGGTTCCTGGGTATTCTAAACTTGGAATTTTACAAATAATACCCTTGTACTATGCATGATTGAAAATTTGGAACATTTTGATAAACTTTTGGGAAATTACACTTTTAGTCCCTCAAAATCCAAAAATGACAATTAAGGTCCTTGGACATTTTAAAATGAAATTTTATGCAAAAATGGTCCTTGTTCTATCAATGTTTGTCATGTTTGGTCCTTGTGAGAACATTGGAAAGTTGGCATTTTCAGTCCTTGAGGTTTGGCAGATTTGCACTTTTGGTCCTTGATAACTACCTAAACCAAACGGATCCAATATCAAAAATCCAAGCCCAACACCAACCTTAGCCCAATCCCACTTGGCCCTTGGTCTTGACCCTTTGGCTTGACCTCTTGACCCCGTTAGTATTAAACCCCCAGGGCAACGAAAGTCAAACATCAAGAAAAACCGCCCAAACCAGGCACTATTCACCTCCCTCTCACAAAACACTTATATCACAAAACCAGTCTTGGTTTTCCCTCATTTTCAACCCCCCTCCTCACCTATCCATTCCCCTTTGTCCCCTCCACCTCTACATACACCCAAAACCCATTAATTGATTGATACCAACTCAAACCTGCTAATGAGACTTTTGGCGCCAAAATGACATATGGCACTTTTGACCAATCCAAAGGCTGGAAGGTGGTGGGAAACAATCAGGGAAGTGAGAGAAGCTGTTTGGGTATAAAAGAAAGAAGAAAGCAGAGGAACAGCACTTGGCCTTAAGCCTTAGTCAAGTAGTTGTAGTTTTTATTGTTTTCTTAGTTAAAAATGTCTTTTAATCTTGCAAATGTTGTATTTTATCTTAATTAGTGTAATGGAACTTTTCTTTCAGTTTAATTTCAGTTTAATCTCAGTTTTATGTTTTCACTTGTTTCCTTTAATTTTCAAGTTATTTCAAGTTCTTGTTTAGTAGTTGTTTAATGGACTCTCTAAGCCACATAAGCTCCTGACAAAGCTCATTTAGCTTTTAGAGACATTAAAACAAGCTTAGTCTTTTAAAACCAAAAATACTAAAAAAATCAAGAAAAATAGGAAAATAATCAAAAATCAGAATTCTGAAGAAGGTGATGAAGCAGGGTTGGATTTGGAATGCTATGGGGTATTAGGAGCTTATTGGGAAGCTAATAGGTGTAACCTTGCCCTTGGTTTCTATGTCTCATCCACTTTCTCATTTGTAAGCATTTTTCTAATTTTTGCAATTTACTGTTTCAGTTGTTAATTAGCTTATATTTCTGTTTCTTTGTGTTATTTAGTCTCAATTAAGTATATCTAAGCTTTTAAATCATTAAGTTGTTCTTTCAAATTTGTGTTTTGTGAAAATTCCATTTTAACAGTTAAAGTAGCATAGTCTTAATTCTTGTGGTTCATGTTGTTAAAACTGTTTGTTCATGTTTATTTAATCTCACTTAATGATAATATAGAGTCTGCAATTAAGTTTATGGTTTAAATTTGTGATTTGGTTTGAAAAAACATCAAAACAGTCAAGAAAAATGGTGTTTGGTTAGCTGTGTTATTGGGTGTGTTTGTTGTTAATTAATGTTGTTCTAAGTCACATATACCTTTAATAACCCATACAAGTCATAAAATCAAGTCCTTGTTAGCAAAAAGTCAAAATTGCATTTGATTTCATTTTGAGTGATCACTGTTGGAGTTTTCAAGATCAAAGATCTTGATTTTGTGTTTAAAAGTTGTTAATCTTGCTCAAGTTAGTATTATTACACCTTATAACAACATCTTCAGTGTTTTAGGTCAGTTTAAATCTCATTTTGGTCAACTTTTAGTTTTTGAACAAAAGTCAAAATTTTCATAAGGTCGTTTTTGAATAAACTTTGGAATTTCACTGTAGGTTTAATACTAAGTTTTAGCTTAAAACCTCTTAGGGTATTAGAGTATAGTTGCTAAACAAAAATACAAAAATATTAGTTCTCTGTAAATCAGCTTTTTAAATGCTTATTTATTAGCTTATATTGGACACCTTGACTGAGAAAGTGCCCTGTGCACAGATTTGGTGGCTTGGTTCATAAGCTCTTAGAGAGCTTATTAGTGGTCACTAGCTTTTGAAACTTAGCTTTTTGAGAAGCTTACCTAGCCATCTAAAGGTTCCAATCCTAGTTTTTCCATTTTCAACTTATTTAGTTAGGCTGCTAGCTTAATCTAGTTCTGTCCATTTTTAGTCTAAGTATACCAATTACTCAGTGTTCATCAATTTTTCATAAGCTTCTCACAAGCTTGTTAGTATAAGTCAATCCTTGTAAATTAGATTTTTGTAAAGCTCAGTTGGTTAGCTAGTTAGTCTAAGTGTTTGTTTTTATTTACAAGCTCATTTAAGTGCTTAAATTTAAGCTAGAAGTTGCCTAGTAATCACAACAGTTTACTGTGTAATCAGCTTTAACTTGTGCTTATTTTGGCTTGTTCAGTGCTTATTCTTAAGTTGTTTAGCTTTTTCAAGTTTTCATATTAGCTTATAACCATTTGTCTAGTTTGTTTTCAGTTTACTTTAGCTTACTTATTAGCTTATTAGCTTTTTGGCTTAAAACTTGTACTTATTCCTTTTTCTTGCCTACTGTTGAGATAAGCAGCTTATTCAGAGCTTATTGTTGGTTTTTATAAAAAGTTGTAGTTGTTTAAAGTACTTATTTTGATGTATAAAATTGGTTTGTAAAAAAAAAAAAAAAAAAATGTGTTTTGCAAAAAGGTGGGGAGGCAGGCTCGAACCTGAGACCTCCCACCTTTATGGGATAGTGATAGTGTACCTGTAACCAATTGCGCCCTTGGGTCTTTTGCGTTACATGTTGCACTTGTTAGTTATTTATGTGGTTTGTGTAACCTTTAGCTTATTTACTTTGGTAGCTTATTAACAGCTTATCTGAATAAGTTGTTGTTCCCTTTTTATTTTTCTTAAATTCCCCGTAATGTAAAGTAGTTTCCATGATTTTTGCAGATTTTTCTAAATAGTTTTACTATTTTTAAACATTTAATTAGTGTTTTATAGTATTTAAATCATAATAAATAAAATAATAATCTAAAAAATATAATTCTTTTTTCTAAAATTTTCTTTTATCATATAGAACGTAATAAAATTATTTTTACACTCGTAGGCCTTTTATTTCAATAATTTTACGTTTTATCTTGCGCTCCAGCGCCATTTTCGTAAATAACGCTCGTTTCTGTTTTAAATAACGTTTTTAAGTAATTTAAGTTTACGTTTTGATTAAAATAGATTATTTTAGTTATTTTGTTTTGTAAAATCATAAACGTTCATCGATCTGTAAATATAGTGATAGCGTTTATTTAATATCTTTTATCTTTTTAATTTTCTTAATTTGTATTTAAGTCGCTTTTATGTATTAACTTTTTCAGTAGTGTAATTATCCCATCCAATCCTTTCTGATCACTATCATTAGTGATCATTCTATCGTCTGAATTGGTTTTGACACACCATTGAGTCTCCGTGGGACTAAACGACCCGGGAATTCACTATATTCTCTGATCCTCATTGCATTTGTGTCTGAGCTGTTTTAAGTCTGTTAGACTTGACGGTTCGGCATAGATCAGTGGTCATGAACACCCGAAGCTTATGCATCTTCAAACTTTATGGGGAATGGTTCATATGAACCACATTGATTATGCTAGCTTAATCTGGGAAGACATGATGCAACATTACAGGAAGCCTGGTACCAAGATTTCCTTTATCAGATACACCAAGTTTCTACTGAATAGTTTGCCCTACAACAACTTAAAGGACCTGGTGGTTCCAGCTGTGGTGTTCTTGATACATCCGTTCCTAATCTGGTTAATCAACCCGGCAAAGGAACCGATACCACCACCAAGAAGCCTACAGAGGAAAAGCAGCAAGAGGATGAGGATATGTTTGATCATGGAGATAACGAAGATACTGATGAGAGAATCACAAAGAAAGATATTTTGGAAGCGGAAAAGGAGAGGGCTGCAGACGAAGCTGCAAAGAAGGCTGAAGAGGAACGCATAAGAATGGAAACAGATAACTATATTCTAGACTATCCTGAGCACAAACCTGAGCAATCTTCAGATCCATCCTGTGATACCTCCAAAACCGAATCATTTTCTCACTCATCACCACCACCATCCAAAGAAACAACAACAAAATCATCTTGTAAATCAATTAAGAAGAAGGCCGATACTTGAGCATCTCGCACCAAAGCCAAGATCTAGAAAGCATTGCTTCAATCAAGAAAACAAAAACAAAGTCTCCAGGAACAAATATTGAACATGCTGGATGACAAGGTCATCGAGATTTCTCAGGAGATGGACCAGTTCGAGGGTGAAAGAGAACAGATCAAGGCATTTCTCACCAGGGACGTCCAAAGAGAGATGACTGAGCAGATCAGGAACTATACTCATCACTTTCTCCTTAAATCTGTTCCTGCTGTAACAAAAGAAATGGTCACAAATCAGTTCTACCCAACACTGAAAACACTGGTCAAGCAAATGATTACTACAACACCGGTGGTCATGCAAACCCGAACAGTACAGCCTCCAGTTGTCATCGAAGGCGATCGATCTCACAATTTGTGCCGGATGTCTCCTCGCGCTCCTACCTTCAGACCAGATGAATCTAAGTTGTATGAGGTACTTCTTGCACATCAACTAAAGACATCGTGCAAGGAAGCTGTTGGTTTGGATAAAAGACCAAGACATGATGATGACAAGGATCAAGACCCGAATGTTAAACGTCAAAAGAAAATCAGCGGGTCATCATCATCCATGCCATCACCACCTCCTAAGACCACCACCGCACCCACAAGACAAGCTACACAACGACATCTCTCATCTGATAAACCTCGGGATGCAGATTCTCCACCACCATGCAGAAAACCGATGATCACTTCATCTATACCGTTGGTGAGGATGATGACATTCGTGAGCTCCAACAACAACCACCACCTCAACCATCACCGCAACCGGAATCATCCTCCAGAACTAAAAAAAAGAAACAAGGTTCTGTCATCTCATGGTTGGACGAAGACGACACCGAGGAGTATGATTGGTTTAGCAAGTTGGTTGATGCTACACACAGATTGCCTGAAGGCCAAGAACCGGTAGACTGTCGAACAATAGAGCAGGCGAAGATTATCCAAGATGAATTCAAAGTGAAAAAGATGACAAAAAGGGAGCTGAGCAGAATAAAGAATGATGCATTCAACTTGTTGAAAGACAGAGCCTGCATCGCAGTTGAGGTCGAATACCATTTGGACAACATTACCCGTGCAATGTCTAACAACATCGACTGGCTAAATCCTGAATCGAACATCGATGTTACAAGAAAGGATAACATTCCCTACTACACTGACTGGACAAAGCCTCTACCTACAATTGGCTGACCTAAACAATCCAAGATTCCTTATCGTTTCTTCTTCAACAACGACCTAGAATTCCTTCAACACGGAAGTAGCTTTAGCAATAAATATGCTACTTCACTCACCTTCAACATTACAACTGCAGTATTCTCCGACAACGTAGCCATTGAAGAAGACGCTGCAAGTTGTTTGTTCAACAAAGTTGTGGACTACGACATTGATGCCAAATATGGTATTCATCATTGGCCTAAAAGGAGGAGATTATACTACAGAAGCTGTCAAGTTCGTAAGTCTAACAAGGATGTGAAGAGTGACAAGAAAATTGTTGCTGTAATTAAGGTTACACTAGAGACAAATGGGGTTATTCATTCTTGTCCGAGATCAAGGTCAAGCGACAAGATGAAGTAGAGTATGATTTCACTGAAGCTGATTTCTCATAGCTGTCTCTTAATGACATTGAAGACTTGTATCTTTCAAAAGTACAAGGAAGAATGCGACAGTTTTCCACAGAAATCCAACTCCAGTTCATCACTGCACTCCTTATCTTCATTCGCAGCAAAGTTATTCGTGAACGTGTTGAAGATCTACAACTTGCGGTCGAATCATACCAGAAGGAGATTAATCTTACAAAGCCGTTGCTACACTTTCCCAACCTTAATCAACAAGCTCAATACACATCATGTATAAACCGATGTTTGGAATCGTCTACCGCAATGAACATCATCATACATGTTTCATGGCATTTGACGAGATCCACAAGTTTTGTGCCGCGAAGTTGAAGATGGTTTGAGACGGGTTAGCTTATCGGTTAAAGGATATTGAAGAGGGTATTGGTAAGAAGAAGAGATGGAATTCAGAGGAACGCAAGCAAGTTCGCAGGTTCATCACGCGACTGGATGAAAGGTTGTTCCACCGGGATCAGATGAGAAGGTTAGAAAGCTATGTGGGAGGACGACAAAGTTTCCCTATCTTGACATTCCAACGTGAAGATAATGTTCCAGGTCGTGTGTAATCGTTGGGTACTCTTTCAAACACTCTTGATTGTATTTTGATATTTGATTTATTTATTCATAATGGTTTGTACATAAATATCAGTGTACAACCCAATCTGGTAATGAAAGGACCCTGTGGTACGCTTCAGTGCCACAACCCTTATAAAAGTAGCGAAAGCTTCTTATTTTTGTGTAAAATTTATCAAACTTTCAACATTTTTCAAAATTTTGCTCAAAAGAACAAGTACTCTCTCTCATGTTTTCTAAACCTCAAAAGTTAATATCACTTGTTGAGGGGGAGTATTTGCAAACAAATTTTGTTCTAATAATGTTCTTTGTGGAAATCTTCCCGGAAAACTCAAAATGGTCATATTCGACATCAAAATTTCATCAAAAATAACATTAATATGCCATTTTTTAGGAGGAGAAAAATTGTGTGATACAAATATGTTGGATTGTGATTGAATCAAAGTGTGCATAGACTTAACCATTGAATTTACGAGCTCTAAAATGTCGTAAATCGAAAAGGCTTGTCCGGGACGGGTAATAATTTCAAACTAGTTCGCTAGTGATGTAAACGTGTCTCGCAAAGGACTAGTCTTAGTAGAATGTACCATCCGAGAAACTCTTGGTAAACATGAACCTTGACGGGTCTAACCTCCTCACCAAGGAGTATTTATAACTTCAAGCTGACCTAGTCAGTGAGGTAACCGTGTCTCGCGGGGAATTTTCTATCTTGAGTCGATCAATTCAAAAGTGCGCGCTCTACCCTCACTATGCAGATTTTAGTCAAAACTCATAAGCACATGTGGAGGGGGAGTATTTATGAAAATACAAGACTCTCAAAGTGTTACAAACATGTTTTTCATTCATAAACACTTTGAGAGATTTTCATGAAAATGGTTTTATGGCAACATAGGATAGTCATGTAGTTATTAGGTGACTAAGTTTAGGAATAAACGTCCTATGATCCGCCAGAGCCGGAGGGATCTACCCAAGGACATCACCAATAGTTAGTATTTAGAATTCCTTAGGTATGATTGAAAAAGGAGAAAATGAGAATCGGAAAAAGAAGGAGTTGAAGAATTAAAAAGAAAAGGGTGAAAAGAAATAGCCCTCCAAATTATTCAACTTAGGGCAGACACCGGGTTCAATTCATATGCTACTGGTTGTCACAAGATGACACCGGTATTGAAGACAAAGTCGTCATGGACCCAGTGACGCAATGCACTAAACCTTCTTAACCACTCAAGTTCTCTTAATAGAGCTTGTTTCATTCTCACTGAACTCTACGTAATCTATCGGCTCTCTCTTAGAGATTATTGGTATTGAAGAAGGAGACCCTCTCCCTAGTCTCCACTTAGGAAAACCAAAGCGCACTATTGAGCCTAGAGCACGAAATTCATCAAAAGATCTTTTAGGAACACTTGACTTTTCATAACTTGTCGTTCAACAAATAAGAATGCAAGTGAAACATTCTAGAATCCTTCACAGATCCTAGCAATCTGCCGAGAACATTTATGAGGGGATTCACAATTGTCATCCTCAGTGATTGAATAGAAACTCCTGCCAAAGTCAACATCAAACAGCCCTGACACCAAGTCACTTCGGTAACTCCTTGTAAACCCTAAAAATCGTAAACGTGACAAATGACTATTTTGCCCCTCTAATTTAACATTTATGAAATATGTAAAGTACGTCAAGCTTATTAGGTATGTTTCTAACCTAATTCATAATAAGTAACTTGTTCAAAAATCATTAGAATGAACATATACTATAACCGAATACATATTACATGTTTTAAAAATACATGGGCCGAAAATATGTAACAAACTACTAGACATTACAACTTAATAATCCAAGCCCATCTAACTTAAACTTGGGCTCTTGTTTCCCCTTGTATTCAGCCGCACATCCCCCTAGAAGCCATTTACGTTCTTTTGTTAAACCTACTAAACAAACACACACAAAACCCTAGATCAAGAAAAATAATGATGGCTTGCTGTCTTCCATTATTGTCGACAACAGATGGGTCTCCAAGGAGGTTCGTAGGACATCATGAATCTACCATTGTCGTGGGTTAGGCTTGGTTGTGTCACTGGTTTAAACCTCCTGCTGGTCGTGGGTTGTGGAGCACAAAGGGTGCTTGGTTTGCTTTGTTTCGGTCTTGTTTTCCTCCTTTTCTTGCACGCCTCAAAGGTATTATCACCACCTCGCATGTTCCTCTTTGTTTTATGGTTTGGAGTCGCGGCTATGTCACACCATGCGCATGCCTTGTATATACATAACATGTTTCATAAAACAATAAATCGTGGCTAAAGTTTTGTCAAGTGAAATGGATACATGAAATCATGGTGTAAAACCTTATATGTGTCGAAGTATTGTGTAAAAGTATCTACTCATGAATCTGATTGGTAAACATCTCATTATGCATGTTTCTTTCATTATTATCAAGCTTAAATGAATTTAAAACGTATGTATACGATTGGTATTATTGTGTCGAATGGAACATAAGGTCTAGGGTTTCGTTTTGGTTAAGCAAGGCGCATAAAATTCTGGTTTAGGGTGTAGGAGTCTCGACACAATAAGGGGTTTCACAAGGGATTATATAAAATTGTAATAATCGTGTCTAATTGCTTATTAACATGAATGGAAATCGTAAATATTGACCTAGGGTTTTGTTTGATTAATTAACAAGTCGTATGGTTAATTAGGGCTTACATGTCTCGACATAAGATTGGAAATTTCCTAAGAGTCGTCTAAACTTGGGCTAATCTAATCAAAATGATTTATAACGTAAAGTGAATGCAAGATCTAAATCTAGGGCTTGTTTATATATATATATATATATATACATACGACTTATATGAATTAAAAAGGTGATGTATAACTATTGAAACTTGAAGGTTGAATTGGTAAATATGATAACTAAAGGGCTAAATGAGTAAAATGGGCGAGCTTGATATATTTACACTTTAGACCCTAAAATTGTAAAACTTGGCATAAATGACCCTTAAAGTATGATAACACTTGTTTTCACTATTTTAACCTAATTGACTTTGATTATATCATTTATGACTAAATCTACTAAATACGGAAACATACTATTTTTGGAAAGTTACTAATTATAGAAACCTGCTATTTTTGGAAAGTTGCTTAATATGGAAACCTGTCTAAACAATAAAATTACCTAAAATAAAAAGTTACCTAAAATGGAAAGTTACTAAAAGTGGGAACCTGCTAACAATGGAAAGCCGTCTAAAATCAGTAATCTGATCTTAATAAGCGTTATCTAATTCATAGGTTCTGGACGGCTGGATTGATTCATCGTGTGACCTGAATTTCCTATTTTACTTGCTTCGAATGAGCTACATATATTCTATCCCTTTTCAGTAGGGGTTCTCATGACTTTCTGATCCTTTGACTTTGTTCGCTTATGATATTTCATTGCTATGATTTCCTTTGCTATTGACCCTCTAATATTGAACCATTGCTATTGACCCTCTAATATTGAACCACTGCTATTGACCCCTCTGTTACTGAACCTCTGTTATTGAACCACTGTTACTGAACCTTTGATATTGAACCTTTGTTACTGAACCTTTGATATTGGACTTTGATATTGGACTATTGTTATGAACCTCTGAATTGTGATCTACTGATATTAAACCTCGGATTATGACGACTGATATATATTGCTACATTGTGGACCTTTGTTTGACTCTTCAGATTGATACCCGAGCCAAATATTGTTAACTAGTGATGAGTGTGTAAATACTCATCATTTTTGGTCAAATCGGAACTGCAAAACATTTAAAAACACTCAGAAATGCATCAAAATACTGAAAATATTCCAAAATTGTGTTTTATATGTTTCAGATGCAAAATGTTTAAAATCGATGAAAACGAGCAAAGTTTACATAATTGGCAGTTTCAGTCCCTCAACTTTCAAATCTTGACAAAATCAGTCCCCGAGCATTTGTTTTGGAATAAAAGTCAACCCAAGTCCTTTCAAAATCAAAATTTATCAAAAATGATCCTTGGGTAAAAAGTTTGGAGAATTTACAAGTTTGGTCCTTCAAGTTTCAAAATTGGCAAAAATAGTCCTTGGAAGTTTAAAAATGGAAAATTATCTTTTATGGTCCTTGTACTAATGAAACTTGGCAAGATTGACCCTTGGAACAACTTTGCAAAATTACAGATTTGGTCCTTGGTTTTTGGAAATTGCAAGAATGGTCCTTGTTGTTTAATACCAAACCCCTTGACCCCCTGCCAATATACCTTGAGCCAGTCCAAAACAACCTGTGAACCCCCCTGTTTTGAACCCCCTGCCTATTAATATAACACCCGGTCAAACCCCAGTCAACCCAACACCCTTTTCCCTCCTTTTTCCCATCTTCTTCAACCACTTCTCTGCAAACACTCCATCACACCTCACCTCCAGCTCACAACCCACACCCTTATCACTCCACCTCACCCAACAATCCAAGAAGCATTAAATGCTTCCCCCTCCTTGCACTCAATCAAACCCAACTGGCAATATCTCATTTTGGCGCCAAAACTCATCAACGGCTAATATCATCTCTAATGATCCAATGGCTCCAAATAGAAGTGGGATTTACTCAGAGGACAAGTGGAAGACCTTTTGCTAATAAATAGAAGGAAGAGAGGCGAGATAGGAGAGTAGTTAATTTTTAGAATTTCTTGTAAAATTGTTTTTATTATCAATGTCTTAGTTTAAGTCTAAAACTGTAATCTCCAGTTTCTATGTACTAAACTTAAGTTGTTTAATCATTGTAATTTACTTTCAAGTATCAATTCAAGGTTTTATCATAGTTTCATGTTTTTATGTTCCCTATTATAAGTTCAGTTTACATGTCCTTAAATCCAAGCTCCAAAGAGCTTATTTCTAAATTCAAACAAGCCCACTGAAGCTGTTGATAGCTTTCAGTGAGCTTTAGAAACAGATTCACTCAATTCAATACTTGGTCAACGAAAGTCAAACTGTGGGGAAATTTTGGTTAAGCAGTTATGAAAATGGATATGGGGTGATGCAGAGCTGGTTTTGGGTTGATTTTGATTAGAATAGTGGTGTTTGGTTCTGGATTAAGCTTCACATAAGCTGGATCACTTGTGAGTACTTATTCTAATTCCATACCTAATATAGTCTGCATATTTTATTTGAGTTTGAATATGTGGTTATTAGTTCTTATCTGTTCATTAACCTGTTATTAGGTTATATTGATTCAGTTTCAGCATTAGCATAAGCTAGATAATCATTTAGGTAGAGTAATTAGCAAAACAGTTAGTATAATAGTGTGTTTGGATCAGATCATTGATCTAAGATTGAGGTTTGTTAAGTGGTTAAGCTCAGTTGCTTGAGTCCAATTCAGGTCTAGTATAATCATTTTAGTCATCAGTTTGCACCTTAGAACACTAAAAGTCAAAATAGCCTTCATTCATTTCTAGTTTCCAATTCAGTTAGAAATTAGGAGATCATAAGCTTGAATTGTGTTTAGAATTCACTAGAGTAGCTTAATTTAGCTTTATTATGGCTTATTTCATCATTTTCAGTTGACAAATTAGCATCAAATCTCACTTAAGTCAACTTTTCATTGTAGTCATTAAAAGTCAAAACCATAAAACCAGTTTTTCCAAAACTTTGTGGATTTTTCATGAACTCGGTTTTGAGTTAAGATAATTGATACTTTGGGATTTTCTAGTTCAATTGGTCTTTAGTTGAAATCTGATTTTTGTAGAATTTTTGTAATTTTTTATAAGCTTCAAATCAGCTTGTATATTAAGTTGAAAGTGCCCTGTGCACACATGCTCAGCATACACTGAGTGTGCATGTTTGTGCAAACTCTCAACAAGCTCATGAGAACTTGTCTTGGTCTGATTTTTGGTTTATATGCTCCTTGCCAGGTCTACTTGAGATTGTGATATTTGGTTTTGGGTTTCAACTAGGGTAGACGACTTATTTTAAGCTTGAAATCAGACACCGAATCGAACTTTCTTATTTGATTTTGAACTCATAAGCTAGTAGCTGGTTGTCTAGAGGTTTATAGTAGCTGGAATTAGTTGTTTATAGATAATTTTGGCATATTTTAGCTTCTGCTTTCATTAGGTGGTCTTTAGTGCTTATTTGCTTAATTTGAGTGCTTATTTATAAGCACATTTCACTACTGACTTCATAATCTTGCACACAAGTATATGTTTTTATATTTTTCATAAATTTAGAATAATATTTTAGACTTTTCCTGAATTTTTCATAATTTTCCATTACTTTTTGCTATTTTTCTTTATTTTAATCAGTTTTTAGGACTTTTTAAATAGCTTTTAATACAAATAAATCAGAAAATCTTCAAAAAATAAGTTTTCAATTTTCATAAATTAAGATAAATATAAAAAGCCAAAAAATATTTTTCCATAATTTTCCTAGTTTAAATAGTAATTTTAGCAATTTAATTAGTTTTAAATAGTTTTTAAATCATAGAAATTAGAATATAAATAAAAAAAATACAAAATTAGTTTTGAAAATTCTCTTTAGTTATTTTAGATTTTTGAAAAATAGTTTCACAATTTTCCTCTTTAATTTCATAATTTTTAGTATTTTAATTTAGTTTTAAAGTTTAAAATTAGTTTTTAATTCAAATTTATAAAAGAAAAATCAAGAAAATCCAATTTTAAAAATAGTGATAGCGTTTATTTAATATAATTTAGCTTTTTAATTTTCTTTCATTTTTCCTTTGTTATCTAGTATCAATCATAACCCCTTTCTTGTTCAATATCACCCGATCACTACACATTTGGTTATTCAATCGCACAGCTCGTTGGGACTTAACGACCTGGGGAAACACTAAACTCTCCTGGACTTAATTGCTTTGGTTTTAGACTGTTTGACTTTTATTACGGTTGACCATTCACAAGTGGTTAACTTGTGTGATAAACCTGACCGTTTGGGACCCAATCAAATTTTGGCGCCGCTGCCGGGGAGCTGTGCTAACAATCTTACGTTTAGCAGATTAGTGATTTGAATATTCACTCCTTGTTCATACCATTTATATATGTTTATATTTTCTTATAAAAATCCAAAAATCCAAAAACATATTAAAAACCATAAAACCCAAAAAGATTCTTCTTACCCCATTTTCATAATTCCCTTGACTCTGAAATTTCTTAGAGTCAACTCTAGTGTATGCGCACTCGCTCTTCTAGGTCTGTGAGCCCATTTCGTGAGCTTGTCAAGATTCCAAGAAGGCGTATCCGTAGACGTTCGCCCCATCATTCGGATCGAGATCCGGACTTGCTCGCACTACTTCAGTTATCATGGCGGAAGAACGTCCTATGTGCGAGCTTCTCCAGGCACCCATCGATGGGTATGGAGATGCTATTGTTATTCCAGCCATTGTGGCTGAAAATTTTGAACTCAAAACCGGGTTACTAAATCTTGTAACCTCAAGTCAATTCTATGGTTTTGAGAGGGATGATCCTCATGCTCATATTCGATGGTTTAACAAGATTGCATCTACCATCAAATACAAGAATGTCCCTACCGATGTTGTCAAACTTCTTCTCTTCCCATTTTCCCTCGAGGGACAAGCCCGGATTTGGCTTGAAAAACAACCCCCTCAATCGATTGAAACTTGGGAAGATTTGGTGAAGAAATTTGTGAACGAGTTCTATCCATCTTCCAAAACCACGAGTCTTAAAAACGAAATCATCAAGTTCACACAAAAGTTTGATGAATCCTTCAGTGAATCGTGGGATCGTTTTAAGGAGTTGCTCCGCAAATGTCCTCACCATGGTTTCTCCGAGTTGATGCAACTCGATACTTTCTATAATGGAGTGAGTCAATCGGATCAAGATTCTCTCAATTCCTCCGCTGGAGGAAATTTCTTGAGCAAAACTGTAAAAGAAGCTTTAGCGATAATTGAAAACAAGTCTAAAGTCCGCACTGCATGAAGCAAACCGGTTGTTTCCCAAGTCGTGTTGGTCCTTCTCTTCATCGCCGTGAGTCAATCTAGCACCGATGCCAAGATTGACAAACTCACGGAAGCAATTCAAGCTTTGGTTCTCTCCAACCAAAGGAAAGTTTCTTTTCCACAAACTTCACCTCCTGCCGAAGTTAAGAAAGTGGAAGTATGTGTTACTTGCGGTGGCCCCATGCCTATTACAACTGTATGGCCACCGATGGTAACCCTTTTGAAGCAAACGCTGTGGGCGGAACTTCCAATTCAGGAGGCAACCAATACCGGGCTCCTATAGACCCGAACCACCGTCCTAACCACTACCCTCGACCACCCGGTTTCAACCAAAACCAAAACCGTAATCAAAATCAGAATAGAACGAACCAAGGTTTTCAAAACCAAGGTAATTTTAGTCATAATAACGGTTTTCAAAATCAAAGTCAAAATTTCCAAAACCAAGGAAATTTTAATAGAAACCAAGGTCAGGGAAATTTCAACCCAGGGTATTTTCATGGCAATAATCAAGGAAATTTCCAAAATCAAGGCCCTAATCCAAACAATAGAGGCCAAAATTTTCCTACACAAAATCAAGCCATTGTTCCAACTGGACCATCATCTGATGAGTTGTTGAAGCAATTCATGAAATCCCAAGAGGAAATGAATAGCTTGTTGGTTAGCCGATTTCGACATTAAGAAGTCTTTAAATGATCGACCCTCGGCTCGGTACTTTACCTAGCAACACGATCGCTAATCCGAGGGCGATGCAAAGGCGATCACAACCAGAAGTGGTGCTTCATATGATGGACCCGCTATTCCTACTACCTCTTCTTCTTCTCTCCAGAAGGTAGTGGAAAGTGAACCTGAGGCGACAAAGGACCAAGTGCAACCCACTAGCTCACAAAGTACAGCACATGTCCGTCCTCAAGTTGTCCCGAAACCCAAATCCAAACCAGGAGTTGTTTTTGAACCTCCTGTGGCTCCAGTTGAAAACCCCAAATCCAAAACGTCTATTCCTTACCCATCACGTTTAAATGAGCAAAAGCTCCGCGAAAAAGCCAGTCATCAAATGGAAAAATTTTTCAAATTTTCCAAGAACTACATTTTGACATAAGCTTTGCGGATGCTATCATGCCGATGCCCAAGTTTGCATCAACTCTCAAACACATGTTAAGCAACAAGGAAAAGCTGTTTGAAATGGCTAAGACTCTTCTGAACGAGAACCGCTCAGATTCAGTTAAAGAAGCTTCCCGAGAAGCTTGGAGATCCTGGAAAATTTCTGCTACCTTGTGTTTTTCCAGGAATGATTGAATGCTTTGCCCTCGCCGATCTTGGTGCAAGCATCAATCGATGCCTTATTCAAGATGGAAGAAACTTTCTCTTCCGAACTTATTCCTACCAGCATGACTCTTGAGCTTGCAGATCGTTCTATATCGCGTCCTCTTGGCATCGCCGAGGATGTATTCGTGAAAGTAGGAAAGTTCCATTTTCCACCTGACTTTGTGGTTGTTGATTTCGATGCCGATCATCGGGTTCCCCTCATTGTTGGACGAGGATTCCCGAGAACGGCCGCGTGCTCTCATTGATGTATTTGAGCAAGAAATCACATTACGTGTGGGTAATGAAGCTGCCACCTTTAACCTTGATCAAACTTCGAGGTACTCCTCAAACTATGATGTCGAATCGATTAATCGAATCGATGTAATTGATATTGCTTCAGAGGAGTACTCTCAAGAGTTTCTTGGTTATTTTCATAATTCTGTGAGTGGGGATCCCACCACATCTTCTCAACCAATTATTGCCGATTCTTCCCCCTCTCTTACTCCGTTTGAGGGAGGTGACTTCTTTCTAGAAGAGATCGATGAATTTCTTGCTAATGATGAATCGATTCCGCCGGGAATTGATGATGGTGTTTATGATTCGGAGGGAGATATCCTTTATCTTGAGCAATTGTTAAATGAAGATCCATTACCGTCACTCCCTCCGAAAGAGATCACGATTGAAGAAATCAAATCCGTACAAACATCTACTGAAGAATTTCCCGAGGTTGAACTTAAGGACCTACCTCCTCATCTCGAGTATGCATTCTTGGAGTTTGATGATAAATTACCCGTCATAATTGCTAAGGACTTAACGAGGAGGAGAAGATGCTCTCATAAAGGTCTTAAAGTCACACAAGCAAGAAATTGCTTGGAAACTCTCCGACATTAAGGGTATCAACCCTGAGTTTTGTACTCACAAAATCTTGATGGAGGATGACTTCAAACCAGCAGTCCAACATCAGAGAAGGGTGAATCCTAAGATTCATGAGGTTATCAAACAAGAGGTTCTCAAACTTCTTGATGCCGGTTTAATTTACCCAATCTCTGATAGTCCTTGGGTCAGTCCCATCCACTGTGTTCCAAAAAAGGGTGGCATAACTGTTGTCACAAATGAAGAAAACGAGTTAATTCCAACTCGATTGGTTACGGGATGGCGTGTGTGTATTGACTATCGCAAGTTAAACGAAGCCACCCGTAAAGACCATTTTCCTCTACCCTTCATGGACCAAATGCTTGAGAGATTAGCAGGGAACGAATACTATTGTTTCCTAGATGGTTTCTCGGGGTATTTTCAGATCCCCATTGATCCACAGGATCAAGAAAAGACCACATTCACCTGCCCATACGGAACTTTTGCCTATAGACGTATGCCTTTTGGCCTATGTAACGCTCCTGGTACGTTCCAACGATGTATGATGGCAATTTTCCACGACATGATCGGGGAAACAATGGAGGTGTTTATGGATGACTTCTCGGTCATTGGGGACTCATTTCAAACATGTCTCTCCCATTTAGAAAAATGCTCAAACGGTGTGAAGACACCAATCTTTGTCTAAATTGGGAGAAGAGCCATTTTATGGTCAAGGAAGGAATTGTCCTAGGCCATAAGATTTCAAAAACGGGATTGAGGTTGACAAAGCGAAAGTGGATGTCATTGCCAAATTGCCTCATCCTACTACCGTCAAAGGTATTAGGAGTTTTTAGGTCATGCCGGTTTTTATCGCAGATTCATACAAGATTTTTCTAAAATCGCCGGGCCTATGACTCATCTCCTTGAGAAGGATGCTCCTTTTATCTTCTCACCGGAGTGCATCGAAGCTTTTGAAACATTAAAGAAAAAGCTTACGGAAGCACCCATTCTCGTTGCCCCCGACTGGGATTTACCCTTTGAACTCATATGCGATGCAAGTGATTTTGCTATCGGTGCAGTCCTGGGGAACGAAAAACCAAGCATTTTCAGCCTATCCACTACGCAAGTAAGACTATGACGGAAGCTCAAACCCATTACACCACTACAGAAAAAGAATTATTAGCTGTGGTGTATGCGTTTGAGAAGTTTCGACCATACCTAATCTTGACCAAATGCGTGGTGTATACGGATCACTCGGCTCTCAAATATCTCTTTGCAAAACAAGATGCAAAGCCGAGATTGCTCCGTTGGGTTCTCCTCCCACAAGAATTTGATATCATTATACGTGATAAAAAGGAGCTGAGAACCCGACCGCCGATCATCTGTCCCGTCAAGAAAACCCTCACCAGGATGTGTTCGAGAAAAAGGAAATAAATGAAACATTTCCTCTCGAGACACTCAATGCGGTTTCTTTTCGTGGAGACTCTTCTACCCCATGGTTTGTTGACTTTGCAAATTACCATGCGGGTAACTTTGTGGTGAAAGGGATGTCGTCCCAACAAAAAAACAAATTCTTTAAAGATGTAAAACATTACTTCCGGGACGACCCCTACTTATTCAAAATTTGCGCGGATCAAGTCATCGGAGATGTGTGTATGGTCAAGAAGCCAATGACATTCTTAAGGCTTGCCATTCTGGACCTACTGGGGGACATCATAGTCCCAACTACACCGCCAAGAAGGTGTTTGATTCCGGATTTTATTGGCCCACGATTTACAAGGATGCCCACGAATTTGTCAAAACCTCTGACGCTTGTCAACGTCACGGAAATATCTCACAAAGAAATGAAATGCCGCAAAACGCCATTCAAGTGTGTGAGATTTTTGACATCCGGGGCATTGACTTTATGGGGCCATTTCCTTCATCTCGAGGAAATAAATACATACTCGTGGCCGTTGACTATTTGTCAAAATGGGTTGAAGCGAAAGCTTTGCCTACCAACGATGCCCGAGTTGTTGTGAAATTCTTAAAATCTATTTTTGCTAGGTTTGGAACTCCACGAGCTATAATCAGTGATCGTGGTACGCATTTCTGCAATGACCAGTTTGATAGAGTCATGCAAAAGTATGGTGTAACTCACCGTCTCTCTATTGCGTACCACCCCCAAACAAGTGGGCAAGTGGAAGTTTCCAACCGGGGGATTAAAAGAATTCGGAAAGGACAGAGGGCGAAAACCGTGCCTCTTGGTCGGATAAGCTAGATGACGCACTCGGGCCTTCCGTGCGGCTTATAAAACACCCATCGGGTGTACTCCATACAAGCTAGTGTACGGAAAGGCGTGTCATCTGCCGATTGAGCTAGAACACAAAGCATACTGGGCCTTGAAACATGCCAATTTCGATATTGATACGGTGGTGATCACCGGAAAGTTCAAATGAATGAATTAAATGAAATCCGTGATCAAGCATACGAGAACTCTTTGATCTACAAAGAAAAGACAAAGAAGATTCATGACTCAAAATCAAGAACCGTGTTTTCAACGTCGGTGATCGAGTCCTTCTTTTCAATTCAAGATTGAAGATTTTCTCGGGAAAACTAAAATCCCGTGGTCCGGACCATTCACCATCACTAAAGTATTTCCTTATGGTACTATTGAGTTATCTCAACCGATGGTCCAAATTTTAAAGTGAATGGTCATCGATTGAAGCACTATTTTGGAGAGGACATTCCACCTGTGGTTGTCCCGGATCTACAAACTTTCCCTATGAACCAATGAATGCGGGGATCGAGTCAAGCTAGCGACTTCGGGAATCAAAACAAGAGCACACTATATGGGTTTTCACCAGTATTTCTAACTTCTTTCTACTTTCTACCACCCTAGTGTGGGGGAGTTGCCCCCCGCTGTTGTATATAAATTTCAAAAAAAATTCTCAAATGATGGCCGTAGTATTTCCTTTTTACGTTCTATGTTTCGGCATAACCGCCGGTACTTTGAATATTGAGGGCAATATTCATTTCTAGTGTGGGGGGGGGGGGAATTCTCACGAATTTTATCATGTAATTATACCACCCAATTCCCCCATTTTTGGCCAATTTTTTTTTGGAGCAAGTGTTTTGCACTTACTCAGATTACGGTTATCAGTCCGCCATGTCTAATAAACAAAAGGATTGGCTAATCCAGGAGCAAACGGCTCTTGGTAAAGATATCTCAAATCCGTTGACGGCTTGCAATTTGCCCAAAATTGTATGGTGTTCACCTCACCATATCTTTAATTAGTGAAGAGTTGGCTAGCCCGCAAGTTTATGGCTTGTGGTAAAGGAGTTGGAAAACCATAAATGGTAATCGACTCACCAAAGATATTTTATCTAAGAGTTGGCTAGTCCAGAAGCAAACGGCTTCTGGTAAAGACAAATCAAAACCGTTGAAAGCTGGTGGTTTGCTCAAAATCATTTGGTTATCGATGTACCAAGGTTCTTACTTGAATTGAAACATTTGGCTACTCTAGAAGTAATGGCTTTTGGTAAAGAGATTCAAATCCATTAAGTTTTCTCAAAAGATTGCTAGGGACTAGCAATAGTTTAGTGTGGGGGATTGATGAGTGTGTAAATACTCATCATTTTTGGTCAAATCGGAACTGCAAAACATTTAAAACACTCGAAATGCATCAAAATTCTGAAAATATCTCAAAATTGTGTTTTATATGTTTCAGATGCAAAATGTTTAAAATCGGATGAAAAACGAGCAAAGTTTGCATAATTGGCGTTTCCCTCAACTTTCAAATCTTGACAAAATAAGTACCTGAGCATTTGTTTTGGAATAAAAGTCAACCCAAGTCCTTTCAAAATCAAAATTTATCAAAAATGATCATTGGGTAAAAAGTTTGGAGAATTTACAAGTTTGGTCCTTCAAGTTTCAAAATTGGCAAAAATAGTCCTTGGAAGTTTAAAAATGGAAAATTATCTTTTATGGTCCTTTTACTAATGAAACTTGGCAAGATTGACCCTTGGAACAACTTTGCAAAATTACAGATTTGGTCCTTGGTTTTTGGAAATTGCAAGAATGGTCCTTGTTGTTTAATACCAAACCCCTTGACCCCCTGCCAATATACCTTGAGCCAGTCCAAAACAACATGTGAACCCCCCTGTTTTGAACCCCCTGCCTATTAATATAACACCCGGTCAAACCCCAGTCAACCCAACACCCTTTTCCCTCCTTTTTCCCATCTTCTTCAACCACTTCTCTGCAAACACTCCATCACACCTCACCTCCAGCTCACAACCCACACCCTTATCACTCCACCTCACCCAACAATCCAAGAAGCATTAAATGCTTCCCCCTCCTTGCACTCAATCGAACCCAACTGGAAATATCTCATTTTGGCGCCAAAACTCATCAACGGCTAATATCATCTCTAATGATCCAATGGCTCCAAATAGAAGTGGGATTTACTCAGAGGACAAGTGGAAGACCTTTTGCTAATAAATAGAAGGAAGAGAAGGCAGAGATAGGAGAGTAGTTAATTTTTAGAATTTCTTGTAAAATTGTTTTTATTATCAATGTCTTAGTTTAAGTCTAAAACTGTAATCTCCAGTTTCTATGTACTAAACTTAAGTTGTTTAATCATTGTAATTTACTTTCAAGTATCAATTCAAGGTTTTATCATAGTTTCATGTTTTTATGTTCCCTATTATAAGTTCAGTTTACATGTCCTTAAATCCAAGCTCCAAAGAGCTTATTTCTAAATTCAAACAAGCCCATCAAGCTGTTGATAGCTTTCATGAGCTTTAGAAACAATTCACTCAATTCAATACTTGGTCAACGAAAGTCAAACTGTGGGAAATTTTGGTTAAGCAGTTATGAAAATGGATATGGGGTGATGCAGAGCTGGTTTTGGGTTGATTTTGATTAGAATAGTGGTGTTTGGTTCTGGATTAAGCTTCACATAAGCTGGATCACTTGTGAGTACTTATTCTAATTCCATACCTAATATAGTCTGCATATTTTATTTGAGTTTGAATATGTGGTTATTAGTTCTTATCTGTTCATTAACCTGTTATTAGGTTATATTGATTCAGCAAAGATTAGCATAAGCTAGATAATCATTTAGGTAGAGTAATTAGCAAAACAGTTAGTATAATAGTGTGTTTGGATCAGATCATTGATCTAAGATTGAGGTTTGTTAAGTGGTTAAGCTCAGTTGCTTGAGTCCAATTCAGGTCTAGTATAATCATTTTAGTCATCAGTTTGCACCTTAGAACACTAAAAGTCAAAATAGCCTTCATTCATTTCTAGTTTCCAATTCAGTTAGAAATTAGGAGATCATAAGCTTGAATTGTGTTTAGAATTCACTAGAGTAGCTTAATTTAGCTTTATTATGGCTTATTTCATCATTTTCAGTTGACAAATTAGCATCAAATCTCACTTAAGTCAACTTTTCATTGTAGTCATTAAAAGTCAAAAACCATAAAACCAGCTTTTCCAAAACTTTGTGGATTTTTCATGAACTCAGTTTTGAGTTAAGATAATTGATACTTTAGGATATTCTAGTTCAATTGGTCTTTAGTTGAAATCTGATTTTTTTAGAATTTTTGTAATTTTTTATAAGCTTCAAATCAGCTTGTATATTAAGTTTGAAAGTGCCTGTCACACATGCTCAAAGATACACGAGTGTGCACAGGTTTGTGAAAGCTCTCAACAAGCTCATGAGAGCTTGTCTTGGTCTGATTTTTGGTTTATATGCTCCTTGCCAGGTCTACTTGAGATTGTGATATTTGGTTTTGGGTTTCAACTAGGGTAGACATCTTATTTTTAAGCTTGAAATCAAGACACCGTAACCCAACTTTCTTATTTGATTTTGAACTCATAAGCTAGTAGCTGGTTGTCTAGAGGTTTATAGTAGCTGGAATTAGTTGTTTATAGATAATTTTGGCATATTTTAGCTTCTGCTTTCATTAGGTGGTCTTTAGTGCTTATTTGCTTAATTTGAGTGCTTATTTATAAGCACATTTCACTACAGCTTCATAATCTTGCACACTAGTATATGTTTTTATATTTTTCATAAATTTAGAATAATATTTTAGACTTTTCCTGAATTTTTCATAATTTTCCATTACTGTTTGCTATTTTTCTTTATTTTAATCAGTTTTTAGGACTTTTTAAATAGCTTTTAATACAAATAAATCAGAAAATCTTCAAAAAAATAAGTTTTCGATTTTCATAAATTAAGATAAATATAAAAAGCCAAAAAAATATTTTTCCATAATTTTCCTAGTTTAAATAGTAATTTTTAGCAATTTAATTAGTTTTAAATAGTTTTTAAATCATAGAAATTAGAATATAAATAAAAAAAATACAAAATTAGTTTTGAAAATTCTCTTTAGTTATTTTAGATTTTTGAAAAATAGTTTCACAATTTTCCTCTTTAATTTCATAATTTTTAGTATTTTAATTTAGTTTTAAAGTTTAAAATTAGTTTTAATTCAAATTTATAAAAGAAAAATCAAGAAAATCCAATTTTAAAAATAGTGATAGCGTTTATTTAATATAATTTAGCTTTTTAATTTTCTTTCATTTTTCCTTTGTTATCTAGTATCAATCATAACCCCTTTCTTGTTCAATATCACCCGATCACTACACATTTGGTTATTCAATCGCACAGCTCGTTGGGACTTAACGACCTGGGGAAACACTAAACTCTCCTGGACTTAATTGCTTTGGTTTTAGACTGTTTTACTTTTATTACGGTTGACCATTCACAAGTGGTTAACTTGTGTGATAAACCTGACCGTTTGGGACCCAATCAACTAGTCATGGAGGTACCATGACCGTGTCATTGATGCACCAATGGCATGACTCCAGTGTGGATGAGTGATGTTCCACACCGTCCCTATACTGTATTGATTATGCTCGCTTCACTGTTATTGTTATGGCTACTATTGTTCTGCAGGGGCGTATGGAGGCATCCTAGATTTGTACTGTATTGTTACTGATATACATAATGCTCTGGTGATGTGTTGCGTGTGTGCAATACACCCCCTCACAGTCTGGGAGCTAGCTACTCCACGTTAACTTGAGGTCTCCCCTCTTTGGTATTCCGAGGTCACCCTCCAATAATCGATGGTTACTATTGATTACTGGGCGCTATTGCCACTATTGATATTATCAGTATTATGCTGTTGGCTCGGGATAGATTTCTGACAACCCTTACACTATTGATATACCTATACTGTACCTTCTGTATTTCCCAACGCATCATATTCTGTATTAATTGTCCATTACTCAGTACCCTTATGTAACTCACTCAACTACCATGATATATATTCCATTGCATTAATCTGTCATGCTCTTATTCCGTTACTTCAGACTATCATTCCATTCACGTACCGGGGTATTACATGATTATTGAATTTGATTGTGCTATTGCATGTCTTATGTGGCTACTGTTTACTCTGCTACGATATGATTAATATGCGATTGTATGATTCACCTGTTGTCATCTGATTACATGTTATCCTACTGTTATGTGACCCTTTGATTTGTCTGGTGACCATGCTAGTGTGCAATCGATTATTGATCTGTTTATCTTGTATACTTCGTTCGGTTAATCTCGTGGACTATGACTATCTGTTAGTATCCTTATCTGCTTATTGTTGATCTGCCATGTTTACCTTTCTCTATATGCTACTGTTTGATTGGGTAAGTGGTTCAACTTATGTGGTCTGGCTTGTTAACTAGTTTAATTGCCCTCCTATGTCCTTAATTCATTCAATTATAATGTTCATGCTGAATTCATACTTGATACTTGTGGCTACCATGTTTGACTGCTGATAGTATTTCTGCTATTGTGATACTTGTGACATTATTAACTGTGGGTTACTTGACTTGTGTGATTGCCATGCTCACTTTCTAGTTAGTTGCTTCCGCTAGCTTTTGGACTTCCATCTGGCTTATATGTACTCTGATTTCCTGATTTATTGTATGCCTGGTTATTTAGATGTGCTTATGTATATGTCATCAATGTGTTATGTGCTTTGTCCTCCTCTGTTATCTGTTCCTTCTGGATATCTGTTACTATTGTATTCTGCAGGTTCCTCATTGACTCATTGTTCTCATTTCGCTGCGACCGTGTTAACAGTTTCCTTATTTCATTTCGCATTTCTGATTTTGTTTAGCTTCCGTTTTGTTATATCTGTTCACTGGGCTTTTTAAGCACATCCATATTTGTTTTCCTGCGGCAGGTTTTAGGTTGGAAGATGGGCTTTGATGGGCTGAGAGTTGGATTATCTGAGTGGACCTACCCTAGTTACCTTTTTGGACTTATTTTGAAGAGCTATTGTTTTGAGATTTCTTTTCATTTTGGATTTTGTAATCTTCTTTGTAAGTAATCCAATTATATGACTTGGTATTTTGTTCTATATGGTTTCCGCTTGTATAAATTTTATTGTATGTTATGATATGACACCAGAATGTGACACTTCAACCCTTGCCGGCTTGGGTTGTTACAATTATGGTATCAGAGCAAAGGTTTCGTCTTGTTGACCTTAGGATTGACCTGTGAGGACTTGGGTAGAAACTAGGCTTTCGTCTGTTCTGATCTCTTCCGATACCTTTTGATTGCCGTTCAAATATGACTTCGATATTATTTGTCTTCGCTGATTTGACCTCCTTCTTTTCGCATTTGATTTTGTTTGTTTTTTTTTCTTCGCGCATTCGTTGTCGACCGTTTAAATGGAGACTACTCGTGGAGTCGAAGATGATGATGCCGACCCTGCGTTGCTGCAGCAGTTTCTGAACTAGAGAGGTTCGTGAAGCAGAAGCCTCAACCAATCGTTATGTTGCTTGAGACGTCAGGATGCTGTTGAAGGGAGCTGGCAGATCAACCAAAGGTGCAAAGACGGAGACAAGATTCAACTGGTGGCTGAGAAGGTTCATCTACTTCGTATGATTGGGCGCGACTTGTGTCACTTCGATTTGTTTGTCACGCATTCTGAGACGGTTTGATATTTTGCTATATGATTTGATCGGTATTACTTTTCTTTGATTTGTTCAGAGCTCGGTTTGAATCGTGAAGTTTATGACTTAGCATTTTGGTATTATCTCAGCTTTATATTTGAATCGTCTATAATGAGTCATGAGGAACCGTTTCGAGCAAGTTGGTGGCCTTCTTTCTTTTGTGATATGGTAAGTTGGTTTGATGTATTATATGCTGCATATATGTGTATCTGGTCTGTTTTGGTATGTTACTTGCTACCTGTATGTTATCTGTTTTGTGCTGATATTGGTTATGTGGTTTGTCATGACCCGAGGCTGAATATGATGACAAAAAGGATTTGTTATGTGATGCAAGTATTATGATGCCTGATCAATGTGATAATACCGAGATCATATAACTTGAACTTATTGAAATCATACGACATCTTGGGAAATGCGTGGGGTTGGTACGTGAATGGACTATGACTTATATCCGATAATTGTCACTCCTCATGTTCGTTTGGAATTCTGTACCCCTTTGCGAGGTTCTCACCGACATCTGTTACGTATAAGTTTTGTACGCTTTGGAACCGAAATTGTTACGATCTGTGTGGAGCTATGGATTACTATGTCGGCCTTAAACCGGTACGTCTCCAGGTACTTCTGCGACTTCAATTTTTGAGGACGAAAAATTTCTTTTAGGGGGGAAAAGTTGTAAAACCCTAAAAATCGTAAACGTGATAAATGACTATTTTGCCCCTCTAATTTTGTTGGAATCACTCCTAAACCTTTATTCAAGTGTTAGTTACTCATATGTAATAGTTAGTTTTATTATGGCCTTTATGTTTGTTATTAGCCTTAAGCTTATGTAGAAGGCCCATGAGCTTAGGCCCATGTCCAATAAGGAAAGGATGGGAACTAGGAGTGTTGCCCTAGCTTCCCTCCTATAAATACTCTTGTAAACCTTCATTTGAAGGTTGGTTGTTCAAGTTATTCTCTTCACTCACTCTCACGCATAACCGCTTCATCATAACGTGAGTGTGTGTTTGGTTTACTTGTTCAATCGCCTTTATCTCTTTCTATTAAGCTTGTGTGGTAAATCTTGTGACCTAACAGTGGTATCAATCGCCAAATAGTTGGGTGAATCGTTATTGCTTTTGAAGTAAGTTTTTGGTCTTACGCGTAAAGGTAACGAGAGCTTTGGTTCGCTTAAAAACTCGTTTTTTACACTTTTAATCCAAGATTCTTGTACTTTCAATGTTTTGAGGTGTTAAAATAACTTGCTTTTGGCAAAAGTTTCAAACTTTACGCGTGATTTACGTTTTAAGCTTATTTTTGTTCGTGGGTGACGCTTCTACGCGTAACTGTTTAGCCATTTTTATTCATCAAGTTTCACACTTTTGTGTTATTTTGGTGATATTGAAGCTATTCCATAACAAAAATCCGGTTTAGAAACAACTTTGGGCAAAATCATTTTTACGAGTAAGCTACGCGTAAGTGAAACCCTAATCTTACGCGTAACTTTATCCTTGGTTTGATCTTCGTTTTCGAGGTTTACTCCGTGTTTTCTTGCTTGGATAAGCCTGAAAATACGTCGACTTTGGATATCTTTTGCACCGTGATAGTGTAAAAGATCATTTGGGATAAAACCCTAAACTTACGCATAAGCATAAAGCTTACGCCAGTAGAAATCCTACGCATGAGATTCATCTTACGCATAAGCCTAGTCTTACGCATAAGGTAATCCTACGCATAAGTTTCTACGCATAACTTTGTGTCTACGCATAACTTTAGTGCCTTTACCCTACTTACGCGTAAGCTAAATCTACGCGTAACTCTTGATTGTTACGCGTAACTTTGGTGTTTTTACGCATAAGTTCTACTTGGTTTCTTGTGATTTCTACGCCTAAGGACTCTTCATCAACAAAGGTTCATTCGACTACAAAGATCCATTTTACCAACACAAGTTTTCAACATGTCACAACCACCATACTCTAACTATTTCCTTTACACTTATTCTCAACGTCAACAACAACTAACTCCACAACATCAACAATGGAATCAACAACAAGCAATTTATCAACAACAATTTAATCAACAACATACTCCACAACTTGCTGCAATTCCACAACCTCAAATGGTTCAACCACCACCAAGTCTTCAAGTTCAACCCTACACAAACGAATTCAATCAACATCCATCAAGGAACACTATGAAGGAACCCACTTGGTTTGCAAAGATGTGTGAAGCTTTAAGTAGCCAACAATCAATTCATGAGGTCGATCACTAGATAGACCTCCAATGCTCACTCCAAGAAACTACGATCAATGGGTGATAAGGTTCTTTAGATTTTGTGATCTGAAGAAGCCACATGGAAAGTTCTTAAAGAAGGTTATCTTGGAAGGTCCATTTCAGATGCCTACTGTTATCGTACCCGACGATCCAAATGCTAATCCACCAAGAGATGAACAATCCAACATTGCTACTTGTTGCGACTTGAATGCAGAGGAACTTCTACACTATGAAAGTGATGAACTTGCAATGCAATATATCCTCTTAGGATTACCTAACCCAATTCTTCAAAGTGTTGATGCTCAAAAGACTGCAAAGGAAATGTGGGATCATATTCATCTTCTTATGGAAGGATCAGTACTCAATCAGGAGGATTTGGAATCCAAAATTTACTTGGCTTATGAACACTTCATGATTGAACCTCGAGAGACACTAGAGTCTTATCATCATCGTTTTTCAGACATCATCAATGATTTGGATAAACACAACATCATCATGCCAAGAATTGCAGTGAATACTAAGTTCTTGAGTAGTCTTGGTCCTGAATGGGAGAAGTATGTCATTTTTCTCCGTCCAGCGAAGAATATGCATCATTCTACATATGGATTGTTGTACGATTACTTGAAGCCTCATGAAAAGGAAGTTGATAGGAAAGGATTCTCCGTGCTCAAATTGCTCCACCGACACATCCGAAAAATCAACAACTTGCCTTATATGCTCAAAACAATTATTCTCCTCAACCAAAGAACTCAACCAATCTGCTACAATCACACAATATGATCCTTCACAACCTCAATCTCAACAAACTCAATTGGTTCCATACAACAACAACAATGCTCAAGCACTTGTCGATGAAGCTAATGAGGAATCGATCCGTTCAAGCATTGCAACAAGTATTTGCTATGATTGCTAATGCCTTTAGCCGTTATACCAACAAATCCAACAACCGTATTCGTTCCTCATCTAACACAAGGAATCAAGCTGTTGTGAACAATGGACGAGTTGAAGTTCGAATCGTGGTTATGGTCGCCGATGGGCGGTGGTCAAAGGTTTAATGCTGTGGGTAGGAATAACAATCGAGCTCAAGTGGTGGAACAGGAAATGCTCAAAATGGGTTGAATGGTCTTCGATGCTACAACTGCAATGAGAAGGGACATCGGGCTAATGCATGCCCAAAGCCTAGGACTAGGCGGCTTATCACAAAGAGGCTCTTCTTTTAGCTCTTAAGGATGAAGCTGGTGGAACTCTCACGACAAAGAACGAGCTTTATGGCAAATGCGACTGATGATGATATGGAGGACTTGCGTGCCAATGCAAATGTTATGTTGATGGCTAATATGCATGAGTTACACATGAGTGACACAGCCCAGTATGACACGATGGCTTGTCTCGTACCCGAACAAACCATATTTATCTCGATCTCATATCTCCGCCAACATCCAATCCGCAAGGCTCGAATGTTCAAAATGAGTCGTCCACATCTCATTCCGACGATTTTCAACTAGACCCGTAGTTATATTTGACGATCAAGATGACCTTATGGTTTCCTTTGATAATCAAATTGACTCCGTGGTTATACTTGAGGATCTAAGTAATGATCATGTTGTGACTCACGTTGAACACACAGAACTTTTGCCTCATCCGATTTTGCTCGCTTAATACAAGACCAACAGACCATAGTGGAAAAATGTCATGCCATTAATCAGGACTTGAAAAGCAAAAATGCACTGTTAACCAAGGATTTTGAATGTTTACAAAAGCAACTCAACTTTTCAAAACTCAAGAAAAACGTGAAAACGGTTTTGAAGCAACCTTTGCCAAATCTCATCAAAACGAAAAATATTTAGAGAGCAGATGCTGATCTAGCCGCCAAGAATGCTTTGTTGTCGAAATAGGAACAATGAAACATGAACATAACAAGCAAATTAATGCTCTCACCTTGGAAAATCAAAAAGCTAAGGCTGAGTTGTTAACTTGTCAAAAACAGTTCTCTGCATACAAAAAGCATTCAACTAAACGAATAGATGATCATCTTGAAGAAATCATCGGCTTGCAAAACAAACTTAAAGAGTTTAAAACTTGTTTACAAACATGATGAGTCGGTCACAGCTATTGAAAAGTTTACTTTAAAACCCAATCCAAATGGATATGGACCGAATCTTGCGGATTACAAACCTAAGCTTTCAACCAAAGCATTCAAACCAAATCCCGAAGTTTCCAAAGGTCAGAATATAAAATTGATAATTACATTATGAGTGTTGTTGAATATCATCGCCAAGAGGAATTAGATGCAGAAGACGAGAGTCGATCAAAATTAGAAAAAGTTGTTTACAACAAACCTTTTAACTATTCAAAAGCGGTCACTTTCGCCACACCAACGGATTCTTCTAACACACCAAGGATTATCATAAAACGCTCGAGTCTTCTAATGTTAATCCCAAACCAGATTATGCACAAACTTATGGTCCTTTACCTTCCATCGGTGAAGTAAACTCAAAACCTGAAAATCGCAAAATTCTTCGATATTTTGACCTTTTCATGGTTGACCTCAAAACTTTACAACATGAGATAGAATATCATTCTGAAATCAAAGTTCAACATTTTCAATCGCCTCGGGCGCGAGAACAAAGAGACATTTTTCAGAAAAATCTTTTACCAAATGTTAAAAATTTGAAAAGTTGTGCATTGTCTTGGGAAAGGGACTTTCATAAGGAACTTGGATTGATGAAGGTCGTTTTAGAGAAAACAGAAACATCTATTTCTAATACTAAACGTAAAAGAAAATGTTGAGAAAAGATGTTGATCGACTCTTGGAAGATGTCATCCGTGCAGATGTCCATAATGTTGTGCTATTGAATTCTTTGTCATATGCATTTGATTATATCTCTGCCGATATCTTGTTGATTCGTGGTAAATGTTGAGAACACTGATAATGTGCTTCAGATCGAGTCCTTAAAAGTTGAAAATAAACGATTGTCAAACGAACTTTCAAATGCAATACGTCGTCTTAATTGATGTCAAAAAGATATTCACGATCAACAACTTGCTTTTCAACACAAAATTGCCCAGTTGCGTGACAAATATTCTAATCTAAAAATTGAGCAACTGGATGATCAAAAAGTGTCTTTTAAGTGTCAAATCTCAAAATATGAACAAGAACTTGTAAAAGTTAAAAAGGAATATGGTGTCATATTTGATTTACTCAAAAAGACTCGTGATAAAGCATCAAATGAACTTGATCATTATCTTGCACACACTAAAGAAGTTATGCATTTTGCCGAAATATTCGGTCCGAAAATCAAGATCTGATTCACACTATCTTCAAGTTAAGAGAAATGTTAGGAAAGTATGAACAACTTCCGCCACCGTGATTAAGAGAATAGCCCCAAGAACACTTAGTAATCGTGAACCTAGAATCCATACTACCAAATCACAAGTTGCTAACGTGCTTCCTTCTCTTGAAACAGAATAGTTGCGTCTTTTTCAAACGTCCGCACTTCACAGCCTAAGAGCACTACATCAAAGAATAGGAAGTTGCGACCTAAGAAAAGATCAATAAAGAATGCTAAAGTAGAAGAACACCCTAGGACTATGAATAAGACTCACGTTGCTTCCACTATAGATATTGCGTCGGGCACATGTAATAGAAATAGTGATGTAACGAATGCTAAACCTTTAAGCACTTTTGATATTCACCGATGCACCTTGTGTTATTTGGCGTAAAAGTATGAATTCCGATTGTCATGATAAATGTGTTGCTAAAGCTATCATCTCTCGTTTAAGGAATCCTAAGAACCGAATACCTCTAGGCCCACTAATCTTTCTAAGTCATTGCTTGGTAGACCGCCTCTTTAGATTCTAAGAAACGCTTTCTTGTCCCCTCAGTAGCTCCAGCCACCTCCTAGGAATGTAATAACACCTAGTGCATTCACTAAGACTAAAGCAAATACTAGTTGGAGATGGCGGAAATGGATATATAACACACTAGGATTTAAATGGATACCTAAAGCTATTGATGTGTGTATGTCTACTATAAGCGCTACGGAACCCTCTAACATTTCGGGTTCCACATCTACTTCTATTCCATCTGTGTCGCCTATGTGTAATGCAGGTGATACAGATCATTCTCTGGATTGTTGATAGCGGATGTTCCCGACACATGACAGCAACCTTAAACTGTTATCAAACTTTATGCAAAGTTCATTGGCACCGGATTCGAATGATCACTTCGCAGCTATGATGGGCTACGGAGACTATATCAATGGGAACATCGAAATTAGCAGGGTTTATTATGTGGAAGGCCTCGTCACAATCTATTTTCGAGGTCGGCTTCTGTGATGGAGATTTGGAAGTTGCTTTCGGGAGAAAACTTGTTTCATTCGTGATCTACAAGGAAACGACCTTATGTCCGGCTCGTAATTCAGTCTTTACACTATCTCTATGCAAGACATGGTTGCTTCTTCTCCCATCTGCTTACTTTCAAAGGCAACATCAACAAAATCCTCGGCTATGGCACCGCCGTTTCTCACATCTAAACTTTCAAACCATCACCAACCTTGCTCGACACAAACTAGTTGAAGGACTCCCACGATTTTGGTATTCTAAAGATCACCTTTGCTCAGCTTGTGAACAAGGCAAAAGCACTCGTGCTCATTTTCCTTCAAAGGTGGAACACAACTCTCAGCGTGTGCTTCATCTTCTTCACATGGATTTGTGTGGCCCGATGCGCGTGCAAACGATCAATGGCAAAAGCTACATCTTAGTAATTGTTGATGACTATTCACGCTGGACTTGGGTCTACTTTCTTGTAAGCAAAGATCAAGCTCCACAGATGATCATCACCTTTCTCACGAAAATACAAGTTCAGCTACAAAACACCGCTCGACAAATCGTAATGCAGAGGCACAATTTGTTAACCAAACTCTTCGTGAATTTTATGAGAAAGTGGGAATTCAAAGATCGACATCTATTGCACGCATACACCGTAACAAAACGGAGTTGTTGAAAGATCTAAACCTAACGCGTTAGTGGAAGCCGCAAGAACAATGTTAATCAATGCTAAACTTCCAGATTACTTATGGGCGTAAGTTGTATCTCGCATGCTATACTCAAACCCGTTCTATGATCACAAAACGCCACAACAAAACACCTTTTGAGCTTGTCCACAAAAGAAAACCGAATCTCAAACACTTTCATGTATTTGGATCTCTTTGCTATCCGAATAATGATCGTGATGACTTTGGAAAGCTCAAAGCCAAAGTTGACATTGGAGTCTTTATAGGATATTGTGATAATTCTAAAGGTTTCAGAATCTGGAATCGTCGAACAAAGGAGGTTATGGAAACGATTCATGCTCATTTTGATGAACTTACGGAAATGGCTTCGAGTATAACGGCTTGGAACCCGGACACAACCGCTTAAACTTCCCCAAACCCCATCATCACCGAACAAAGCCCCCACTTACTCGTCAACAAATGGAAAGGTTATTTGCTCCGCTGATCGATATTGATGAACGTGCTCGGTGTATCCGCTTTCACCGCTCAACCGATAATACTCTTATACCGATACACATGCTACAACAACTACGGTTGAAGAAGCACCACCAGCTTGACTCCAACACAACAGTTGAACAAACCGCTTCCAACAATGATGAACCGGCCGATGATGTTCTGAATGAAGTACCCCCACCTGCAGATTTTGATCCAAATGCGTTCTTTAACCCGTTTGCTAATGAGACGCCGCACTGATGTCGCGAATCTTCAACAAGCAATTTGAATCCTCAGAATCTGCACAATGTATACCAACATCAACCCTCCACACATAGATGGACAAAAGACCATCCTCGGGAAAATATTATTGGCAACCGAATCAACCGCCGTTACGAGACAACGCCTTCACACGACGGTGAACATTGCATTTATGCACTCACCGCTTGCCAATCAACCTAAAACATCAAAGACGAATGACAAAGGACAACCGGATTGAATCCATGCAGAAGAACTCAACCAATTCAAACGCGTCTTGAAGTATGGGAACGGTTGAAAGACCAACAGGGTCTTCGCATTGGTCTTAAATGGATTTGGAAAACAAATTGATGTCAAGGAAACGTTATCGAAAACAAGTCACGCGTCCGGTGGCTAAGGGTTAACGTCAGGAAGAGGGTATTGACTTTGAAGAATCTTTTGCTCCGGTTGCTCGCCTTGAGGTCGTTCGATTTTTCGGCATTTCGCGGCTCATATGAACATCACGGTCTTTCGATGGATGTCAAAACCGCTTTTCTCAATGGACAACCGAAAGAAACGGTTTATGTCACCAACCGGAAGGATTCATTGATCCGAGTTCCCTAATCATGTCTACAAACCGAAGAAAGCTCTCTATGGTCTCAAACAAGCCCTCGCATGGTATGATAAGTTATCATCTTTCCTCATTGCCAATAACTTTACCAAAGGTTCGGTCGACCTAACTCTTTTCATACAATATCACGGGAACATATTTTAATTGTTCAAATTTATGTGGATGACATCATTTTTGGGTCAACTCATAAAAGTACTCAATCGCTTTTGCAAAACTAATGAAGAAACATTTTGAAATGTCCATGATGGGTGAACTTACGTTCTTTCTAGGACTACAAGTTCATCAATCACCCCGTGGTATTTTCTTGAGTCACTCCAAATATGCCCTTGAATTGTTAAACAAATTTGGAATGCAAACTGTGACACCTATGCCACACCAATGGCTCATACCAAGAAGCTAGACGCTGATTTACATGGGAAATTGGTGGACCCTACAAAATACCGTAGTATTATTGGGTCTCTCATGTATCTAACAGCTAGCGATATTGTCTTTGCCGTATATCTTTGCTCTCGCTATCGGCGCGACCAATCAAACCCACCTCTCTGAGGATAAAAGAATCCTCCGATACATCAAGGGAACCATTAACTTGGGGATCCGGTATCCGGGATTCGGTTTTGAACTAATCGCTTTTTCGAGCCGACCACGCAGGATTCCTAGACTCACGGAAAAGTACTTCAGGAGCTTTACAATTTCTTGGTGATAAACCGGTGTCATGGCAATCGAAGAAGCAGGATTGTACATCGCTGTCCTCAACCGAAGAAGAATATGTAGCCATGTCGGCGTGTTGTGCTCAAGTCATTTGGATGAGAACACAACTCAAAGACTATGGTTACGTATTTGACGTAATCCCGATGTATCATGCGACAATCGGAGTGCCATTGCGATCTCGCAACTTCGGCCAAGACTTTCGAAATCAAAGCACATCGATCTTCGATATCATTTCATCAAGGATCACGTGGAACAGGTACTGTTGAATTATATTTTGTGGGTACATAATACCAATTGGCATATCTTCTCACCAAAGCCTTGCCTCCCTCTAGGTTTAATGAGTTGGTCCACCGGATTGGTATGAGGTGTTTGACTCAAGAGGAATTGATGACTTCCTAAAACAGCCTTAAAACCTCAAACACCAAAATCTCTTTTGTAAATAATTTTTCAAAAACAAAATACAAAAATATAAAACGACAAAACAACAAAAATATTCTTCTATCTATTTTTCTTTCAACATTGCAAGTACATTTCTTCCGTCAACACTATAATCTTTCAAAATTCAGAATTTTTCCGATCAAGTGTTGAGGGGAGAAAATTAATTTAATCTGCTTCAAAACATCCGTGTACTTGCATGTTACTCTATTCTGGTTATTTCTTGTATCAATGGTGGTAAACTTTTTCGGTTCAATCGACACTCCTCGGACTAATACTTATAACCTTTCATTATTTTCTTAAGTCGAGGGGGAGTGTCGTCAAAGTTCTTTCTTAAAATCTTTGTTTGGTAACCAAAATGGAAGTTAAATGGCTTTGTATGAAAAAGGAAAAGGTGGAGGGACCAAAACCGCAAAAGTTTAAAGTTACTTTTAATAAAAACTCTTCCACCTAACTTTTTCATCACATTTATTACTCCTAACCAACATATCCTACGCATATAATTCGTTCAAGAAATCTGTGTTTTGGATCATCATTTTGTAAGTTGTTTCATAATCTTAACGTGTTTTAAACATTGGTTTTGATTTTTACATGAATCCAACGGTCGAAACGTTGTATAATCTTGTTTTTGTGTTCTACGCGTATGCGTATGAACACATGATCAAGATTGTGTGTTTATGGTTAAAAGGACAGTGTCAAAACGCTTCTAAGACATCAATGATACCATTTTAATCATCAAAACTCACCCATAATCACGAATTGAATGATTTGTGAAATTAGGGTTTATGCGTGGTTTTGGGTATTTTCAAATGTGAATGTTTTTGGTCAAAAATATTGTTGTGTGATGTTGTTATCATGATGAATTAATGTTATCTAAACTCTATAACAACCCATAAACACTAATTGATGGTGAATTAGAAATTAGGGTTTAAAGTTCTTGAGTTTGGGTATTTTTGATTCACCACGAATTGGATGTTAAAACTTGGTTAATAGACTCTCACAACACCTAAGACCTACCGGAAAACGTTTGGTGCAAATCCTATGGTTAGAAATCATATGCGTAATTCATAAACTTTAGGGTTTTGACTTACGCGTATGTGTTCTACGCGTAAACCGCTGTAACATGTTTTCATGCCATAATCTGTTTTAAAATGAAGATATGTGTTAAGATTGATGATATGATGATTTTATTTCAGGCTTGCTACGCATAAAACTTAGAATCAAGGTCTTTGTTACTCTACGCATAAGGATCACCTTACGCGTAGAAAGTTATGCGTAAGAGAAATTTTACGTAATCGCTACGCCGTAAGGTTCTACAATGGGACTACGCGTATCCGTGAAGGATATGCGTAACAAGGACTCTACGCGATAAGGTTTACTCTTACGAGTAATCCTTACGCGTAAGGTTTATATACGCCAACGCTTAAGTTTTACGCATAAGGTTCTCCTGTTCCTACGCGTAATATTTCTTACGCGTAAGTCGGGATCCTACGCGTAAGCTTACATCTACGCGTATACTTATCTTGTTTACGCATAAGCTACTATTCCTACGCATAAGCCTTGATCAAACCTTCGCTTTGAATTGTTACGCGTGCAAACTTGTAAATAAATGAATCATAACGCCACGAATCCAATAATGTCACTAATAAAATTAAACGGTTGATATGTTGTGAACTATAAGTGATAACATAAACTTTAAAACTTAAAGTTAACTAACTCACGAAACGCTTTCACGACGTCATTAGACCATTGGACAAACAAGTGACTTAGGACTCGTAACAATCATTAACACTGTACATTCAATAATTAGACAATAAAACCTTCTGTTGACTAACATTATGTCTTTCGATATGTTGGTTCTTTTGGCTAATGTTATTTCGGATCGCGACATGGTCGCTCAAATGAATGTGGATGCACCAGAGGTTCTCACAATTGCCGATATCTTCCCTAATGGCTATCCAAGAAAGATTGTAAAGAACAATCTCAGAGTTGACTTTGAAACCCTCACATGCTCGAATCTTCTTGCTTGATTGCGTGGATATTCTTAAGAACCATCCGTACGTAATATGCTCTCACACTCGCTACTGATCGAGATCTACATACAAATATTCTGGAATTCAATGCAAAGGATCAAAGGTCAAAGTGCGGTGACTGTGATGCTCAATCACAAACAAATCACCATCACACAAGCGATCTACGGGCGTTCTTCTAATTCCCGAAATCGAGCCAACCGACTTCGTGCCACACCTTGAAGAGACAGCTTCGAAATTCTTGATTGATATTGGCTATGATGAAGCTTCAGGAATAATCACTAAGCATTCTCATGTGGAGCTTAAGAACATTCCTCAACCGTGGAGAACCCTCTACATCATCATTACCAAATCGGTCTCGGTGCGTGATAGTGGTTATTAGCATCCCAAGCTCATGGAACTACAAATCTTCTGGTCTTTAATCAACAAAAGGACATCGAAATTGAAGCACTGCTATGGGAAGACATGATGTCATTTCACAAGAAACTTGGCTCAAAGATTCCTATGTCAGATACACTAAATTGTTGATCCAGAGAGCACTTGGACTTCATCCCGACATTCCACGAGGCTCAATGACCCGATAATCATGATATGTTGGAGCCTACCCTATCAGAATCAAGGAATCGTCAACAAAGAAACAGGTGCCGTGGCTCGATCACCTTCGACAAATGAAATAAAAAGCTTGAAACATACAAAAGGTATCAGTAGCGACGAGAAGGCAAAGTTGGTCATCTCGATGATAAGCCTTCGGAACACCTACCGGAGAACCGTAAGAGGAAGTGTTGGAAGTGCGGCAAGCAGAGTCGAGGATGTTTCCGAGGAATCCTCCACGAAAGGGCAGTTCCCGCCAAGGAAGGCATTCCTATTCCCGTATCTAAGCCGAACCGCAGAGAAAGCTAATGAGCGAGGACTCGAGGCTACCAAATTAGATGAAGAGACTTTCTACTCACGAATGCAACCGAAACACCTCCTTCAGCAGCTAAACCTCCAAGTCCACCAATGACAAAGGAAAATGGAAGACTCTGTACTTGTGCCTTATGAAGAAAGCTCAGATGAAGAAGAAGAGCAACCGGATACTTCATACAGGAAGAAGTTCAAATTCCTTAGACTCCAACACGTGGCAAAAGAATTTGCAAAAGAACAAATGGGTGGCCCCGAGGGTCAAGTGGTGCACTCAACCTTCACCAGTCCCGATGCGGTTAATCAACCCGATAAGGGATCCGTGCCACCACTTTGGTACAACAACAACACGCGTGTCGAAGATACTCTTGAGTATGATTTTGAAGAACCGTAATCGAGAAGTTAAAGAAGGTAAAAGCGATGAAGAAGCCGCAGAAAAGCCAAAGCCGATGAACAAGCTAAGTCCGCAATGAAGAAGATGTTTAGTATGATACATTTCTTCTAGATAGTCCTGCACGATCAAAGGAAGAAACTTCTGAACCACCAAAGGACCCGAAGTCTCCTCACATCTCATCATCATCAGATTCTTCTTCTCACTCTTCACCACCACCATCAAAGAAATCAACAAAATCATCATCCAAATCGAAAGAAGCCAACTCCATCTTGGATCTCTCAATCTAAGAATCGAATCGTTAAAGCCGCCAAACGAGTCGAGAGAAAAATATTACTAAGAAGTTAGATTTTCTTGTCGACTAGATACGATCTTCATGATGAGCAAGACAAGATGAAAGTTGAAAGGGAGTATGTCGTAAGCTCATGAAGGATGATCTTCAAGGGAGCATGGACGAGATGATAAAAGGATACACTCACAAGTTCTTAATGGAGGTCATTCCAAAACCGACAAAGGAGATGTATACCGCACAACTTTATCCAAATCTCTTACACTTAGCCAAGCAAGCCATGAAATCAACTCCGATGAATTTGAGCATCAATCCAGTTGAAACTACAATCTTCTCGGATGATGAATTAGTAAACCGCCGGTAGCGCAAATGTCAACACGCTCGCAACGCTTTGCCTCCCATGAAACTAAATTGTTTGAAGCATTGCTTTGAATACCAACTCAAGTCATCATTCAGAGAAGAGGCTATAAGGCCTAAGCGCTCAAGAGATGATGAAGACAAAGATCAAGATAAGGATAAGGAGCCTAAACGCACAAAGAAGTCAGGTGAATCATCTTCGATTCAAGACTCAATGCCGCCTCCACCACAAAGGACTCCACCAACAAAGATCTCCTCCCGCTCTTCACGATAAACCTCGATTCGAGTTACCACCCCTGACTCAAAAACCGTGACCACTTTGAGTACATGGGTGGTGACGATGAAGAATACCATGAGCCCCAACAACAACCCGCCTCTCCCGACAAAGTACGAAACCGTAATCCTCATCTAGGCCTAAGAAAAAGAAGAAGAAGGCGACGCGCCTATCATGGCTAGATGAAGATAACACTGAGGAATTTGAATGGTTTTCTACTCTTGTTAATTCCACTCCCTACCCAGCTGAAGGTCAAGATCCGTAGACGGTAATACATTGGAGCATGCAAAGATACTGCAAGAAAAATTCCGAGTAAAGAAGATGACGAAATCCGAAGTTGCGGCTAATCAAGAATGAAGCTTTTCAACTGTGGAAAGACAGCTCAAAAAGTTCCATCGAGGTCGAATATCACCTTGACAACATTGCTCTAGCTATGTCTAATAACATGGATTGGCTCAACCTAGAAGCAAACATCGACTTTACGGCGGACAACCCTCCATATTACAATGGTCTAAACCACTACCAACGATCGCCAACCGATCAGCCTAGGATTACATTCAGATATTTCTTCAACAAAGACTTGGAATTTCTTCTTCACGGTGGCGATGGTTCAAGGAAATACGCTACATCCTTGACACTTCCATTCCCGCAAAATTTAATACTCAAACGCATAGCTATTGAGGAAAGAGCTAATCACTTGTTCTCCAACAAAGTGGAAGCATACGACCGAGATGCAATGTATGGGATTCATCATTGGCCGAAACGCCAAAGAATCTACTACGTAAGTGCCAGTCCGTAAGTCTCAACATGCGGTGTTCAGATTACTAAAACATCGTTGCCATCAAACACGTTGATCTTTCGTCCAAATGGGACTACACTTATCTCAAGAATATTGTGGTCAAAAGACAAGACGAAAGGGATTATGCATTCTCTGAAGTTGACTTTGAGAATTTGTCTATCAACGACATCGAAGACATGTACCTTGCCAAAGTACAGTGTCGTATGAGACAATTCTCCACTGAAGTACAACGTGAATTCATCAAGTCGCTGCTCATCTTCATCGACGCATAGTCATCAAAGAACGCGTGTAGAAGATCTCCAAAGCTTGCAGAGAATCTTATCGGACCCGTGTCAACTTCACTCCACCGCAGCTTGATCTTCCCGACATCAACCAGCTTTCACAATTTACACTCATCGAAACCATTCGGCCGCTTTACCGCAGTGAACATCAAAGAAATTGCTTGATGGCGTGCAAAGATCTTCACAAATTTGGAGATCACACTTTGAAGTTGGTTAGGGACGGATTGGCTTATCGGTTGAAGGATATACATCAAAAGATTGGGTCTCCTAAGCGATGGAATTCTCGTGAAAGAAGGGATGTGAAGAGGATCATCACCATGATTGATGAACGGTTGTATAGAAGGGATCGCCGTTGAAGATTGGAAAGCTCTGTTGGTGGTCGACCCAGGAGAAACATCATCGGCTTTCAACGCCCGATTCACATTCGGCGACATCTCGACTACCGTACCCCTTGAACTGCTTCTTTCATTATAAATTTGGATGTATGACTTATTATGTCTATGGCTTGTGCACATATTACGATGTACAACCCGTACTTGTAAATAAAGGACCCGTGGTACGCCTTGCCACAATCCTTAGATAAGGAGCGAAAGCTTCTTACTTTTGAGTAAAACCTATCAAACCTTTCACTTTTCAAGGTTTTGCTCAAAAGAACAAGTACTTTCCTTATGATTTTCAAAACCTCAACCGTTTATATCACTTGTTGAGGGGAGTACTTGACTTAAAACTTTGTTCACAAATTGTTCACAGTGGTCATTCTTCCCGCAACACTTGAAATGGTCATATTTATTCTCAACTTTTCAAAAATAACATTTTATATGCCATTTTTGAGGGGGAGAAAATACGTGATAAGAAATATGTTGTGTTTTGCTATATGAACTCTCGTGTGAAAAGACTTTAACCCAATAATTGACGAGATCTTAACCGTCAGTAACTCGAAAAGACTTGTCCGGGATGGGTAATAATTTCAAGCTAGTTCGCTAGTGATGTAAACGTGTCTCGCAAAGGACTTGTCCGAGTAGAATGTACCATTCGAGAAACTCTTGGTAGACATGAACCTTGACGGGTTTGACAACCTTTCGGGTTTGTCCACACCTTCAAGATAGTTATTAGAGCTAGTTGTCACCTAAAAGCTGATAATGCAACTCTTTAACTATGCTACATAACCGTGTCTCGCGGGGGAATGTCTATCTTGAGTCGATCAATTCAAAAGTGCGCGCTTTTCCTCACTGCATTTTTCCAAAACTCTAAAGCACATGTGGAGGGGAGTATTTCGCTAAAAGATAAAACTCTCACAGTGGTTCAAACATGTTTTTTTTTCATTAACAAACCCTTTGAGAGATTTTCTTCAAAATGGTTTTATGGCAACATAGGTTAGTCATGGAGTTATAAGGTGACTAAGGTTAGGAATAACCGTCCTATGATCCGCCAGAGCCGGAGGGATCTACCCAAGGACACCACAAATAGTTAGAATTTAGAAGTCCTTAGGTATGATTATAAAAAGGAAAATTGAGAATCGGAGAAAGAAGGAGTTGAAGAATTAAAAAGAAATGCAAAGAAAAGGGTGAAAAGAAATAGCCCTCCAGATTATTCAACTTAGGCGCACGGGTTCAATTCATATGCTACTGGTTTCACTAGATGACACCGGTATTGAAGATTAAAAGTCGTCATGGACCCAATGACGCATGCACTAAACCTTCTTAACCACTCAAGTTTCTCTCAACAGAAGCTTGTTTCATTCTCACAGGGAACCCTACGTAAAATATCGGCTTTCTCTTAGAGATTGCTGGTATTGAAGAAGGAGACCCTCTCCCTAGTCTCCTCTCGCCAGAAAACCAAAATGCATTATTGAGTCTAGAGCCACGAGATTCATCAAAAGATCTCTTAGGTACACTTGACATTTCATCACTTGATATTCAACAATAAGAATTTCAGGGGTACATTATCGAGTCCTTCACTGATCTTAGCAACTGTCGAGAACATTTATGAGAGGTTCACATTTGTGATCCTCAGTGATTGAATGGAAACTCCTGCCAGGTCAACATCAAACGACCTCGACAAGGTCGCTTGGCAACTCCCCGGATTGCGCTTAGTGGTCTCAAACGGTCTACGTGAGGTGATGCTTCGTGTACCTCACGACTCATCTCAATCGTAGGTGTACTTCGGTACATCGTGTTATCTCACTTGTGGGACTCCGATTCAGAACCGGCCTTTGTAAGAATTAGAGTTGTGTTTTCACACTCTGATGTCAACACTCTCGAAGTTCAAACTTGTAAGTGCCGGAATCCGCTTATTACTAATCGTTTTAATGTTTACTTCTTATGGAAGCTCTGGAGCGGAATGATCGTGCAGATTCTCCACTTGTTCACACCAACAACATCATCAAAGAAGTTCTATCTTAAAGCAACACAAAGTCAGAATGATTCTTCATCAAATCAAAGAATCTACAAAGTTAAAGACTTAAAGAACTTCATCAAGACCGTAATCCAACGCTAAAGAGTGTGTGAGCATGTTGAAGAAAGACGTGAGACACAAGCAAATGAAGGCACTGAGGCACTTGATGCATAACAACATACTATTACTTTCATCACAAAGAACAATGATCAAAGAACAAAGTTAAAGATGACGTCAAAGCATAACTATTCAAAGAAAACTATCTCGCTACACTCGGGAGATGGTTCAAATCAAGGCAATTCTTCTCACAAGAAAGAAGAATGTCGAAAGACGTCAGAGCTACTATTACATCAACGCCTTCACCGTTCATCACCAACACTTGAGGGGAGATTGTTGGAATCACTCCTAAACCTTTATTCAAGTGTTAGTTACTCATATGTAATAGTTAGTTTTATTATGGCCTTTATGTTTGTTATTAGCCTTAAGCTTATGTAGAAGGCCCATGAGCTTAGGCCCATGTCCAATAAGGAAAGGATAGGAACTAGGAGTGTTGCCCTAGCTTCCCTCCTATAAATACTCTTGTAAACCTTTATTTAAAGGTTGGTTATTCAAGTTATTCTCTTCACTCAATCTCTACGCATAACCATCTTCATCATAACGTGTGTGTGTGTTTGGTTTACTTGTTCAATCGCCTTTATCTCTTTCTATTAAGCTTGTGTGGTAAATCTAGTGACCTAACAAATTTAATATTTATGAAATATGTAAAGTACGTCAAGCTTATTAGTTATGTTTCTAACCTAATTCATAATAAGTAACTTGTTCAAAATCATTAGAATGAACATACACTATAACCGAATACATATTACACGGTTTTAAAATATATGGGCCGAAAATATGTAACAAACTACTAGACATTACAACTTAATAATCCAAGCCCATCTAACTTGAACTTAGGCTCTTGTTTCCCCTTGTATTCAGCCGCACATCCCCCCTCAAAGCCATTTACGTTCTTTTGTTAAACCTACAAAACACAAAAAAAAAACCCTAGATCAAGAAAAAGAATGACGGCTTGCTCTCTTCCATTATTGTCGACAACAAAGGGGTCTACAAGGAGGTTCGTAGCCCATCATGAATCTACCATTATCGTGGGTTAGGCTTGGTTGTGTCGCTGGTTTAAACCTCCTGCTGGTCGTGGGTTGTTGATACGCTTACACAACACGTTCGGGGTCAAAGGAACTTCCTTTTCATCGAGCAAGTTTTTCAACACCCTAGGCAGTGAACCTAATCGTTGTAGTGTAGTATTAGGGTAAGCCACGGGAATTGATATCGTTCTCTAGGGGAATAGGAATGCTAGTGAGAAGTTACTACGCTAAGGTTGGGGTTGAGGAAGATTATTTTTATCTTTTTATATTTTTTAGGAAATGGAAAGGTACAAATCTCGGGGTTTGGCTTTGGGGGTTGGTATTTCTACTGATTACTTCTACTTATCTAATTATCTAATTAACTAAGCTAGGGTGAGTCTATGTCTAGTGTTGTGTGCTCGTATGATGATTAAAAATGTATTTGCTTAGGCTTTATTACTCCCTAGTTATCTCCTATTGATGGTTGAATTGTCACGTCCTTATTCTTAATCGCGTTGTGTCTCTAAGGTCTTAGGGTCTGCGTTTATCCCTAACTCTTTGAAGCTACCAAAGGTTAATGACTACAAAATCTATAGGATTTATAAACATTAACTCTAAGGTATTCTTTGGATGTATAGCCTACAATTACTCTAGGTGATTATAAACTAAGGTTCAACAAAGATTAATCAAGTATTAATAACACAACGAATGACCTATCGCAATACTAGGTCAATCACAATTAAGATAAGAGACAACCAATCAATATTCAATAACTAAGTTTCATATTACCTAAACAAACACACAAGTAAATTAGCCGGACATGGGGAACGTGCAAACATACACACAATCAATTGAAGACATAATTAAATTAATGAAGTAAAACACTTATCTTGATGTAAGATAGGGTATGGAACCCTAAAATCTTGTACAAAGAAAGCCTTGGTTGGTTTAGGTTTTACTCTACAAAACTACACGAAAACTAAAAATTAGGATTCTATATATAAGGTTACAAGCGCGGCAGTCTACCCTTTAATTTGTGGCGCCGTCGGTCGTATCATTAGGGTTTCGTCTTGGCCCGTTATCATTGTGGCGTCACCTTATGTCAGTGTGTCCGCAGATGCGCGAGTCTCGGCCCATGCGGATCAAATCTAGGCCGTCCGAGGCTGCGACACCTACTCTTTTAAAACGATCGAAATTAATTGAAAATAAGCAATTTGGCTCTTGAGTCGTCACAAAACTTGTTCGCGGGCGTCACAAGTATAACTGACGCCGTCCCCGCGGTTCAGGCGGCTTGAGTGTCTCGATTTCTTGACTTTGGCCATTTTCTTCGTATATCCGTGCCTTTTCATCCGAATAAGTGTCATTCCAGCAATTTGCCTTCAAGAGACCTAAAAAGTGAAAATGAATGATATTAAGTAATAACGGATACAAAAGTAATCAAATAAGGTCTTAAACGACCCCTCAAAAAGGTACATTTTAAAACCTTATCAGTTGTGGAGCACAAAGGGAGCTTGGTTTGCTTCGTTTCGGTCTTGTTTTCCTCCTTTTCTTGCATGCCTCAAAGGTATTATCACCACCTCGCATGTTCCTATTTGTTTTCTGGTTTGGAGTCGCGGCTATGTCACACCATGCGCATGCCTTGTATATACGTAACATGTTTCATAAAATAATAAATCGTGGCTAACGTTTTGTCAAGTGAAATAGATACATGAAATCATGGTGTAAAACCTTATAGTAAAAGTATCTACCCATGAATCTGATTGGTAAACATCTCATATGCATGTTTCATTCATTATTATCAAGCCTAAATGAAGTTAAAAAGTGTGTGTGCAATTGGTATTATTGTGTCGAATGGAACATAAAGTCTAGGGTTTCGTTTTGGTTAAGCGGGGCGCATAAAATTCTGGTAGGAGTCTCGACACAATAAGGGGTTTCATAAGGGATTATATAAACTTGTAATAATCGTGTCTAATTGCTTATTAACATGAATGGAAATCGTAAATATTGACCTAGGGTTTTGTTTGATTAATTAACAAGTCGTATGGTTAATTAGAACTTTACATGTCTCGACATAAGATTGGAAATTTCCTAAGAGTCGTCTAAACTTGGGCTAATCTAATCAAAATGATTTATAACGTAAAGTGAATGCAAGATCTAAATCTAGGGCTTGTTTATATACATATATATATATATATATATATACATACGACTTATATGAATTAAAAAGGTGATGTATAACTATTGAAACTTGAAGGTTGAATTGGTAAATATGATAACTAAAGGGCTAAATGAGTAAAATGGGCGAGCTTGATATATTTACACTTTAGACCCTAAAATTGTAAAACTTGGCATAAATGACCCTTAAAGTATGATAACACTTGTTTTCACTATTTTAACCTAATTGACTTTGATTATATCATTTATGACTAAATCTACTAAATACGGAAACATACTATTTTTGGAAAGTTACTAATTATAGAAACCTGCTATTTTTGGAAAGTTGCTTAATATGGAAACCTGCTAATTGTGGAAATCTGCCTAAAACAGAAAATTACCTAAAATAGAAAGTTACCTAAAATGGAAAGTTACTAAAAGTGGGAACCTGCTAAAAATGGAAAGCCATCTAAAATAAATGTCGATCTTAATAAGCGTTATCTAATTCATAGGTTCCGAACGGCTGAATTGATTCATCGTGTGACCTGACTTTCCTATTTTTCTTGCTTCAAATGAGGTACAGATATTCTATCCCTTTTCAGTAGGGGTTCTCATGAATTTTTGATCCTTTGACTTTGTTCGCTTATGATATTTCATTGCTATGATTTCCTTTGCTATTGACCCTCTAATATTGAACCATTGCTATTGACCCTCTAATATTGAACCACTGCTATTGACCCTTCTGTTACTGAACCTCTGTTATTGAACCTTTGTTACTGAACCTTTGATATTGAACCTTTGTTACTGAACCTTTGATATTGGACTATTGTTATGAACCTCTGAATTGTGATCTACTGATATTGAACCTCTGATTATGATGACTGATATATATTGCTACACTGTGGACCTTTGCTTGACCCTTCAGATTGATACCCGAGCCAAATATTGTTAACTAGTCATGGAGGTACCATGACCGTGTCATTGATGCACCAATGGCATGACTCCAGTGTGGATGAGTGATGTTCCACACCGTCCCTATACTGTATTGATTATGCACGCTTCATTGTTATTGTTATGGCTACTATTGTTATGGATGCATCCTAGATTTGCTTTGTCTTTATTCTTGATATACATCTTGTTGGTGATGTGGTGCGTGTGTGCAATACACCCCCACAAACTGGAGCTAGCTACTCCACTGGTTCGCGAGGTCTCCCTCTCTATTGGTGCGGTATTTCGAGGTCACCCCTCGAATCGATAGTTACTATTGATTATTGGGATGCTATTGCCACTCTGATATTACTGTATTATGCTTGTTGGCTGGGATAGATTTCGACAACCCTTACCTTGTGATATACCTATCTTTGTACCTTCGTATTTCCCAGCACCATATACGTATTAATTGTCCATTACTCAGTACCCTTATGTAACTCACTCTACTACCATGATATATATTCCATTGCATTAATCTGTCATGCTCTTATTCTGTAACTTCAGACTATCATTCTATTCACGTACCGAGGTATTACATGATTATTGAATTTGATTGTGCTATTGCATGTCTTATGTGGCTACTATTTACCCTGCTACGATATGATTAATATGCAATTATATGATTCACCTGTTGTCATCTTATTACATGTTATCCTACTGTTATGTGACCCTTTGATTTGTCTGGTGACCATGCTAGTGTGCAATCAATTATTGATCTGTTTATCTTGTATACTTTGTTCGGTTAATCTCGTGGACTATGACTATCCTTTAGTATCCTTATCTGCTTATTGTTGATCTGCCATGTTTACATTTCTATATATGCTACTGTTTGATTGGGTAAGTGGTTCAACTTATGTGGTCTGGCTTGTTAACTTGTTTAATTGCCCTACTATGTCCTTAATTCATTCAATTATAACATTCATGCTGAATTCATACTTGATACTTATGGCTACCATGTTTGACTGCTGATAGTATTTCTGCTGTTGTGACACTTGTGACGTTATTAACTGTGGGTTACTTGACTTGTGTGATTGCCATGCTCACTTTCTAGTTAGTTGTTTCCGCTAGTTTTTGGACTTCCATTTAGCTTATATGTATTCTGATTTCCTGATTTATTGTATGCCTGGTTATTTAGATGTGCTTATGTATATGTCATCAATGTGTTACGTGCTTTGTCCTCCTCTGTTATATGTTCCTTCTGGATATCTGTTACTATTGTATTCTGTAGGTTCCTCATTGACTCATTGTTCTCATTTCGCTGCGACCGTGTTAACAGTTTCCTTATTTCATTTCGCATTTCTGATTTTGTTTAGCTTCCGTTTTGTTATATCTGTTCACTTGACTTTTTAAGCACAACCGCATTTCTTTTCCTGTGGCAGGTTTTAGGTTGGAAGATGGGCTTTGATGGGCTGAGAGTTGGATTATCCGAGTGGACCTACCCTAGTTACCTTTTTATTTTGGACTTATTTTGAAGAGCTATTGTTTTTAGATTTCTTTTCATTTT
>OU343224.1:286254399-286306276 GCA_910596185.1 Chrysanthemum makinoi | reverse complement strand
CTTTTAAGACTTAATCGACCACTTTTATATCCGTTCTTTGCTTAAATTCGTTCATTTTCACTTTTTAGGTCTCTTGGAAGCAAAATCTTTGGAATGATGCATATTTGAACGAAAAGGAGTGAATACATGAAGAAAATGGCAAAGTCAAGATCAAAGCCACTCAAGCTGCTCAAATTGCACCTGACGTCCCAATCAAGGGGCGACGCCGTTCCTATACACAGAGATAAAAACATGCACTAGACGGCACAGTGGAATTTTTGTTCATACAACCTGACGGCGTCAGGCTTTGAAGAAGAAGGGTGTAAAACCCTAAAAACCTAAAACGTGTGAAAAGACTATTTTGCCCCTCTAATTTAATACTTATGAAATGCGTAAAATACATCAAGCTCATTAAATACATTATAACCTAACTCGTCAATAACCAACTTGTACCAAATAATAAAACCGACACACTTATATCTCAAATGCACATATCACACGTTTTTCTTTAAGATGCATGGGCCGAATAAAATGCATGAGATACAAGACACCACACTTAAAACCAAGCCCATCATATTTGTAATTTGGAAAGTGATTTTTCTGTTTTGAACCCCATTAATTTCGGCCGATTCCCTCCCCATTTATCCCACTTTCTCTCATTTCATTAACCTACATGTTACTCATTCAAAAAGCACACATCTAAACCCTAGCACCCAAAAAGTGACGGCATACTTTCTTCTTCTTTTTTTCCATTCTATCCAAAAGCAAAAAAGCACAAAGGAGATTCATAAGGTGTCTTGAAGAGGATGTGGTCGTGGGTTCTTGGTCGAAAGATTGGTTTTGGTCGTGGGGTTTTCTAGGCCGAAGGTGTGATTGGTTTGATTTCGTTTTTGGTTTCTTGTTCTTCTACACGTTCACGCTACAAGGGTATCGTATCCAACCTTGTTCAATTTCTCTCTTATTATTTTGTGTCGTGCGATTTGGTCATAGTCGAATGCATGATAAACTCTCATAAAATGATACATGAAATGATAAGATTGTCACATAAAATCATAAAAGTGTTCACATAAATATTGAATGGAAAGGCCATATAATCGACACATATGTAAAACCATTTTGAACCTGTTTCGACCCTCATACACACGACCTAAAACATGTTTCGTTATATTGGTATCGAGCTAAACTAAGAGTAATAAGAATCGAGTATATCTTGGATGATTTTGTATCGACAACGTTTTAAATGGATCTCGAATTGCTTTGGTTTATGTCGTATGGAATTGAAATGGGATGATGCATGTCTCGACTAGGGCCACATACTTGAAGGGTCGTTATATCTTTGTTGGGATTAGGGTTTCGAATGGCTAAGAAATGGAACAAGGGTGTCGACTAGGTTAGGGTTTTCAAGGACTTTCAATTTAATAAAAGTTAAAAGGTGATTTCGAAAATAATAAAACATGAGGGACCCTAGGTGTTAAAATGATATGGTAAGGAGATAAATTCGTAAACTAAATGAAATTTATGATATTTACACTTTTGACCCTAGACTTTGCAATACTGACAGTTTAGACCCTCAACTATCATAACTTGTCATAAATGAACCCTAAACTATAATAATGAACATTTCCATCATTTTAACCTAATGGCTAAACCTGCTAATTATGGAAAACCGCTATTTTTGGAAAGTTACTTAATATGGAAACTTACTAGTTCAGGAAACCTGCCTAAAATAGAAACCTGCCTAAAATAGAAAGTTACTTAAAATGGTTAAGTTACTTAAAGTGGAAACTTACTAAATAAGGAAAGTTACTATATTTGGAAACTTGCTAAAAATGGAAAGATTCTTATAAACCCTAAAAGACTTAATTAGAGTAAAACACTTTAACTTCATCTAATAAACGTATATCCTTTCACTTCTGTAGATCCCTCGAGGAAGGAGTGATCTTTCGTATCTTGTGATTTCATCTGCTTTTGTTTATCTTTGTTGTTGAATAAGGTACAAATATTCTGACCTTATCTCTTAAGGTTTCTCATGATTCTCACACATCTTTTGATATTAGCTTTGATTATAATGCCTTTGCTCTGAGCCTTCCTATTAGGGTTTCCTTATATGACCTTGCTATGCACCCTCTAGATTTGTGAACCTTTAATATGGAGCCTTCGCTATGATCCTTTGAATTGTAAATCTTTGATTTTGAACCTTTGATTATGATGACTTATACATTGTCAACTTTGGACTTTGCTTTTGACCCTTCAATTTGATACCCGAGCCAATATGTTTCCTAGCCATGAAGGTAACATGGCCGTGTCATTGATGCACCAATGGCATGACTCTAGTATGGTTGAGTGATGTTCCACACCGTCCCTTTTATGTGATATTATGCGCGCTTTATATTTGCTATGGCCACTATGATTTGTACAGGGGCGTATGGATGCATCCTATATTTGTTATGATATGATATGATTTATATGGTGACTGATGTTGTGTGCAATACACGTCTTTCACATTATGAAAGCTAATCACTCCATTGGTTACTTATGCTATATGATATGATATGTTATGGGCTCATGGTAGATTACTAACCTTTCTTTTCACTTCGTTATCCTTTTGATTATGCCTTATGATTTTCCCAATGTACCATATGTTATGTTATCTTCGTTCCTTACCTTTCGATTATTTGTTTTGTTATATTTATCTGTTCACTTGGCTTTTTAAGCTCAACCGCATTTTCTTTTCCTGCGGCAGGTATCTAAGCTAGGAGCTGGGGATTTTGCTTTGGGTTGAGTGATGAGCTTGTGTGGAGACTTTGACCCTAGTCATCTTAGATTCCATTTGCTATGTTATGACATTTATTTAGACTTGGACTGTCGTTATTTCTTTCTTTGGAATATTTCCTTTTCTTGGACTTATGTATTGTTTAAGTCGTGTTGACTTAACCCCTTTGATTATTTATGCTTAAGACTTCCGCTGTTGTTTTATGTTCATTATGTATGCTTTGATATGACACCATACTGTGATGCTTCTACCTTTGCCGGGTTGGGGTGTTACAAAGGGCGTCACTCAGACTTTTCATCTCAGACGGCCCAAATCCAGAATCAGACAACATCCCACTTGAAGACTGACGACGTCACAACTCTAAGGTGACACCGTCCCATCGAATACTTGACCAAGACGAAAACCCTAATGACGGCAAGCTGACGACGTCCCACCTATAAGGCGACACCGTCGCAAGTGTAAATCTATATATAGAATTCGATTTTTCTGCATTTAAGGAGGTAGACTTTTGGAGTAAAAACCCTAAATGTTTTGTAGTCCGACTTGGACAGTATCTTAGGGTCCAAAATCCTATTTTACACATCAAAATAAGTGTTTTAATCCAAAGTTTCATTATGTCTTCAATTGATTGTGTGTATGCTTGCTTGTTTAACACATCTAGCTAAATTTCTTGTGTGTTTGCTTAGATATATGAAACCTAGTTATTGATTATTGTTAGGTTGTTTCTTATCTTAATTGTAATTAGCTTAGGAGTGCTACTAGGCTTCGTTGTGTTAAAAGCTTGAGTAATCTTTGTGAAAGTGAGTTTATGAATGAAATAGTTTAAGGACTTGCGGATTTCGTAGGCTAAACCCAAAGGTAACCTCGAAGAGTTAGGGCATAGGCACGCCCTACGACCTTAGGAAATACAACGCGGTTAAGATAAGGTGTGACAATTCGACCGACCAATAAAAGATAACTAGGGAGTAATAGTATCTAGGTAAACACATTTTTAATCATCATACGAGCACACATCAATTAGACATAAGACTACCTGTAGTATTAGATAATTAGAATAGTAGAAGTAATCGGTAGAAGTACCATCCCCCAAACCAATTTCCCTGAGATTTTACCTTAGTTTTATAAAAAACCAATAATAGATAAAAAAGAATCATCCTCAACCCCCACCTTAGAGTAATGCATTTCTTGCTAGCATTCCTATTCCCCTAGAGAACGATGTCAATCCTCGAGGCTTACCCATTACTACAATACAACAATTAGGTTCACTACCTAGGTGGTTGAAAAACTTGCTCAAAGAAAAGGAAGTTCCTTTGACCCCGAACGCGCTTTGTACGCGCATCAAGAAGCATATAAGTAAGTAATGCAAAGATAAAGAGTAAAGAAACACAAAACCACGACATGAGTATTTTTAGTGGTTCGGCTACAAGGACACCTTCCTTCCCCTACTCCACTCCTCGAGTACCCCACTCGAGAGTTCGTAAGCACTACACAACACAAGCTCCTTAATGTAGCAGAGAAGCCTTCACAACGTCGCCTACTCTTTATCCGGTACTAGGCTAGACACCGAGTTCTTCCACGAGGTAGAACCACACATATCACAACATCGCCTACACTTTATCCGGTACAAGGCTAGATACCGAGTTCCATTACAAAAGAGGAACTACTACCCAACACTACACCACAACATAACTATCCCAAAGGAGACACACTCCTTATTACAACACCATAAGGATATCAATATCCTTTAACCCAAACTATTTATCTTGTACAACAATGCACCATATCGAATGTACACCCCTGGCACCTTTCACTAATGCCTTTGACACGACCCTTGACACACCTTTCACTAATGCATTCAACACAACACTTCTATGGAGGGAAAAAAGAACTATCAACAGGATACACTTCAGTGGTCTTGATGATGACGAAGCTTAGCAACTCATGATCTTGAGCTTGCACGTCTACAAGAGGTGGTGATATCACCTTTAAGAGGAACCTAGAGAATCATACAAACATAAAACTACATAGAATGATCCTTTGGATCAGAGGTTAGAGATGTTACAATACTAAGAGATAGTATGTGTAAAAGTGGTAGTGAGCAAGAGAGAAATGGCTCACTATTTATAGAAAAAATTGTCTATTGTTCCACGGTTCCCATGGATCCCTCCCTAGAGGGATCCGGCTAGTGCAATCCTTGGGATCCGACTGCTGGGTCAGCTATGTCCAGATATATTAGGAATGTAGACACAAGTGAGTTGATGATCGAATTCATACTCATGAGTCATGATGAGACCTATAGAAATGAAATGAATGGTTTACATGAATATGTTAGTGCATGGTAAATCTTCGAAAGTGAGAATGTTTTCTTGATTGGTAATACTTTTAAGTATTTTAATTCTACTTTTGAGCTATGGTAAATAAATAGCATCTCCTAATGTTTTTGAATGTCTATTCTATTTTTATTAACAATGATTTTTAACTTTCTTCTTTTTGACATTATAGAAAGGTTCTCTTTTTATGGCAAGTTTTCATTAAATGGTTATTATGTTGCATGAGTTTCTGTCACCAGATCCACGGTTCTGCCGGTTCCCTTTTAAAAGGGATCCGGCTAGTTAAAACTCAGGGATCCGTGGATCTGTGGTTTTGACAAAAAAATGATCTTGATGTAGAATTGATTTTTGCAACTTTTATGTTGTAAAGAGGAATGCGTTTTAGCCAATGTTACTTCTTAAGCATGCAATGACGATTTCAAATCATGTCAAGGTTCAAAATGTGCGAAAAAGAAAAAAATCTAAGAACACATTATGCGAGAAGTAAACGAGATAAACTACGATATTAATTATGCTTCATTTCAACGCTTAGAGCAATACAAAGGATTGGATAAATGATAAAAATGTAGATCAATAAGACAAAGTACATGTCTCCATGAGAAAACTTGATCATGGGACACATAAGAGCAATGAGCAATATAATGATGAGCACGAGGGCGATGTAAACCATGATGATGAAGATCTTTCTTGGTTTAGATTTCTTAGAGTGAGATGATGAGGAAGATGAAGTTTGAATGTGAGTTATTTTTAAAGTGGAAGATTTGAAAAAATGGGGTTTGTTGGTGATATTAGACGATCAGGGAGGATTTTATAGGGAAGGAGGAATTTTTTAGATTTGCGTTTTGTTTTATTAGTATTTAGAAAGATTTGATTTTTAGGAATTAGGTTAAGATAACACATATTGATATACCTAGGGTTAGAAGGATGATAACACGTATGCATAAAAGTTTTCAAATGAAGCCACGTATATCACATAAATATATATTGAAAAAAAGAAAGAAAAAAAAAATCTAAGCATATAAGTTTTCATTTAGTGATATGCAAGCATACTCATACTTAGCTAATGTTACTTAGAGATAAGTTTTATAAAAATCATACCTCTATTATAATTTGAGTGTCCCTTTCTTTTGACAAAAAATTATCAATGGACAACTCCTGTTTCTTCGAGATCTAGTTGGTAGTATGTTTACCTTTTAAGAAAAGGTTATCTTATTACCAAGGAATCCTGATGGCTTGCTTATTGTGAGATTAACTAAACAAAATGACAAGGAAGTTTAGTGCATTTTGTAAGACAAAATAAGATGTAGGAAAATTAATGTTGTCATCTAATCAACATCCAACAAGAGTGTTCTTAAAACATAGTAATTGTTTTTAGAAAGTTTCCTTCTTTGTAGTTTTCAAACATACACGGATCGCATCAAGTTTTTAAAGTACGATATACTCTAAGAAACTTGGTAACAAGTTCTGGAACCAATTGTGGTAAACTAGAAGGGGGGAGGGGTTGAATAGTTTTATTGATTAAAACTTTGTCTTAAACTATTTAGATTGACTTATGTCAATCTATTTAATGTGTGTGTTGGATAATGATAGAGAAGCATATAAGTAAGTAATGCAAAGATAAAGAGTAAAGAAACACAAAACCATGACATGAGTATTTTTAGTGGTTCGGCTATAAGGACACCTTCCTTGGCCTACTCCACTCCCCGAGTACCCCACTCGAGAGTTCGTAAGCACTACAGAACACAAGCTCCTTAATGTGGCGGAGAAACCTTCACAACGTCGCCTACTCTTTATCCGGTACTAGGCTAGACACCGAGTTCTTCCACGAGGTAGAACCACACCTATCACAACGTCGCCTACACTTTATCCGGTACAAGGCTAGATATCAAGTTCCATTACAAAGGAGGAACTACTACCCAACACTACACCACAACACAACTATCCCAAAGGAGACACACTCCTTATTACAACACCATAAGGATATCAATATCCTTTAACCCAAACTATCTATCGTGTACATCAATGCACAATATCGAATGTACACCCTTGGCACCTTTCACTAATGCCTTTGACACGACCCTTCGGGACCTTTCACTAATGCCTTCAACACAACACTTCTATGGAAGGAGAAAAGAACTATCAACAAGATACACTTCAGTGGTCTTGATGATGATGGAGCTTAGCAACTCATGATCTTGAGCTTGCACGTCTTCAAGAGGTGGTGATCTCGCCTTTAAGAGGAACCTAGAGAATTACACAAACATAAAACTACATAGAATGATCCTTTGGATCTGAGGTTAGAGATGTTACAATACTAAGAGAGAGTATGTGTAAAAGTGGTGGTGAGCAAGAGAGAAATGACTCACTATTTATAGACAAAATTGTCTACTGTTCCACGGTTCCCACGGATCCCTCCCCAGAGGGATCCTACTAGTGCAATCCTTGGGATCTGGCTGCTAGGTCAGCTAAGTCCGGATTTCGGGTTGCAAACCGGGTTACGGGTTATGGGTTATGAACCATGGGTTATGGGTAATAAATTATGGATACCCAACAAGATGCAATGTACCTAGACATTGGGTCATGGGTCATGGATCATGGATAATACCTGTGGAAAACTAGAAGGGGGGTTGAATAGTTTTGCCGATTTTAAGTTAGTTTCAAAAACTTTAGATTCGATATAATGTAAAATCGTATGGATGAAGAGAAAGTATAGATCTAATGATAATGCAAATAAATAAAGTAAAGCAAGGGATAGAAATGACACAACCGATTTATAGTGGTTCGGCTACAAGGACACCTTCCTTGCCCTACTCCACTCCCCGAGTCACCTACTCGAGAGTTCAAGCACTATGTCAACGAACTCCTTCAACTTGGCAGAGAAGCCTTCACAACGTTGCTTACACCTTTTTCCAGTACAAAGCTAAATACCGAGTCCGTAACACGGTGGACCAAACCAACACGACTATTACACAACAACTATGTGAAATATCAAATACAAGATCTTTGCTACAGAAATCTTGTGGAGGAACAAATCAATCAAGGTTCCCTTGTTTGGATGACTTGTAGAATGCTTGTGATCTCGCCTTAGACAAGGACCTATATGAGAATCACTAAAGAAAGAAAGAAGAACAACTCTCTTGATCAAGTGATCTTTTGTTAGAAGAGAATGAGAGTATATGAGAGAATTAGTAAGAAGAGGGGTGAGTTAGAATGAAGAAATGGCTCTCTATTTATAGGCAAAACTTGCCACTGTTCCCCGGATCCCACGGATCCCTCCATTAAGGGATCCGTCTAGTGTAAACCTAGGGATCCGTGGGACGCTCCTCTTTGCCCATGGGTTTTTTGGTTATGGGTCATGGGTCATGGGTTATGGGTTGGTCCATGGGTATTTCATTAGATACAATGTATCTAATAGATGCAATGCATCTAGTCAAATGGGTATGGGTCAATACCATGGGTTATGGATATAATCCATGGGTTGTGATTTTTACCCATCCTAATAAACTATTACAACAAATGATTTATTACAAAAATTTGTATTAAGTGACTATATGTAAATGCTTTACAAAAATAACATGTATCCTTATAATTGTACTTAAGATAACATTATATTTGTTATCAACAAAACACAAAGAGATCGCAAAATATTAATAAACGTTTTTACGGTTTATTTGTATTAACAATACCCAACATGACTTCATGCATGATGTCATGCAATGGGTCATGGGTTATGGATCAAGCTCCATGGGTATGGGTTATGGACTTTGGTTTTTACCCAACAACATTCATTGTACCTAGTCAATGGATCATGGGTTATGGGTCATGGGTCATGAACTTTGGTTTTTACCCATTACATTACCCACTACAGTATGTACAAAGTATAAGTATATTTCCATATATGTAAACACTAGTTGTTATACATATGCATATCTATAAGATGTAAACAAGATTACTTGTTTAGTGTTTATATGAAAATGTCTTTGGTTTTATATAACTTATTTATTAAACATGTTTTGATATGGTTTTAATATGTTTAGTATAAGTGTGTTAGTAAACTATTGGCTCAAACCTTTTACGTATTTTATTTGTTTCGTTAAAATGATTTTACGTTTGTTATCGACAAAACATTAGAAGATCGTAAAATATAAATAAACGTTTTTATGGTTTATTTGTATTAACACTATGCATTATTTAATATGATCGGCTAAACACCTTTGGTGTTAGCCAAGTTATGAAATTGTTATTGCCATGATTTAGTTTTCTCATTTTCGTATCACTTTATGTGCATATTTTCTTTGCTTATTCGTTGACACCTTCATTTCGATTAGTATTGATGTTTGGTAGTATCTAGGAAGCTAGAAAAATTGACCCTAGACGAATAGATTGCGAGTAAGGGTAAGAGGTTGAATGGGAATCTAAGATCCGAGAGGCCATGTTTCCTATTGACCATATGACTATCACTATCTTGTTTTTTAATTGACCATAGGATCACCTTCCAAACGGATATACTTAAGAAGTTAAGGGGAGGCCTAAGTTCCGAGAGGCCGGGTCTCCCTAAGAATAAGTCTAGATTGTAGTTGGTGCTTAATGACTCAAAGTATGTTAACCCACGAACTCTTGTAATCTTACGGTTACGGAATATGAACCTATTAAACATAGGCTAGACAAATTTAGCCAAGGAGTCTAGTGACATTGACCACCACATGGAGCGATAGAAGACATATATATGAAAACTGGATTGCGTAAGAAGATTAGTAACTAGGCTAGCACATTCTCTATTGATTGTTCGCATCTTTTATTTGCTTTCAATTCATTTTGTTTATTTAGTTCATTATTAAATCAAACTCAAAATCCCTTTAAATTAGTGACACTAGACTTATATTAGGATTCACACTCATAGCTCTTGGGACGACCTCGTCTTTACCGATTACTACACTACATACGACCGGGTACACTGCCCGTTAGTGCATTAGGTAGACCTTAGGTAGACGAGATTATAAATATTAAAACCTGGTCAGAAATCATGCATCATGGGCAATGTTGCTTATAAGTTGCAGCTTCCAAGTGGCAGTCAAGTCCATCCTGTATTCCATGCCTCTCAGCTCAATCTTTGCAAAGGAATTGTGGACAAGCCTGGTACTCTTCCTATGTGTAATGATGCTACGAGTGTTTCCGGTGAAGATTCTTGAAAGAAGGATTGGCAAGGTGAACAATAAGGCTGTTGTTTATGTGTTAGTTCACTGGTCAAATGGCAATGCAGAAGATCCAACTTGGGAGTTATACACTGAGCTACTCAAGAAGTCAACTGAGTTTGATCAAGAGGAGACAATTGAAGGTGTTATTTGACTGTGGAAAGTCAAATGTTAAGAGGGAAGGATTTGATACGCGCCAAAATAAGAATCCAAATAAATCACGTGCAAGGCACGTGTGAGCCAAAATTCTGTTACAACTCTTGGTGGGAAAATCAATTTCCTTTCTCTAAATACTATCTTTCACTTCATTTGTAATTCATTCACTAAAACTGATTGTAATCATCTTCTCTCTTTAATTCCATTACAACAAGTGAATCATTGATTTCAAATACTGTTACATTTCTTCTTTATGTGTTCCCCTGTTTGATCTTTAACCAATTAACCACATTTCATTAAGATTTGTGGTTGAATACTATCTGTACACATCAAAAGAATGCTAAATAAAACGTCACAATCCATAACGAAAAGGCTTTATGTTATTCTTCGCCAACAATAAGGACACCTATAATTCAAAAGTTGCTCACATAAAGAATAAGTAAATGTAATGAAAGATGGATGATATCCATGTTCGCGCAAAAGAAAAGAGCATAAACACATACAAACACGATTGTGTGGTGGAAAAGCTATACCGGGCTAGATAATGTTCGTTGTAGGATGTCAACTTTTGTAAGCTCTTTAAAGTCCTCATCCTCATCCAAATACATTACATCCTGCATGCTCAGTTGGTGGAATTCGACGATTTCCCTTAAGTGCCTGTTTTCACGTGAATATTCTGAATTCTCATTTGCCAAACGAGCCTTCTCTTCCAGTAGCATCTCTAACTGGACCCGTATCTGATATCACATTGCATTGAGAGATCAACAATAAGGTTCCAAATAACAACTGTTATTTTACCGGGGTAACACCTTACCCATAAAAATAACAACTGTTAGGAACTAACTGAGTAAAGATGGGTAATTAGATACCATGTCATCTGCAGGTTGGTCTTCCTTTTCATCAACCTCTCGAAGTGTTTTATTTTCTTCTTCTAGCTCACTACAGAGCTCTTTTGCAAATGCTAACTCTGCCTTCACATTTTTCAGTTCCCGAACAAGCTGTTTTACCTTGGCAGCTGTAGCAATTGCCACCTGTCCCCCAAAACCAAACCCAACAATATGTTGATAAAAGGTCAGTCCAATGAATATACATACATAGTTGTGTCTGCTATCCTGTTTCCATAAAAGATGACACGGCATTTTGAAGGGTGGCAATTCCGACCCATTACATATGAACTGGTCAATTTGGGTTGCGTTAACCAGTCACATAAAAAATCAGCCAAAACAGGAATGGGTCGAAAGGGTCTAAAGTTGGCCAAAGTTAAGGCATCCAACCTTCTAAAGCGTTTAATTTCAGACATTAAGATTTTTACTTTTCCAAATTTGTTTCAAACTGAAAAACAATTCTTAAAAAGCAGCTGTTTATCCCAAATCCGTTTTGACTTATTACCCAACATGTCCTACATTTCCAAAAAGCACAACTATATCAGTTACATTTCCATTATATTAAAAGGAAAAAGTCATTATCTTTAATTTTGTCACAATAGGCAATCATCCTTATCCCACAACATAAGAATCACACAATTGCCACCTTACATCGCGAGATGCCTGGAGTTGAGTTTCTTGCTTCGTTTGTGGTTGTTCTTGAGTTTCTTGGTGGCTCTCTTGAGCTTTTTTCTCCTGAAATGTTACATAAGAAAATATCACTATCATTTTCTGAATGTATGTACTAACAAACAAACACTTGCAACTTTGAGAACCTTTTTTGTAATTTGTGTGAGTCAAATTTTGGGTTATAGTTATAAAAAACTAAGCAAAACCTATCCATGTAGGAGCTAAAGCATGTATTGCGAAGAGAATAAGATGCCCGTGTACATATGAAAACATTTATAAGTCAATAACATATGAGCATGCTCATTCTCAGTATACTTTTTTGGCTGAAACATTATGTGTGGTGATTAAATTTTTAGCTATATTATAGCTTACAATTACATCCAAATATCGTGTTCACACTACCTTGAATTTATACGCTCGTTAAGACCCATGACACGATACCTGATGTAATGAAAGTTTTTCTGTATGACCCATATGGTATAAAATGGGAATTTAAAATGCAACGGCTAGGTTCTTTCTTGAACAAAAATGCAACCTCTAGGCTGTTGAGAACAAATTCTAACTTTGCAACTCCGACTATAAGACAAGGTACTTATTAAAACTGCGAGTATAATTTTTTGTATTTCTAGAACGCCTTTGGTTAAATAGATTGCCATCCATCATAAGGGTCTAACATAATTTCAGTCAGAAGTAGATGACTTATTTATGAAAATTCAATCTTTCATTATTTTCTGTCGTTAAAGTTTGGAGTGTCATTTTTTTTAAAGGCCAAATATATTAAAAGCTATGAGCTAGGCAGAGCCAAAGTAAACAACCAAACAGAGACATAGTAAACATGCCTTAAGGGATATAAAGAGTGAAATTTATTAGGTTATTTAAGTTTATTTTTGGTACAACATAAGCGATTAACCCATAACATCAATAGACAACATATACCTCTAAAGCATTAGCAATGGTGTCACCAATTTGGTTAAGTGATGTTATTCTATCCAAGCACGTCTTGACTGTTGGACCGTCCATTTTCTTTAAATAATCAAATTGTTCATGTTGATGCGGAACCTGAATGCCAGCGACCTACAAGTAAATTCCAAAATCCATATTTAATGATTGTTAGTAAAATGATAATTGTCTGATAACAAAGTGGCATCAATTAGGAGCATAAACTCTCACTATCGTATTTCAATTCTGACCTAAAATGATATGAAATGCAGAAAACAATATTCACCTGGTTGGTTGTTGAGAAATTATTTTTCTCTGGCTTGGCACTGATAGGAGAATTTAACTGATGAGGACCTTCATCATCGAGAATGGCTTTAGCTTTCATAGCTAGAACGCCCCAAAAGCCTCGTGGTTCACTCGTACTTTTCATTGAAGTAAAATCATAGGTTGTAGAAGGCTGTTTTCAAGAATTATAATTAGTTTATCAAGCTATCATCAACAAAAATATACTACTAGCTAATTACAACATCATAACATCCAAATGTGCACTCATGTGTTATTTATAAGCTTTATTTTTGACTTTTTTACGTGAAAATGTGTTTGTGTCTAAATTATGCCTTCCATATCATTTACATTAGCATTTACGTCTACATTGTTGATTAACACATGTGACAGCACACACACAGAGGTTAATAACATTTACATGCATGGATTTCGTGAGAAAAGGTTTCACACAAATACAATTTTTTTTAAACGAAACCTTGGACCGGTTATTAAACGACGAGTGAAAAGCGCCAGAGGAGGAGCGAAAAGCATCTAAACGACGTTCAGATGATGATCTAGTGGTTGTATCATCTTGGTCAGGGCGACGAATCATATCTTCCTTGAACGTGGAAGACCTAGAAAGCCCGGGCTTTCTACGATACGCCATATATATCTTAATTTTCTTGTTTTTCAATATACAAAGAGAGTAGTAAGTCCGTTAACGTTAGAAGGCAACGAAGACCACCGGAATGAACCGGTAGTACCACCGGTGGGCACCACAACGGCAATCCAGCTGAGAATGAGAGATCATGAAAAACACGCCCAACACTTTTTTCTAACAAACTTTCCAATTTTGGTATTGAATTTCTGTTTCACTTTTAAACCAAAAGTACTTCTGTGCGTTCTTTAGTATGTAATAAAAGGCTCAAAATTTTCTCTCCACTATTTGCATTTTTCACTTTCGGTCTAACTATTTAATTTTGTTGGTGCTAAGACCGGTGGTAATGATACCTCAACGTCACATCAGATTCTCTCTCCTATACCAAACACATGATCCTATGCCAGTAGTAAGGCGACTACAATAACAAATAAAAACATACCCCACAAATTTTAATAAAACAAGACACACACACACACAAACTAAATGCACAAGACCGGTCGCCTGGCCAATCCAACTACACCAAAACGCTCGAAGGTAGACCGCAAGGTTTTCAAGATCGGAATCTTACTCAGGATCGTTTTTGTTTTTACAAGATCGAAATTGTATCGAATCGGGATCCTAAGATCCTACTATAATATCATTTACTTAATAGTCTTTTTAATATTATTCAAATCTATAAATATATATATAACATAAATAATTATATGAATGTTTCATGAGTTATGTTTGGTAAAAATAGCTGGTGCGTGCTGGTGCTGATGCTAAAAAAAATTATAAAAAAAAAATTATTTTTATAAGCTACATGAAGTAACATTTTATTTTGAGAGATTATGAAATATTAGTTTTTTTTTTATAATCTCTATAAGTTATGTCTGCCAAACAAAGATTATTTTTTAAGTAGCTTATCTTTTGAAAAAATAAGTATAATCTCTTTATAATCTCATGTGCCAAACATAGCCTAAGTTATGAATATGAAATATTTACAAAGATTAACATGTTCTTTTTAAATTTTATAAAACATAATCCATAACTTTGTAGGTTTTTAGTTTGCAATTTGAAAAAAGAAGAAGAAGATCAGATCGGATTAGATCTCAAGATCCTATGGTTAAGATCGGGATCTTATAAGATCCTAAGCTTATTAAGATCCTACGTAAGATCCGGATCGCTTTTGCTTTTTAGTATCATGAAATCGTAAAATCTAAGATCTGGATCAGGATCTTAACAACTATGGTAGACCGACCCTCGCAAGGGCCGGCATTATGAGTAGTCTAATGTATTTTATTTTGATTTATCCTAGTTGTCATAACAATATATATATATATATATATATATATATATATATATATATACATATATATATATATATATTGTTAATGTGAAAACCTGTTATAAAAACAATAGGAACCAATCAAAATATAACAAGTATCCTTTAAGATATTAATTACAATAAAAATAATAAAACAAAACAAAAGAGCAATTTTGTAAATTTCTTATTTCCTAAAAATTAGCTTCATCCATTCTCATTAATTTCACTTTTCCATACCAGTATTCTGTCTCTCTCTCCATTCCCGGATCTCAAAAAATCACCATTTTCATTTATATCTCAAAATCTCCATTCTTAGATTTAGACGCAATTGTTTTCAGACGCGATTACATTACTAACAAATATAACTATAGCCACTATGATTTTTCTTGTCTCCGTACGGATCGGACACGATTGTTTTCAGATCCAATCGCGGAGGAGATCTTCGAAACGAAACCCATATTCAAGGTTGCCTTAAAAGGTCTCACATATATATACAGTGATCTACCACAGCTCGGATCAATGACGGCTCCGACGAGTAATTTCGACTATACGACTGCTGGATTTGTAAAAATAAATGGGTCATTGATGATGTTATTCCTCTATCAAATCTGGCCTCGAGTGTGTTCGTATGAGTATCAATTGTAACATTGTTTATTGTTAGTTTTGTTGTTGTTCTTATGTGTATCAAATCTTTGGTAGGTCTTGGAAGTATTAGATATTGTAACTTTTGATATCAGATCTTTGGTGGATTTGGGAAGTATCAGATATTAGAGTACCAATATGTGTTCGATTTACGTAGTAGTAATTTTTTTGATGATGAAGTTGTCTTTTCATTTTATATATTTATATTATCTTGTTCGAAAATTGTGTGTAAAAGGTTTCGTATATAAGTTGAATTTCTTGATTTTTTTGCCTTTTTGAATCAAAGGTCACATGTTATGTTTGAAGCAAAAAGCATACTTGTATCAATATTTTTACGACTACCTGCTGTAGTTTTGTTCTCATTTAGGTTTTTTGTGTTTGTTCTATTGGTATTTCTATTTATTACTCGTAATAAACTTATGTCTCATTGCTAAAATGCATATGCATAAATCATTAGTGTTTCGAATTTAATATTTGTCAAGTGTTACTGTCATATGTATCCTAACGATCATTATTGTGTGTCAAATTACTAGGTGCTTAATTTGAAATGTAACAAAAAAGCTTAGTATTTCAAATGTATCATTCAAACAAGTGTTTCATCAACTTAGTTTGTCAAAAGTATGTTAAGTTAGTGTATCATTATAAATGTATCAAAAGACAGTGTGTCACAAAAATGTAAAAAACTTAGTGAGTTAATAGAAATGTATTATGAAATTAAGTGTGTCAAAAGGCATAGTTTATCTTCAAAAATGTGTCATAATACTGGTGTCTTTGCAAATGTATTAGAAAAATTAATATGATAAACATAATGCGTCACTACAAATGTATTAAAATTTGTAATGTATCATTACAAATTTACTAAAATTTTAGTGTATCGTTATTTAGGTATTGATGATTTAACGTGTCGCTATATATGTATCATCAAATTCAATATAACACTGCAAATGTGTCAAAAAAAATATTATGTATCACTATATATTTATTAGTGTGTCAAAAAAAATAGTATAAAAATTAGTGTGTCACAATAAATTCAAACAAATGTGATCTATTATTAAAAATAATAATAAAAAAAAAATGTTAGTTATTACATAATGTATTAATGGAAAATTACTTGTGTATTAATTTATTACTATGCATCATCAAAAAGTTATTTATTAAAAAGTCAAACAAGTGTAATAGAAAAAGGAAATGTGATAAAAAAGATGCATTTGTGCGAAATTAAATACTGGTATATATTATAGGGTTTGTCTAACATAAGGCATGTTAAGCATAAAAGCCTGGGTCTAGAAAGAGTGCGATCACAAAAAACACTTTTGTGGATCCCTGTTATGTTTTTTTCAATGGGGCCATATATATAACGTACATAATAAAAAGGACTAAAACATTGACCAAAAGGAGTCAGATGGGAAAAAAGCATACGTCGACAAAATTTTATTTCCAAAATATCACTAATATCTATGTTATTAACAAAAATGCCATTAGTCATTTATTTCCTATATTAACTCTAAAGTGACACTTGTTACAATGTGATTGATTCCTATTGTTTTTATGTTAAATGTGGTCATTACTACTATATATATATATATATGTGTGTGTGTATATATATATATATATATATATATATATATATATATATATATAGATCATCACGACATTGTTTTTTGGGTAAAGGGTTACCCTGGTAAAATTATATTAAAACCAAAAAAATTAAGTACAATGAAATGTAAATGATGTACCACATTAACCTCAAGCACACATGCTTAATAAACAAAATAAACCAAATAAATCCTTTGACATGGCAAAGACACAAGTACTCTAGCTATACATTACAAATAGAAGCATAAAAAATCATGCATAACTGAAGAAAATCTACGCATTACTAAGAAGCAATAATGTAGAAGTTCCATCATTGACATTATCCACTTCCGCATCATCATTACTCTCCTGAAGATCAAGTAAAATACTTTTCCCATCATCCTTTCCATCTTCATTACTATCTTCAGTTCATTAATGTTGTTCCCTATTCACTATCGTAAAAACAGTTAAGTATTAAAAACAGATAATAGTGAATCAATGACTGAAGTAAGATGTAAGTAAAACACACTGATAAATTTTCAACATAATATTATTTATTAGAAATCAATAAAAAAGAATACAATTCCCAAGTACTTGCAGAATAGTACTTGGGATTGAAATAATAAAGGGTTGGTACTCCTCACTAAGTTGAGCTAAGTCTGAACACGACTACTATGGAACCACTGAGCTATCTCAGGGACTGAGTTGTATTTGGAGGAATGAAAGATGGCTTGTGTGTGTGTGTGTTTTACAATTCACAAGCTTAATCATTTACTCCATCTCTTATGCTATTTATACAAGTATGAGTTTTAACTCTATCTAAGTGACAACTGACATTTTGCGAGAAGACAAAATCTTGATGTATTTTGTCTCTGTTCTACGAACTATATCAAGTAAGAGACAAGGTAGCTTTCCATAAGTCATTGATGACACGAGCCTGATAGTTTGTCGTTCAGGAAAGTTGACTTTGGTTGATATGGACTTCGTCTTTCTCGATTCGAACTTATCGCCTTATCCGCTCATCCTTAGGTCTTCATTGTCTTGAGTCTTCTACTTTAGTTTGTCTTTAGTGTAAGTAGTTGGTGAGGAGTTTAGGGATTCAGTGAGTTATTGTCATCACTCACTGAATCCACCATCTCCTTCTTGACTCGGTCTTCACCATTTAAGTTCGCTCTCTTGTGAGTGGAGACTTCTTCTTAGCCTCACTGAGTATCCTAAAGATGGCTCACTGAAAGACTATGCACTCAGTGATCTGTTAGTGTTTAACGGTCTAAACACTTAGGGTATTTTCTATTCAAATCCTAGATTTAAGGGGTTTGGGTATTTCTTGAACCCCTGACAGTCTCCCCTATTTGGATATACAAATAGCCTAAGTGTTTGATCGATGTAATTGAGCAATTGGCTTCTTCTTACACTGAATGTACTAATGAACATAATAAGGAACACTGAATATTTTAACAAAAAATACATTGTTTATTGATCAATTACATGGTTCCTATCACTAGTAGAAAAGATAAAAGATAATGATGTCATTTAAGATGGATCCCCGGTGCTTCAAGCTTGACTTTCTTTGTGATGAGTGTTTCTTTGTCAGGGTGCTCATTTATCTTGGCGTTTAAGTCGACACGAACCTGGCGTTCTTGGAGTCTACGAATTTGAGAGGCCACTGGTATGTAGCTCAGCATTGTAGCTACACCTGCCTGATCAATGTCACTCCACCTTTGAAACGTTGGGTTTCCATAGACATCAATGAAGAACATTCCTCTTTCAGGTTTTTCAATCACAAGAAAGTTGACAAACTTCACCCCTTCAGGTAGCTCCCTATTACATTCCAGTCCAGGCACTTTGATCTCAGGCTGGAACTCAACCCTCTTTCGTTTGCCCTGTGTTAAGGTTGAGATCCTTGAGGTGCTATTAGGCGGTGAATTCCCGTATTGATTGTGCTTCCCTAGGTCTTTCATACCTTTTCTTGAGCATTTTCATCGACTCCTTAACCACCGTGTTATGCTTCTTTTCAATAATAGGACCAAGTTCATCGAGTTCATGATCCCAAAGTCGATGAATTTAGGGGATCATGAACCTCAAAGTGTCTTTATCATCCCCACGTAGGCGTTCATTGCCGATGGTTTGGACTTGGGGATGATTATGACATCAGTGATTTTCTCAGGAAGCCTTTTGCTTGTCATTGACCAGTTGTAGTGGTCAATTATTTCTTGCCTGATGGCTGCAGCTTTCTTGTTCTTATCTTCCAATCTCTTTTTCATTTAAGCCATTTTAGCAGGCTGAGCATCCTTGAACTTCTGTTAGCCTGACCCTTTTCAAGCTTCTTAGGATCAATTCCTATGTTCTCAGCTTCCTCGGCAACAACTTGTACCAGTGCTTCTTTGCTCTTTCTTTCTTCTCGGTAGTTTCCTTCTCCTTTCTTCCTTGGCGGATAGGCAGGCTGTTGTGGAGTGGCGGGTACTTCGGTGTTGCGGTCATATAGGGATCTTCTCGGGCTCGGTGTTTCCATTCTTGCCTTTCCTTTGTCACGGCACGAGGAAGATGATGCTACCAATGGTGGTGGTGTTGTCATGATAGGTGCAACCGTCAGTGTTGTTGTTGTTGGTGGGACTGATGAGATGGGTGTTCTTGGTGGGAGTGATGAAATAGGTGTTGCGAGACTGGTTGAGCAGGCTCCCCTCAGTGTGAGAGGAATTCTCTTCAGTGGTCTTCTCCCCCTCAACTGTTGCCGCAACATTAGTAAGGGCAAGAGTTGCCTCGGACTTGGGGGAGTTGATGTTTCTTGACCTTTGAAGGCTTGATAGATCTCAGTGACCATAGCCTTGATGTCTGTTGTATCTTTGTGAAGATCCGTGACCTTTTCAGCCAGAGTAGCCTGAGAGAGTTCCAAGGCAGTCATTCTTGGCCCAAGATTCCAAGCCATTGAAGATGATGCCTTAGCCAAAGTGGTCACCTGAGTATCCAAAGAACCCAGTGTTGCTGAAGAGACTGCGAAGGCCGAAGACCACGAACATTGGCAGACTTTAGCATGTTGATTAGTTCAGTGAGGTCTGAGGAATTCTTCAAGTAAGCCTCAATAGCCTCCAGTACTTTTGAGTTGAGTCTTTGGGTCTTCTTTGACCAAGTCCCTGATTTCATCAATCTTTGTCCTACAACCCTGAAGATGCTTTAGAAATTTGACCAAGTTGTCATCCAGTCTATGAAGATGTTGGTACATGAGATCTATGTGTTCATTAGTGTTTGCATCAAAGGCATGTACCTCGACCTTGAGTCTGCATAGCTGGCGCGGCTTCGTGTCTTTGTTCCATAATGTTTCAGTAACCCCAGAATATAGCTTCCTTGAAGCTTTAGTGATCCACATAACAAGTTGCCTCTCTGTCAGTTGAAGAGTATTATCAAACTTTCTGAATTCTTGAGGACGGAAGATCGAGAAGAGTCGAGTCATTTTCTTCATCTTTGGAAAGGTGACTCTTTAGGCTCTTGTGGATCGGTTGATGCTCTTGTTTAGTTTGAGCGTCGGCGTCCACTTCTTCTCTGCTGATAGAATTTCATCTTCACTTTCAGACTTGTTCTTCATCGAGAGAAAAGTATTTCATAACCTCGGCAGGCTGTCAGTAAACCGTGGTGGTGATGGGTTCCATATCGGCGGGTGGTTTTAATCCCTCTGAGTCTTTGTCCCCGTTGCTCCTTCAAGCGATGGGTTTTCTAAGTGCTATCCCCAGAAGCGTTGGCGGTGAGATCCTATCAGCGGGTTGTTGAGTTCCCTCGAGTCTTTGGGATCATTGATTGGCCCTCGGACAAAAGCGTGATTTCGCGAATGTCATCCTTGGGCATTGTAGAAGGCGCTCCCCTACCAGCGGGTTGTATGTTTCCCTCTGGATCTTGGGGAGTAGTAGTTGGGACCAAGGGCACGGATGTGATGTATCGGTGTCCCGTTGTCACCGGGGTGGATGTTGTTTGGTCACCGTGGGTGGCGGTCGATCTGGGGCTTCTTTTGCCTTTTAGGTACGTGCTCCAGAAGCCTCAGGCCTGAGACTTGGGTTTGGCCTTAGTCAGATCACGAGACTTCCCCTTTCTCTTTTTAAGGCGAGGTTTGGAGACTGAGTCCCTTTTGGTTGTTTAGGCAACCATATGGGCCATCAATTCAATAGCAGTGACTTGGGATGGGTCCTTTTGAAAATTTGATTGACTCAGGACACCGAGGTAAAGCGGTGTATTTAAATTCTGAGGGTAATTGCAACCCAATAACACTTGTAAAGCACATGAGACAAACCTAGGGTACAAAAGCGTATTTAAGCCCTAGTTTTGCTCATAGCTTGGTTGAATCACTTGTAAATGATCTCCCCTTTGTAAACGACAGTGACCCCATTCATCAAGCGGTATGCCACCATCAACTGAATAGAATTAACTTGTTCATGGATGAGTGGTTCCCGCCGAGAACTGAATCACAAATGTGAGCAGGATCTTCCAAGCCGCAGAAAATGAGTTCTTGGTACTGGGGTTACGTCAAAATTTTGGATCCAAAACAATTTGTTTTAACCCATCCTTAAATGTGGAGGGTTCAGGATGGGCAACATAGACTCCATTATTATAGTCTAACCTGTTGCGATACAAATTTTTATAATCGAGGGTGACTTTTCCCCATTGAAAAGACTGAATTTAATGAGATACTCCACTGAGTGGTCGTAGGTCAGGTCTCATTAGTTGAGGGTGTCGGTCATAGGCCCAGCTGCTTTGTAGCCTAAAATCCCTAAGGAGGTTTTGGTACGAGGATTGTTGGGGGCTGAGTAAATGCCTTTTAGTGGGCGAGTTGAATAAAAACTTCATTATGTCCTTATAGGCTGGGACATTTGGGGGTATTCAAAATTGCCTATAACGTTGTTTGTTTTAAATTCAACATTACTGAGATCCCCTACCCACTTGTGGTGCATCTTGAAGAGATTGTGTTCTTGCCATTTCCATTAAAAGTTTTAGGGTTTTGAAAAAATATCTTGACAAGAACAATCAAAGAGTTTGAATCTCTTAAGTTAGTAGTGAAAAATCTTTTGTAAATGTTTCTGAGAGAAGGATTTAGTGAAAACTTGTTTTGAGGATTGAAGAACACAAAGATTTCTTGTTTTTGAGAAGAGATTTTGACAGAGTTTGTTTTCAGAAATTCTTTGTGTGTGTTTATTAATGTTTTGAGAAGGGTATTAATAGAGTGGTGTGAAGGGTAAATTTTGTATAAATGAGAATTTGTAAAGTCATTTTTGAAAACGTTTTGAATCTCCTCATTTAATGCCACCACTCCACTACCCGCAGTAAAATCCCGGTTTTCAAGGGAACAATTGCAGTGCACAGTAAAAGTGCATTCTATAGTAATAAAATATCATTAGGATATTTCATGTGAGAGGAGGCATTTAATGCCAAGTGGGGTGAGGTAAGGTGTTGAGAGACCCTTGACTTGGATGACAGTAAGACAAAGAGACATATATTCCTATATTAAATTGGCATGGTTACCAACCTAGGACATTAAAGTAACTAATACTTGGTGCATTTAGTTACTCATTCAATGCTCAATGTCTAAAGTCAGGGTCCCTGAATGAGTCTTACTCATTCAGTGAGAGGGTTGTTTTGGGGTCTTGTTCAGGGGAGGATGAACCATTTGAGAGAAAACTTACTTGAGATTGGGATTGGTTTTCGAGTGCTGACATTCAATGTCTAGCATTCTAATTCAACTTTCGGTCTCTGAAGGTAGGTTCATCTAAGGTTTTGGTGAAGATATCGGCAAGTTGATATTCAGTAGGAATGAAATGAAGCTCTATGTCTCCTTTCATTATGTGGTCCCTGATGAAGTGATATCGGATATCAATGTGTTTGGTTCTTTGGTGAAGGATAGGGTTGTTGGAGATTGCAATGGCTTGGTGTTATCACGAGAAGATGGGTACCATTATGTAATGGATGTCATAGTCACTGAGTTGACTTTTCATCCATAAGACATTGGCACACACCACTGCGGCAGACCGCGTACTTCGACTTCGGTGAAGACATAACCACGGATTGTTTCTTTAGCACTCCAACAAACCGGTTTTCCTCCAAGAAATTGCGGGACCACGAGTTACTTTTTCGTCCATGTTGCAACCAGCATAATCGAGTCGAATATCCTTTGAGATCAAACCACGAGCACTTTGGATTGTAGAGTCTAAGGCTTGGGGTTCCCTTCAGTATCGAGTATTCTTTTGGCTGCAGTGAGATGAGATTCTTTAGGATTGGATTGATATCTTGCTATTAGACGGTGAGAATTGTATATCTAGTGCAAGCGATTAGATACATCGGTGAGCCAACAATCCCTCGAAATGGGTTTGATTGGTGATTTGCCGATGAGATCAGGTCCAAGGTTGTTAGGAGGGACCATTGGTGTCTTCACTGAGGCACAATCAAATATCTCATATTTCTTCAAGAGATTTCTGGTGTACTTCTCTTGATTGATGGAGATTCCTTTATCAGTTAGCTTGATTTGTAGTCCAAAAAAGTATGTGAGTTCACCCATCATGCTCATTTCAAACTTCTTTGTCATCAGTTTTTCAAACTGTTTGCAAAGAGTGTAGTTTGTTGAGCCAAAGATGATGTCATCAACATATACTTGGACTAGTATCACATCTTGTTTTGTCATGTAGATAAACAATGTGTTGTCTATCTTTCCTCTGACAAACTTGTTTTGAATCGGGAAGGCTGAGAGTTTCATACCATGCCGGGGAGCTTTTTTAGTCCATAAAGGGCTTTATCAAGCTTGAGACATAGTCGGGGAATTCAATACTCTCAAAGCGAGGAGGTTCTTTGAACATACACATCTTCCTTGAGTTCACCATTCAGGAATGCACTTTTACATCCATTTGGTAAACTTTGAAGTTCATGTAGGTAGCATAAGCAAGGAAGATCCTGATGGCTTCCATTCTTGCAAGAGGAGCAAATGTCTCATCATAGTCAATGCCTTCTTGTTGACTGTAACCTTTGGCTCCAAGTCTGGCTTTGTTTTTAATGATAGTGCCGTTTTCATCAGTTTTGTTTCTGAAAACCCACTTCATTCCTATGACAATGATATCAGGGACATTTGATCAAGGTCATGACCTTGTTTTTATCAAAGCTGTTGAAGTTCTTCTTGCATGGCTGAACCGGCTTGGGTGTTTTAGAGCCCCGTGACACTTTTGGGTTCTATTTACGATAGGTAATCGGCATATAGACATTCATTTCTGAAGCTGCGGTTAGTTTAGCGACCATACTTCTTGTAAGCATGCCCTCAGTGGGTTCACCAATGATGTTTACAAGCTCAATGTCCTGAGATTTTGTCCACTTACTTTGTGGTCTAGGATCGGAGCTTGAAGAGGTCACTTGGAAACTCGGGGAGTGAGTTGGTCAGGGTGTGAGAACCACGAGAATCATTAAGTTCATCTGTTGAGATGTCTTGTTGGGTTGGGGTTCTTGAATTATAGGTTCACGAACATTTGGTTCATGTTACCTATCCTAGCGAGGGCCGATTGATTATCAATGAATTCACTAATAGTTGGTTGGGGCAGGTTGTGAGGCAAGACATAATATGAGATGTCAGCATCAGCTTGGTATAAGGAATTGATTTCAGTGTTATACTCATCAAGAGGAAATCTTGATGAGTTATCAATCCTATTTCCCCAACTGAGTGTTGGTGAACCTAATGCTTTCGAACTCTCATCAAGGTGACATGAAAGGTTTCCTCAACTTGTTGTCTCCTTGTGTTAAAAACCATGAAGGCTTTGGAGATCAGTGAGTAACCAAGAAAGTATCCATCATCAGCTTTAGCATCAAACTTGCCTAGATGATCCTTGTGGTTATGAATAAACACATGACATCCAAACACATGAAAATAGTCGAGGAAGTCTACCTTTGAATATCTCATATGGGGTTTTGTTATGTCTTCTGATAATGATTGACCTGTTTTGAGTGTAACAGTACTGTTTGACCCTTGTCTAGAAATGTTTTGATAGAGCTGAGCCATTTAACATAGTTCTAGTAGCCTCAATGAGAGTTCTATTTTTCCTTTCAGCTACCCCATTTTGTTCAGGGGTGTAAGGAGATGAAAATTTTTAGGAGATTCCCTTTTCATCACAGAAATTCTCAAGTTCTTCATTTCTGAACTCAGTACCATTGTCAGTTCTGATTTGTTTAATAGTAATGTCATTCTGGTTTTCAATTTTCCTAATGAATGACATTATAGTATCAGTTGCCTGACTCTTTTTGGAAATAAAGTATACCCAAGTGTATCTTGAAAACTCATCAACAATGACAAGTGTATACTTCTCATCTTTGGATTGATCTAGGACTGACTGATCCAAAGAGATCCATATGCGGGAGGTGAAGGCGACTTTGATTGAGAAATTTTGTTTTGTTTTGAAAGATGCTCTTTGGTGTTTGCCTTTTCACGGTGAGCATGGTTTATCTTTTGCAAAACCAGTGATGGTAAGCCAAAGACCTTGTTTTGTTTTTCCAAGTTGGTGATGTTTTTGAAATTTAAGTGTGAGAGTCTCTTGTGCCATAACCAGTTGATAGTTTCAGTGGCTTTGGCAAAGAGACAAGTTCCATTTTGAGAGTGTTGACATGTATAAGACATAAACATCATCTCTTCTAGGAGCTATCAAAACAACTTCTTTGTTGGCATTGAAAATGGTGCCTTGTTTGTCATTGAATTTCACAATGTACTTTGCATCACGAGTTGGTGACATTGATGAGATTGTATTTGAGACCATTGACATAAGCTATTCTAGATAAAACTATTCCATTGCGGTATACTGAACCATAACCTTCAGTGGGACATGATGAGTTATCACCAAATACTACCTTGGGTCTTGGTTCCTTTACATATTTGTGCAGATACTCCTTAACACCAGTCATGCTTCTAGAGCATCCACTATCTAGATGCCAAATAGGCTCCACGGCGTGTCTGCACAAATAGTAAACCAGATTAGTTTTTCTTGCTGACCCACATACTAGTGGGCTTGGGCCTAAAGGTTTGTTTGAATTTGGCAATTGACTCATGGTCAGTGGTTGAGTGCATTGTGCTACCACGGGTTTTATATTTGGAGCTGATGATGACTCGGTGATTACGGGTTGCTTGGAACTTCTCCTTGCTTGGGCGACACTGTCTGGGGATGTCTCATGAGTGGATTTCGCAAATATCACAGCATGTGTTCATGAGACAATAATCAGGATGATGATCATTAAAGCCACGGTGTGGACAAGGAGGAAAGGGTTTTGCTCAAAACTTTTGAGCAGATTTGGAGGTTGAAGCATATTGATGACCAACTTTGGTATAGTTTGCATTACTGAGTGAACTTACATATTGTAAGTGATCAAAAGTTCGTGATCAACCTTTTGAGATCATACAAAAAGGATTCTATAAGCTGTTGTCGATGGTATGACTGGTATAGTGGCATAAATCACACTTCACGCTTGGTTTGGTGGTGGCTTTTGACTTTGAGGCTGGAGGATCTGACTTTGTTTCCTTGATTGATTCAGGGAATTTTTCAATGGATTCCATCTTATCAGTTAGCTTCCTCACAAGTTCGGTCGATTCTTTGAATTTGGTCGACCGATGGGGACAGAGGATGTGGAAGTCTCGATGGGGGTAAATTCTTGTTGAATTGGTTTTGATGGTCTTTTAGGATGCTTCTACCAAGTCAGGACCTTTCTTTTAGTGAGTGTGGATTGAATTGTAATGGAGTAAGCTCGAGCTAGGAGGCGGCACCACGAAGAGGTTCGAGGGTGGAAGTGGTGCTTGAGATTACGCCGACTCGAGGCGTGTTGGCAGTACTCTGGGCACATCGGGAGTCCAAGCATGCTCTTTAGTGCTTAACTTTCAGGCTCAAGAATTATTCCAGAATCGAAATTTGGAAGCTTACTCTCAGGATTAACCCGTTCAATCCAATCATAGGGCTTGGGAATAGTCAACACATTGGTAATCATGCCACCAGACATAAATGGTTTAGGAGACTGGTCTTTGTTGTGAGAGTCAGGGAGATGATCTTCACCTATGACTCTCTTTTTGCTACTGGGGGCTCCCACAACATCAAAGACTCTTGGATTCTTGGCAGTCCAACTAGCAATGATATCCTTTTCTTTCTTAAGTTCATCTTGAAGAGCCTGATTTCTTTTAACTAATTCAGTGTTTTGAATTTGCAAAGTGATAGCCTCAAGCTTATTTTGTTTTAAAAGAAGTTCATCCCTACACTTGTTTAGTTCAAAACTTAGCTTGTTATATTTAAAAAAAAAAGATTTAATCTTTGCTCTTCTACAAACTTAAGTTCAACATTGATATAGTTCATATAGGACTGCTAATCAGAGTCGTCATCCATAGAAAGTAAAATATTTACCTTCTTCATTATGATGTTGACCCACTCTCCATTCTCGGCATGATTCTTCCCAATGACTAGCTTGTCCTCTTTTGAGAGGGCCATCGATTACTGTGACATGCACCATTTCATCATCGGATGAGGCTGGCTCTTCATCCTAGTCGAAGGTTTTAGCAACAAGGCCTTTGTTTTTACCACTGCACATTTAACACTTGTTGTTGTTTAGAGGGGCGGCCTCAAGCAATGCAAGCTTAGCTCGACTTTCACGTACTTAGCTTCAAAATCCACAGTTTTGTTTTGATCAGATTTGTTTTGAAAATTTTGATGAGGCTGATAGATTTTTGGTTGAAATTTGCTAAAGCACGAGGGCTGATTTGACCACGATGGTTTATAAGAGGGTTCAAAAATTGTTTTTGAAAACATCTTTTGCAAAATGACCTCTTTTGTGACACTTAAAGCATTCAGTGTCCTCATTTGCTTTAGCATTTGAAAAACCTTTGTTTCTTTTAATAAACCTCCGAGAGTTAGCAAGGAGTGCCCTTTCCTGAAATTCAACGTTCAGGTCATTTAGGTACTCCTCACTTGATCTCTCATCAGGCTCATCATCTGAATTTTCACGGAAATCTTGAATCACATTGTTAGAATAAAAGCGGTTGATATTGGTGTTGAAGTGGTGGTGGGGACTTCTTGACTTCCTGAGACTTCTTTAAGTCAGGGTATCGTCCTTTGATGAGGTTTTCCTCATAGACAAATTTCCCATAAATTTCGGGAAGTTTAAGATTACGGATATGATTAGCATTCCTAAGTCCCGATAGAAATTCACCATTTCTCGGGGAGACTATTGACAAAACCAACATTGATTTCATGTTTGGACAACTTAACACCATCATTAGACAGTTCATTTAAAGAGTTTTGTATGGGTGTAAGTTTGAGACAGAGTTTGAGTCCTTAGCCACGAAGGTGTTATACTCAAGTTTCGGTCCATTATCTGTTTTCCTTGGTATCGAGATGGGCCTTCATGACTGTGGACTAAGTCATTCCAGGTTTGTTTAGGCGTACTACTGACTTATAAGCGACTCCATCATATCATCAGGAAGACATGATATGATGATACTTTTGAGTCTTTGGTCCTGGTTGACCACTCTCTTCTCATCCTGAGTCCACTGAGCTTCAGGTTTAGGCAAACCTACAACAATATTTGGGATAAATGGACCTTCATTTATACACTTGTTATAATAAGGTTCCATCCCAATCAAATAGCAAATCATACGCTTTTTCCATTTGTTAAATTTACTAACTTCAAGGGGCAACAGCTGAATAAGCTCCACCCTTTTTGTCGACTAGTTGGGGTACATTAATTTCAGCCATAAGGATCCTGATTTAAAAATGTTTTAGAGCGGCTTAAAAAAGGTTTTATAATCAGCCTTGCTCTGATACCACTTGTTGTTCCCTATTCACTATCGTAAAAACAATTAAGTATTAAAAATAGATAATAGTGAATCAATGGTAAGTAAGATGTAAGCAAAACACACTGATAAATTTTCAACATAATATTATTTATTAGAAATCAATCAAAAAGAATACATTACCCAAGTACTTGCGAAATAGTACTTGGGATTGAAATAACAAAGGGTTGGTACTCCTCACTAAGTTCAGGCTAAGTCTGAACATAACTACTATGGAACCATTGAGCTATCTTAGGGACTGAGTTGTATTTGGAGGAGTGAAGGATGGCTTGTGTGTGTGTGTTTTACAATTCACAAGCTTAATCATTCACTCCATCTCTTATGCTATTTATACAAGTATGAGTTTTAACTCTATCCTAAGTGACAAACTGACATTTTGCAGAAGACAAAATACTGATGTATTTTGTCTCTGTTTATAAAGACTATATCAAGTAAGAGACAAGGTAGCTTTCCATAAGTCGGTGATGACACCGAGCACGATAGTTTTCCATTCGGGAAAGTTGACTTTGGTTGACGGGACTTCGTCTTATCGATTCGAACTTATCCCGCCTTATCCCGCTCATTCTTGATCTTCTACTTGATTTGTCTTGATGTAAGTAGTTGGTGAGGAGTTTAGGAATTGATGAGTTATTGTCATCACTCCTTTGAATCCACCATCTCCTTCTTGACTCGATCTTCACCCTTTAAGTTCCGCTTCTTGAGTGGAGAGACTTCTTCTTCGCTCTTCTTGAGTATCTTGAATATGGCTCACTGAGAGACTATGCACTCAGTGACCTGTTAGTGTTTAACAGTCTAAACACTTAGGGTATTTTCTATTCAAATCCTAGATTTAAGGGGTTTGGGTATTTATTGAACCCAACCATTAATCCTTGCAACCAAAGGTACAGTACTTGGAATACCAAATGTCGTTGCAACCAAAGGTGGCGTACTATTTTCCTTAACTACTTCGTATAGAACATTATTTTCATAGTTCAAAGTCTCACACGATTTGTTAAGAGAAAAAAATATTGATGTCATCCGAAAGACCATTACCTTTTTTGCTCGATGACATAGTGTTATCTTTGTTGCAATACGATGTCGATGTCACATTAGTATCAACATGTTTAACCATATTAAGAGACACATTCGGCCCTTAAGCCGGTTGAACTACTTTAGGAAGATAAGCAAATTTGGACATTAAAGAAACATGTGTATAATTTTTGTTACTACAGTAAAACCTTTGTTATTAGTACCCAAAATCTGATCCTTACCTTTATCCATTCCATTTACCATAGGTTTAGGAGCAGCTTTGGGAGATTCCTCAAGCGATTGGCCATATATCAAACCTGTACCACAACTAGGGGGTTCCTCTCGTATTTAAAACGAATAGTCTTTTTTGAATACCTACTACCTTCAAGATTAAGAATATCTATCACCGAATTTTCTCTAAACTCATTACATGCATTAATATCTATCAAGGCTCTTGCATAGCTACTCTGCCCCCATGAATCTAAACACAAGATATTCGTATATGATTCTAACATCATACGAATACCAATTTCTCTGGCCATCAAGCTTAATCCATCATAGGTGTATGTAACCAATGGCACGTCATGAAATTTCACCCAAACTAGACAGGGTGACCACTTATTAAGAAAAATAAGAATTCCACGTATCATCCATGAACCATCAGGAAGAATAGAATCAGCACCCTGAATCGATGAGAACTTAAAAGAGAAAACACATTCTTGTCCATAGTTACCTAAAAATCATACTTTTCTTAAATATTGCGCATGAACCATTCAACAACGGGAAACTCAAGCCTTTTACCGATAAAGTACCCGTATAGTGAATTCTTCAATCTATCATTAACCTCATGAATCGAAGCTTTAGGTAACTCAAAGTCAAAATCAGCATTATAAGGCACACTAGCTTCAAATTTTTGAAAGTTAGCCTTATCCACATTAACCGTAGGGCTTAACTTAGTAACAAGAAATCATCACAACATTGTTTCACATACAAGAAATGGTTGCCTAAAGATTTCTAGAGTGCTTCTGGCTCAATATGTGGAATAAAGATCTATATCACTTCCCTTCGCTACATTCTTATATTTCAAGTACAATCTCAAGCTTTTCCACAACGAGAGACATTGTCGGTCATTCTTCACGAGATGTATCCAAACGTTGAAATGCAATGTCTGCAAATACATCAAAAGAAGAAGGATCAATTTGTTGCTTGAGATCTTCAAAGATAATCTCATCTAGTTTCTTTTGTTCATACCTTTCTTTCCACATAGGGACAAAACATTTAACTGACCATTTCTATTTTCAACACAGTCTCTCATACAGGACTTCGAACATGACAACCCCAAAAGAGTACACATGAAACTCCTTCATTACAGAGTGTGTCCATATAGATTGGGTCACAGTACCCCGGTATCAATATCGCAGATAAGAAACGAATTATGCTGATCCTCGGGGGCCATTTTTGACAACCCAAAATTAGAAACCTTAGCATTCAGATTTTCATTGAGCAGGATGTTGGCACTTTTAATGTCACGGTAAAGAGTCTTTGGTGTTTCCTTTGGGGATCATGAAGGAAGCTTAGTCCTTTGGCAGCATCAAGATAAATTTTGATTCTTTGTGCCCATGTAAGAGTGTCGTCATTTAAACAATGGTCAAGGCTTTCGTTAGATGCATGCTCGTATACGAGGACCATCTCACCCCATCTCACCCCTAAAAGATATACGAGATGTTTATGCTTGTAACAAGAAATCATCCTTACTTCTTTATAGAACTGAAGCTCTCCTTGCCAGTATGTACGATCTATACGAATCATAGAAACCAGGCTTTTGCCCTCTGAGGGAGACAGTTCTCCTACATATACCTTTCCAGACTCGCTTGTTTTGTTGTTAGTCTATATATTTTTTGTTATGGCTCAAGCCTACCTCTAGATCATTTTTTGTATATTTATATAATGTACCCTGTCATTAGGGAAATCAACACAATTCATTCACTCCAATATGCTATCAAAGCCAAAGATCATTACCCCCTAAAAATCCTAACAAACACGTTTCTTTTTTTTCACTTAACTTATAGAATCTCAGTAAAGTCTAACCTTTAACCAATACAGTACTACCTTATTCGTTTTCTTGCTTTTTAATTTGGACGTACCATACCAACTTAAACAACAAACATGACCGACTCAAATACACCACCCACGTTATCTCTCTTCGATACACTACTAACCGTTCATAACATCAGTTCTCTTATACCCATTAAACTAGACATGTACAAACTCAACTATGGGTCTTTGGTTTATTTTTTAAAAGATCTTTGTCAAGGGTTTGAAGTCATTAACAACATCAAGGGTGAATGCACAAGTGTAGCTGCCACCGCTCCTCCTAGTGCAGAATGGCTGAAAGTAGACACGATTGTGAAGTTATGGATATTTTTAACTCTTTTCGATACTCTCCAAGACCGCCTTTATAGTCCAGTTTTAATTCAATTTATTCCAAAGTCAATTGTATTAAAGTTTATGTATTATGTATGTACTATGGGTCGAATTTGGAATCTTTGAAAATGTCATGGGATGGGTCTAATTCCCGAACCCAAACAGCCTATTAGTTAGACAGTTAGAGGGTCAAGACAGTTATTTGATTAAGTTAGTTTATGTCAGTTAGAGTCAAACGACGCAATGGTTAATCATAAATGTCATGTCGTTTAGATTAGTATAAGTATGAATGAAAGTGTCTGTAAACATTAACCATATTCATATTAATAAAGTCTTGTTTACTATCTTATTCCAAACACTGTCATATTCATAATTTGCATACATAGTCTTGTGTTCAATTCACTTTGGGGCATTATAAACACATCATGAAACACAAATGGTTTCAATACCAACATGTGAATCCATACCAACATTGGTATTAGAGCCAAGGCTCAGAAACCTGGAGGAAGCCAATTCACAAACAGGAACAAAAGGGTCTCACTAGGAACTATTTGCAAAGAGAGACACCACAAAGAATGTTACCATGGATTAGACAGAAAAGGAGATTGTCCCCTGAAAGCAAAGAAATGTTAAGACAAAATGTGAAAGAAATCGAAGCATTTAATGCTTCAAAACCCCCTGCAGAAACCAAAGATCATGGAAAGGCAACTGCAAGCACTCCAAAAGAACGAAGGGCAAGATGCTTCATATGCAAAACTCGTGGGCATGTTTTCTGGAAGTACCCAAACAAGAAGAACAAAGCAAAGGCCAAAGATCAAAAGAAGATGTAGACACCCACAATCAACATGGTTGATCCATAGCCCGAAGGAGGGCATCTAAGCTTGTAACTATAAATACCCTTTGCCTAGCAAGGCAAAGGGTTGAAGCTTTCAATATCATTTTTCTTTGTCTCACTAAGTTCCCAAAACTCTTCCACTTTCTCTCTCTAAAACTCAAACCATACGCCCCATATTTTGTATTTGTGATGTATTTATGAAAACCAATATGGTACAAATGGTATCAAGAGCCATGGTTTGATCACTCATCTTTTATGTTCTTGGATTTCTAGTGGTTTTTATAAGGTTTTTTGGGTTTGAATGAGTTTAGAGTAGTTTGCAGCATTTGGATCATTTCTTATGTTAAAGTTTAGATTTTGATTGTACTTTTGTGTTTAGAATCATTATAAGTGTTTAGGTTTTGGTTTGGAAGGCTTGAATCATCGTGGTTGGGTGGTTTTTGGATTGAAAAAGTGGTGTTTTTGAATATTTCTGAAGTGCGATTTATGTCTCGTACTTTGTCTCTTCTATGCGATTTGTCTCATAGTCGATGCGATTTGTCCTTTTGTTTGGATCGTTTATTGAAGCGATTTGTCTTACTCGGGGTGCGATTTGTCAAGTGTGAGATTTGTCTATTGAGACTTATCTAGGGTGCGATTTGGCTAAAAGTGCGACTTGTCTAAAGAAGCGATTTGACTGAAGGTGCGTGTATATTGAGACTTGTCTAGGGTGCGATTTGACTAAAAGTGCGATTTGTCTAAAGAAGTGATTTTCCTGAAGGTGCGATTTATCTGAAAGTGCGACTTGTCTATTGAGATTTGTAGTTTCTTTGTGTTACGTTTTATGGTTTTCTCTTGATTTAGTGAAATCCCGTGAAAGAATCTATTTCCCGGTTTAATCATATAGTAGTAAAATCCCGTTAAATCTGTAATCATGTCCACAATCACTTCTTTAGTTGCTGATGACGTTCAAGCTGCAGGATCTGACACTCGTCCTCCCATCTTTGGATCGAACCGATTATGACTCTTTGGCTCAACGAATCAGACTGTATTGCTTAGGAAAGGAAAATGGAGTTAATATCCTCAAGTCAATTGATGAATGACCATATCAAGTTGAGACTACCAGAGATATCCTTGAAAATGATGCTGATGGTTCAGTTATATTAGGATTGGATAGACCAATAATGTATGATGAGCTTAATGATAAGGAGAAGAAGAGATATCGCATGCGGAACATCGAGGGCTTCAAACATTATACTTGGGGTTTACCTAAGGACATTTACAAGTTGATCAATCACAACACTAAAGCAAAGGCAATATGGGACAATGTTAAGATGCTTCTCTCGGTTCGAATTGACTAAAGAAGACAGGAGTCTCGGTATGTATGATGACTTTGAGAACTTTAAAATGAATCGAATGAATATTACATGAGATTCCACAAGCTTGTGAATGACATGAGGAATATCAAAATGACTATGCCAAATATCCAGCTCAATTCAAAGTTTGTGAACAACATGAATCCTGAGTGGCACAAATTTGTCACTGTAGTCAAACTAAACAAGGGATTGAGGAACACAAATTACGAGCAATTGTATGCTTATTTGCTTCAAAATGAGAAACATCTTTGTGTTTGAGCGAATGATCTTGGAAAAAGTTCAAGACCAATTCTGGAGATGCAAGCTCGTCAAATGATTCAACTGCATTCTACACTAATGTAGGAATAACCACCAAAGCATCACAAGTCATACAAACTGGAAATGGTAATCACAAACTCATTCCAGATCCAGGATATAAGCCTCCGATTGGACACATTCATGGAACAACTTGTCAATCAATTAGCTCTAATGGTTAAGCAAAACATGAACTTCACTCCACACACCAACAATCATCTCAGAACAGCTTCCAATCTCCACAATCATGCTACTGTCAAAGAAGGAAAGGTAGTGGTGCAAATATGCAAGGAAGACAGAATGAACAAGGAATGGCGGAGGCGGATTATGGAAATCTTTGGTGTAGGTGGAGGATATGTGGGTAATCAAAATCGAGGAAGGAACATGGTTCAGGGTCAAGGGAAGCCAACCAAGTGTTACAACTGTGGTTGAGAAGGACACATTGCAAGAAACTACACTTCTCCTAAACGTCCACAAAATGCAGAGTACTTCAGGGACAAAATGCCGCTGGTACAAGCTCAAGATAATGGAGCGATTGGATGAGGAAGAATTCTTTGTTTCTTCTGAGGAAATGCCAAAACTTACGATGCGGATGTGGATGAACGGCCGGTGCAGGTATGGGACACAACAATCCCAATGCATTTCAAGTTGCGACGTGATGCATTTGATTATGATGTCGATGATGAACTCTTGCCAAGACCATCTTCATGGCTAGTATCTCACCAATGGTCTCTCCAAAGGCTCCTTCACCACAACAGGCGGTCCTTCCAAGGAATCAATCATATCAGAGGTATTAAAACTATACGATGAAGTTGATGTGCAAAAGATACATGACAAGGTACAACCAACTGAAGTTATTGAATCAGATATTGAAAATATGGGTAATATCAATGTTGTCCCATATGATCAATATGTGAAGCAAAATGAAAGTGAAATTGTACCAAGCGATGCATCCTCTACAGTCAATGATGACTATATTTTTTATGAATACACTGCATGTGCCCCTGATGACTCTATAACCTCTGAATTGAATGCCTATAAGGAACAAGTTGCTATATATGAACAACGTGCTAAGTTTGAATTGACTACCCGTGAGCAGGAGATGGATATCCAAATGCCTACAATTATCAGAAAAAGTAACTTTAGGGAAGAAATGTTAAAACAAGAGTTAAACTTCTTACAAGAAAAGCTCAATAAAACTGTTAAGCAAAAGTAAGAACTTCAAGAAAATGTAAAGGTGCTTAATCAGGAGTTTACTGCTAAGGAAACAAAATTTTTAAATGACTTTTCCAACCTAAAAACTTTGAAAAACAAACTTGAGAACAAACTGTACATACAAGGGAACACCATTTAGACTGCTCACATGATCACTAAGCATAAAGTCTTAAGCGATAAGCATAGTTTTCCCCTTGTAGAGGTACCTAATCTCGAGTATGGAAAAGTAGCTAGAGCTGCACAAAAGCTAGTCTATGATGGTAATGAGATTCTTAAGCCTAGGCAAACACCATCATGTTTAGGAAGCACTGAAGAGGATAGAAAATTAGAAGATGCCTCTAGGGAGAAAATGGCAAAGAAGTTAAATGATCCTAGGTGTACAAAGCATAATATTACGTTTAAACCCTAAGATTACACTAAAGAAAATTGGATAGCCTTGAATAAGTTTAAACCTCAAACTCAATTAACCCCTGAGCAAGTATTCTGGAAGAAAGATTTGGATAAACAAAAAATTGATAACCTGATTGAGAAGAATCCTCCCTGTAGGAAAATGCCTCCACGCACTATGTATCCCCCAAGTACACCTATGCATTTAGTGCCTAGAACCCTTTCGACTCAAAGCAAGATCTTAATCAGCCTATACGTAGTTTATCAATTATTTGTTGACTTTGAGAAAACATGTAAGAAGAGAATTACACCCACAGGGATTACTGAAGGGGAAAAGGGTTTTGAGCAAACTAAAGAGAGTTATTTAACTGAGGTCATGCCTTTCTCTAAACTACTAAAAGAACAATTTGAGAGTCTTCAAAAGGGCATTGATACGGTGATTAAAGAAATGAAAAAGGTGTTCAATGAAATGGAAATTGAGGTCAAAGATTATGAACGTGAGCTTAAAAGTAATGAAATTGAGAGGAAAAATCTACATATCTTAAATGATAACTTGATTTCTAGATATGTTGCTCAGGATGTGTTCTATACTGTTACAAATTATTCCATCACTGCTTCTCAATTTCATAAATTATCCGTTGCCCTGAAAGTTTCCCAGGATCGTGTCATTGAGCTTGAGTCCAAAAATTCAAAATTGTATGAGAAAATAGAACAAGATGATCATGATAACTTGGTCAAACATTTTTCTAAATTGGAAGTTGAACATTTTGCTTTGCAATTAAAATATCAACATCTAAAAGAAAATGTTAAAACCTCAAATGCCAAGACATCCTTGGATGCTCCTGAGTTTGATACAGTTTTTGAAATCAACAAACATGATGAACAGATTCGAGCTCATTTTAACACGATCAAACGATTGAAAACCCAAATCTCACAATTAAAGAGTGATAAGAATGATGTGACTGGCTCCCAAATGCCTCCTCCTTTAGATCTCAGAATTTTCAGCTTCAAAACATCATTAATGCATTACAACATGAAAATGAATGCTTTCTAGCAGAAAATGAAAAGGTTAAATTGCATTTTAAAGAGTTATATGAATAAATTAAAGTCACTCGTGACAAGAACAACGAAAAGGTAACTTCTTTGCAAAATGAAATTGAGAATCTGAAGAGTCAGGTAAAAGGGAAAATGCCAATCACAAATTGTGAGACTAGTGCACCAAAGGTGCCTGCTTGTGCAAAATATGCTATGACTATGAAGTACATTCCACCTCATCTTAGGAATAATGGACTTGCACTTCAAACATATTTTTCGTACCTTAAGGATAGTCTAGAATGTCTCCGTGAGATTGTTGAAGAGGATAAGATAGAGAAGCCACTTGATAGTGCGATTAAGGATGCATGCTTATATGCCAAACAATCTCAGGAGCTGTTAGAATGACTAATAACTATATGTCCTAAATTTGGTACTAAGAAAGATAGAGTAGTTATGCCTTGCTCTATGCCTAATGCCAAGAAAGTGTCCTTTGATGTGCCTCCTAGTACTTCAGATCCCAGTACTTCTAGACCAGGAATGCAGAAAGTAGTGAAACCAACTAATGTTCCCATCGTTCCCTCTACAGGAGTAATCAATGACACTAAGGCAAGCAGGTCAAAGCCTCCAGGAAATACAACGCAAGATAGGACCTCGCAAGCTAAGAGTGATCAAAGGAAAGAAGTAGAAGACCATCCTAGGAACAATAAATTTGAGTTTAATAAGATGAATCGTGTTGATTCTAGTATTAGCTATAAGCGTACTGTAATTAATTCAAATTCTGCTACGATTTGCAAAACATGTCATGAATATTTGGTTTCTGGTACTTATCATGAATGTGCTGTGAATGAAGTAAAATATGTTGCTAAGTCTCCAGTTGAAAATGTTAGAATTGCTAAAAAAGTTAAGGATATCAGAAAACCAAGGTGGAAAAAGGTTAAAAAAATATTGGAAACCAATAGGAAGAAAATTTAGTAATGTGGGTTATCAATGGATACCTACTGGTCGTAAATTCAATCTTAATGAATTGTGCCCTAAATCATCCAGATCATTGCCCATTAGGAAATGGATGCCTACTGGTAGAACTATACCTTTAAGAAGTGAACACACTGTGAATAGATCTACTGTCAATACTAGTCCTGCATCTACCTCTAATGATATCATTGATTCTGCTTTTGATGTGGGTGTTCCAATCTCATTTACTAACCAAATGGAACCCATTCTTGCATGGGGATCCAAATTATCCGATCATCCATACTTCTGCGTGTTCAAGCTGCAGTGCGTACAAATCGATTACGTGGTATTTGGACTCAGTTTGTTCCAAGCATATGACTGGAGATCGCTCGCGACTCATGAACTTCGTGATTAAATTCATCAGGACTGTTAGATTCAGAAACGACCACTTTGGGGCGATTATGGGTTACGAAGACTATGTTGATGGTGACAGTATAATTTCCATGGTCTATTATGTTGAAGGTCTTGGTCATAATTTGTTCTATGTTGGTCAATTCTGTGATTCCGATCTAGAAGTGGCCTTTAGAAAACATGATTGCTTCGTTAGAGAACTAGATGGTGTTGAACGTTTAAAGGGAACACGAGGAACCAATCTTTACACCATCTCTATTGAAGACATGATGAAGTCCTCTCCAATCTGCTTGCAGTCAAAGGCTTCAAAAACAAAATCATGGTTATGGCATCGTCGTCTCAATCATTTGACCTTCGGAACTATAAATGATCTTTCTAGAAAGGACCTCGTAAGAGGATTTCCAAGATTGAAATATGAGAAAGATCATCTTTGTCTAGCATGCCAATTGGGAAAAAGCAAGAAATACGCCCATAAACCCAAACCTGCAAACTCAATTATGGAAGTTCTTCATACTCTTCATATGGATTTGTACGGACCCATGAGAGTGCAAACTATTAAAGGGAAGAAATATGTGCTAGTCGTGGTTGATGACTACTCTCGGTTTACTTGGGTTAAGTTTTTGAGGTCAAAGGATGAAACTCCTGATGTCATCATCAAACTTATCAAACAGCTGCAGGTTCGACTTAATAAAACTGTCGAATTATCGAGCGGACAATGGGCGAGTTTGTCAACAAAGAACTAAGTCAGTTTTATGAAAGCATTGGAATCAGCCATCAAAGAAGTGTTCCACACACTCCCCAACGAGCGGTGTAGTTGAAAGACAAAATCGGACTCTTGTGGAAGCTGCAAGAACTATGCTAATCTACTCAAAGGTTCCAATGTTTCTCTAGGAATGAAGTCATTGCCACTGCTTGCTATACCCAAAACCGTTCCCTTATCCACACCACTCATGGAAAAACTCCATACGAACTTGTCCACAACCGAAAACCATATCTCTCTTTCCTTCGTGTATTCGGTGCTTTATGCTATCCAACTAATGATGGTCAAGATTTAGGTAAGCTGAGAGCTAAGGCGGACATTGGAGTTTTTGTTGGTTATGCACCAAACCGGAAGGGTTACCGAATCTACAACAAAAGAACCCAAGATATCATGGAACCTATTCACATCACGTTCGATGAGCTGTCTGAGAAAATGGTTCCCAGACAATCTAGTTCTGGACCTGCATCTCAACATTCATTAAATAGTCCTATTAGTTCTTCTCTTGTACAGAATCCTTCACCTGCAGTTCCATATATACCTCCTTCTGAAGAAGATTTAAAGAAATTGTTTGATCCGATGTTTGATGAATACTATGAACCTTTTGTCAATGATTAATCTACACCATCAATAGTGGCAACTCCTAATCCTGTCAACACAGATAATTCATCAGTCTCCGTGTCACTATCTCAAGAAGCGCCTGCTGCAGATCACTCATCATCATCCTCAAATCCTCAATCCTCGAGTGTACATCATGGAAATGTTTTACGCCATTTATGATGGAGAAAACCCCTTTGCCACTCCAGAAGATGCACCGTTTGAAAATATTTTTGCCCCTGATCCATCATCTGAACCATCTTCATCAGGGGACCCCAACTCTGCTACATCTGTTCCTCAACAACAACCACATGAGCATTTCATAAAAATGACACATGATCATCCATTGGACAATATCATTGGGAACCCTTCTCGTCCGGTATCCACTCGTAAACAACTTGCTACTGATTCCTTATGGTGCTTCTTCAATTCCATATTATCAAAGGTCGAACCGAAAGATGTTAAAACCGCAATGTCTGAGGACAGTTGGTTCAATGCAATGCAAGAAGAAATTCACGAGTTCGATCAACTTGATGTTTGGGAATTGGTACCTCTGGCGTGCTATGATCATTGCTCTCAAATGGATCTTCAAAGTAAAACTTGATGAGTATGGTGATGTGTTGAAGAACAAGGCAAGACTTGTTGCAAAAGGATATCGTCAAGAGGAGGATATTGACTTTGAGGAATCATTTGCTCGATTACGTATAGAGGCAATCGAATCTTCTTGGCTAATGCTGCTAGTAAGAACATGGTGGTTTATCAGATGGATGTGAAGACTGCCTTTCTTAATGGAGATCTGAAAGAAATCGTATATGTTAGTCAGCCTGAAGGTTTTGTGGATCCAGAACATGCTACTCATGTCTATCGCTTAAAGAAGGCCCTCTACGGCTTGAAACAAGCTCCAAGGGCATGGTATGATACACTTTCAAAGTTTCTCTTAACCAATGGATTTAGCAAAGGAGCAGTTGATCCCACATTGTTCACCAGAAGGTCAGGCAAACACTTAATTCATGTTCAAATCTATGTTGGTGATATTATTTTTTCCTCGACCGACCCTAATGAATGTGACCATTTTTCAAAGGAAATGGGCTCCAAATTTCAAATGTCTATGATGGGACAAATGTCATTCTTCTTGGGGTTACAAATTTCACAAAGTCCCGGAGGCATTTTGATTAATCAATCTAAATATGCAAATGAAATTTGAAAGAAATTTGGATTTGATACTTGTGACCCTGTTGACACTCCCATGGTGGAGCGCACAAAATTGGATGAGGACCACTCAGTGATCATGGTTGATCAAACGAAATATTGAAGTATGATTGGATCCCTGATGTACCTCACGCCGATGAGCACGATATTACGTTCGATGTATGCATGTGTGATAGATACCGGGCTAAGCCTACCAAAAAGCACCTTGAAGCGGTTAAGCGGGTCTTTCGGTATCTCCAAGGAACCATTAACATGGGACTTTGGTATCTGAAGGACACCAATATGTCACTAACAGCATATGCAGATGCAGACCATGCAGGATGTCAAGATACACGTCGAATCATGTCAGGTGGTGCTCAATTCTTGGGAGAAAAGCTTGTAAGTTGGTCTTCTAAGAAACAAATGAGTACGTCTATATCCTCTACAGAGGCAGAATACATAGCCATGTCACCTTGTTGTGCTCAAATCCTATGGATGAGATCCCAATTATCTAACTATGGCTTTGAATTCAACAAAATCCCTCTGTGTTGTGATAACAAAAGTGCTATTGCTCTCTCCTGCAACGACGTTCAACATTCAAGAGCAAAGCATATCGACATTCGACATTACTTCATCAGGGAACAAGTGGAGAAAGGAGTGGTGGAACTATATTTTGTAAGAACTGAATATCAGCTGGCAGACATCTTCACTAAAGCTCTTCCTAGAGAACGTTTTGAGTTCATTCTTCCACGACTTGGACTCAAGAGTCTACAACCGGAAACACTCAAACGTCTTCAAGAGGAAGACAAGGAAGACGAGGAGTAAAGTCTTTTCTTCATCTATCATTTGTACATATCTTACTAAAAACAAAATACAAAATTAAAAAAAAAAAGAAAACAGAAAAATTTAAAATTAAAAAAAAATAAAAAAAAATAAAAAAATCTATGAAAAAGCCCAAAAATATTAATTTTTCACATCATTTTTCAGTTCTTCGATAACATCTACGGACTTTGATTTGTCACTCAAAGAATGGCATGGGTCTTTAGATGAAGTTCGAATGTACATAATCTTTAAAAAAAAAAAAAAAAAAAAGATGGAGAAAAATGATGTTTTATTGTCATTTCAGGCAGTAACCCATTTTAAAAGAAAGAACAGAGCCATGCTTAATCTACTTTTTGTCGCCAAAAAGACAAATGTATCCTTCACAAATATTTTTCCTTCTAAATAGTCTTCTGAAAAATATTTGTCATCTAATGAAAACAAAATTGCTTTAATAATAACTCGGAATATAATTTTGAAAATCATCTGGACTTATCATTTGTCAAAATATCTAACACTCAATCAACAGTTTATGTTATTGATTGAGGGGAGAATGATTTCAATCAAATCAAAAAGTTATTTTTCAAAGGGAAAATTAGTCAAATAGACCGCGCGCCCTGAGACTTATCACTTTTCGGACCACACCCTTTTCTAATTTGAAAATAGACCGGTTGCCCAGCGATTTTCTTGGAGCCAACCATGGGGTGCCATGGGTGCGACAAAGCTATGACACAAGTACATATTTTGAAAGTATTTGTCATGTATTGTAAGGTATTGTTTTTTGGGCAACTTTATATATTTTGGGCAACTGTATTAATACACGAGGACATTTTAGTTATTTTACATTTGTACTTTTGCAGGCTTATATATTTTTTTGGTAGCACTAACTATCTAAAATACTATTCAAATGCAGAACACAAACACTCATATCCAAATCCACCATCACCGAAACTTAGATCTTATTCAAATGTAGAACACAAACACACAACACAAACACTCAGATCTAAATCCACCACAACCGAAACTCTGATTCCGGCACCGTCTTCACCCTAACCGTCGTCGGTGAAATCGATTCCATCGATTTTAAGAGACGATAGCAAAGAAGCTGTTGAATCCGGAGGCAGACGAGACACTATGAGCAAATATGGTAACGAACATAGGCACAAACTAATCCAACTGGCAGTATTCTATTCTTTGAATATGGTGGACTAGCGACGGTTAATGATGGTGCAATAATTGCGATAGTCATTCACCTCCCTGACGCCATACAAAAGTTTTCACTATTCTTATCAAAGAGGTATGATCGTAAAATTTTACAAGCCATTTCATGTATTATTGTCACATACGAATTAAGATTGGAGATTCTTACCGATGTTTATGCTACAAGATTAAATACTATCAACTATTAATTAAGTAAATCATTTAATGACATAAAAGCGTTACAAATGTATATTCGTAGATGATCTTATAACCATTGTATTTGTGTGTGCGCAATCTACATTATCTGCAAAACTATAGTTTTACAGTGAGTGATCTTTACCTCGTAATTGAGTTTATATCTTGCAATTTTGATTTTCTGATGGGTTTTCTTATATTTTTGTTCGATTAGGCAGTTATTGATCTTTACTGAATGTATTTGTTTGATTTTAGAGGAATCTTTTGATAGTTATGAATTTGTAAGATAATGTTTTAGGTGCGCTTAGAATATCGAAGATAGTTTGTAGACCAATCGAATATTTGCTCGCTTGTGATTGGTAACAAGCTGCTAGGCTACTCGTTTCTACTTCTAAGTTATCGATTACCACTACTAGCTTATCGTTTCTCTTTGCTAGGCTTATCGGTTACCACTGCTAGCCTATATTGATACCATGGTGCCTTCTAAAGGATCACCATTCCCTAAATCATGCCAAACACTCCCTAAATCATTGTCCCTTTTTGTGCTAGCCTATATAGATAGGAGAAAGCATGTTTGTGTACATATATAAAAGAAAATGTCATAGTGAGGGTACCATTGGGTAGAGGAGAATGCTACACTCACATTCTTCGAGCACAAATTTAACATACAGTTTTTTGTACACATGATTAGTTGGTTCTTTCAAGAAACATTCACTAGGGATCTGAAACATCATATAATTAATTATGTAGTCATGTAATGCTATAAGATCATACAATGCTCTTCATAGTTTCCTAGGAAATAATCATATGAAGTGTTGGAGCTACCTATAAAGGGGGTGTGACCTCTCATTTTAGCATCTAATTCAGGAATCAAGAAAGAATGAATAAATAATAGGTCTCTATATTCTTCTTGGTGTTTTCGTGTACCAGTATCTAATATCCTCTTACGATCGGTGTCGACTCATCTTGGTAGCAAGTACTTCTAGGTGGCTAAAATTAGATTAGTATGTGTATTTTGGTGCACAAAGTATTATGATATTTTGTATGCCATGTTTGATCTGTGTTGTACTAAGTGTTAAACATCAATTCCATAATAGGTAAAAGGACTTGCTCCTGAAGAGTTTGCAGCTCGTAATGATTTAGTTCGGTACTTCACGATAGGATTCAAGCTATACGATGGGGTGCTTCTTGCACCTAAAGCGTCTGGAGGAGGTTGGGCAGCCTCCACATCACATAAAAATAATATCAAGTTTGATTCAGGTGATTATTTGGTTCTGTTTCATTAGTGAATATCATTGTCTGATTATGTGGTAGTATGTTTGTTTGTACCCTTATTTTTGACTTTCTATTGATCCATGTATTTCATAGATGGACGATTTGATGATGATTACTTCATGTGGGTTACCAGACTTAAGTCAATATGTTGAGTTGGATCATCATGTCTTTGAAGTTTTAAGAATAATGTTGATGTTTATGTAAGCTTTTCTTTAACTATATAATGATGTTTTTGCGACCAAGCTTTCTGCAAAGCGGCACTTTTCACTCTGAGCTTCGGGTTACCATTTACTCTTATTTATCGGCATTGTGCACTTTTAGCGATGGTTTTTGTATATCTTCTTTGGCAATAAATAACTATACAATTCAAAATTAAGTAGCTGAATTGTTTTCTTATAAATGAATTCTTTTTTAGCCAATAGCATTGGAGCAAGTGATGGCGAGAAGAAGGCATGAAGATGAAGTTGATGACGATCTTGCCGATCTTGAAGACGAAGAGTATGTTATGTTTCACTCTTTACCTTACTAACTGATTATTACGTTACAAATAACAAATAATGGCATTTACTTTTGATATATTTGGATGCTTGATGACTTTCTAGATGTTACTCAAGATGAGAAGCACATGATGCATTTATGGAACTCATTTATAAGAAAACAACGGTAATTCAACCACGATTACTTTAACGTTTTTGACGGCAACTATTATGCGATATATGCTTTGATATATTTGTACTGTCATACTTCAAATTAAACCTTGTATGCTTGTGATGTTGTTGTCGAGGTTCTCGCGATGCACATGTTCCATGGGCGTCATGAGGCATTTTTAGACATTCACGGAGAAGAGCTTGTTCAGAACCGAAAATTGAACTGGTATATTCTTCATTAATATCTTGAGTAAATGAACTCTTAAATGTAAAAATATACTTGAATTAACTGGTTACATGTTTATAACAATGGATAACGTGTCAACTGATAGGTGTTGGAGAGTATTCATGATTAAGCTATAGAATCATGATCTTCTTGACGCCAAAACGATGAATAGATGTCACTTGGTGCTTGATAAATATCGAGGCCAAATACAAAGCCAACAGATTGATTCTAAAAGCAACGATTAATTCATTTTCAATTTTAAACATTTTCTTACGAGTAGGGACAACACAGGAAGCTTTAGCGATGCGAAAAGGCCCTATGGAAGCTTTAGCATTTTTCGAGGTATCTTCCATTCTTTGGTTTTAGTTATAGATCTCACCTTTTCACATTCATTTGTTTTCATTGTTGTAAAGATGAAATCCTAGTGATTGTTCTATATTCCAAAAGTGTAAACTGATGGACCATGAAAATTTCACAAACATGAATTGTACTGCGTCTTATTTTTTCTCACGGGGTTTTTACTCGCTCCTTTCTTGTTTTAACACATAACTTTCATTACCTAGATTATTTATGGTTAGTGGTGGTGATTTAAGCTTCTGACACGTTAAAGGTTTCGGAAAGCGCGAAGCGGAACCTTTGAGTTGAAGTATAGTGTAGAGTGTGCTAGGTTGGAGTTGGAGGTGAGTGACTTGGAGAAGGTGGATGGTGAGGGAGTTTTGCGTGGCGTGTTGAATGTTAGTTGGTGATCTTTGTTGAGCCGAATTTGGCGAAGATGAATTACATCATTAAAGCATGAACGTGATGAAGTGCCTACACAAGCACAACTCATCCGATGTGCGTCGGTTTGTCTCACTATGTTAATATTTTATTAAGACAAAAGAATTGAATGATATATAGCCTTTACCTTGTGTTTGTAAACGATAGTCCTTCCAGATAGAAAACTTGCTTGGTTGCTAATACAATTATACAACGCAGCTAAAGATCCTAGCTGCTATTGTATTCTCTGGAAGGTGATGTATGCTTGAATTTGTATCTTGCAAATGTCCATTTCTGTTATATAATTAAGTAATTTGAATTGTGTGTTATGTTTGTAAACTTTTCAATAGCCCCGTTATAACCGGAAAAAGTGATACTTGATTTTGCTACATGAACTTGTTATGTTTGTGATTCACTTTGGAATGGAGAACAGGTTTCGAGAATGCTAGTTGTTGGCATGAAGGTGGTTGGCATCTACATATGGGTGAATGAAACATTGTTCAAGAATTCGACTCTAGTGCTATGCCAGGTCTCCATTTCATCCCACCTATTCATTTCTAACCACACACACACACTTACTGATGAGACGTGATTGCTCTTGCAGACTGATCATAACGCACCATTAGTTATTTATGGAAAAAGGGGTCCTAATGATCCGACCTGACCCGTTTTGACCCATATTAAAGTTACTCATTCGATCGGTTCCTCGATCCGCTCATATTGCCGCTCTAGTTTTATTTCTTTGGTAGAGTTTTAAATTTGTATTGTGTTCCAAGGGGTGGGGACATTCACTTTCAACACGTGAAAGGAATTTATCAAAGTTAACAAAGCTTTCCATAAATAGTACTATTAGAATATTTGATGGGAGGACACCGATTCTCCAAAGACCGATTGCAAATCAAGTAAACACTACATCTCCATCTTTTTTTTGTTCTGTTAAACTTTGTTTCTTTATTAGCACTCATTTTAAATGTAAATTTGTTATAGGGAGTGATCACTCACTTATCAGAACAAATTTCCACTCTAAACGAAAGAATGGATGACTTTACATCTCGCATTGAAGAGCTAACTTCAAAATTTTCACAAAGAAGAGTACCAATCCATCAAAATATGGCTAACGGTGAATCGTGCAACGGTCTGCAACTTCACTTGTTCATGGTTGGCTTGGGAAATGGTTCATTGACTAGTCAAGCGCTTCCTAATTCGGATCTTCCAACGTTGACCGACGAGACCCCTCATGGAAGAGGTGAACCATTCATCTAATCGGTTGTTATACCGAAATGTCAATTTTGACCAATTACAACTTGTGTTGTGGATTTTATCTCAAGCAGATGGAGCAAAACTTTTAGTTAAAAAGGGGATTGAGTCGAGCGTTGCTCAAAATCTATTTTCGATGCATACAACCTCATTGACACACTAATTTTGCAAAAAGTGTTTACAGCGTCAACCTCGACGCATGTTTTGGGATGTATTTAAAAGACCCCTTTCAACAAGAACCCGTGTTGATCAGTAGTTAAAAAATCCATTTCTACGAGAACCGTGTAGATATGCTTACCCAACCCATGCATAACTCTCGTAGCCCCTAAAGATACAAACTTGGAAGTTCTTTCTCACATAAGATGTGTGATTGGTAACCATTTTTCTTTAACAGGTGTTACTCATTGCAAGGGGACAACGTCCAAGCGATGCATCGACTAGACAACTTAAGTAGCCTATTACGTGATTACACGACAAAAAAGGCTCACCAAGGAGGTTCTGATAGAGTAGAAAGGAGCAGCAGGCTGACCGATCTTGAATCCTTTGGACTTCCCTTGATTGCAACATGCAAAAGGAGTTGCAGATGCATCACCTATAAGAGAGTCTACCTGGGATGAAAGACTGCTTATTCACATAAGTTTAAGTCCAAGGAGGTAGCTTCGTGTGTTCTCTTTACTCATTTTAACTGTGTTTTCTATTAACATGGTGGCTTCAAATCTTGCTTAGGTGGACATGTCAAAATTGCTCGCTGTCTTCAAATATAACCTCAGGCAGCCTTAGACCCTGTGATTACTAATATATGTGAAGAATGGTGTGAGAGGGTTGATGCTTGATATGTATGACTTTGAGAACGAAATCTAGTTATGTCATTCCTTTGGTGGCAAATGCTTTAACTACACAGTTTTTGTAAGTAGTTATGAGATTTTCGTTCTACTCCAATTTACTTTCTACACTATACCGAATTCTAGTTTTCCAACATAATTTTAAAAAGCAAATTTGTCAAAGTTACTGTATTAATGCCTATTACTTGAAAATGACTAAATCTGAGACCTTTTTCTTTATTTTATCGAACCTTTTGCTATCAATGTTTTGAAAGAGGTTCGAGTTTTCTGGAAAAGAATCCTTGAAATAGTAAGCTGTAATAATTGAAGATTATGTTACCACTCCAAATGGTCTAACTAATGTCTTCAATCCTGCTGGTCTAAGAAAATACTCGGTATCCAGCTTGAATGCCAAGCGATGGTAGTGATTGGCCAGCAGTTGACCACATGGTCTGCCAATATTGGCGTTTGGTTGTTTTCACTTCAAAATCGTCTAAAGAGGCAACATAAGGGATTGCATACGAGTGGAGGTTACCATTTGTTTGGTTTACTGTTGAGAGGTTAATTTTATATGTTGTTGCGGTTGTGGGTATAATTTCTGTTGTGGGTGTCGAAAAAACCATAAGGCTCGCTCTCTAGAAGAAACTGACCTTGTTCTCTGGGCATCGTGGTCATGATCATTTGAGTATGACTCGTCCCAACTTTCTCGACACGTTAAAGGTTTTGGAGCAGCGAGAAGCGGAAGCTGAGTTGAAGTATAGTGCAGAGTATGATAGGTTGGAGTTGGATGGATTGATGTAGAGATATTTTGAAGGTAATTAAAGGCGATTTGTTGCGTGTTTTGAGTGATTTTAGTGTTGTGAGGACGAACAGAGATATTTTGAAGGTAATTAAAGGCGATTCGTTTGAAGGATGTGATATGGATGGGGTTGAGGATGGTAATAAGGGGAGTGGGATGGATTGATGGAAGTGTTGAGGTGTGGATGTAGAGGGAGTAAAGTTATTGTGACAACTCGAAGTATGGAAGTTACTGTTATGATTGCAACAGGTATGTATCCTACACTATTTCATTCACTTTGCTGCTTGTCGGAATTTGATTCTTGGTTGTTATCCAAGTGTTATGCGTTTGGTGACAAAAAGGATTTAGAAAGTAGAGAGTTTGAGGAAATTGGGAAAGCAATTGTAAGCTGCGTGCTAGGTTGGGTTAAGCCAAGAATTTTTAGAGTCTATTTGTGGATTACAATTATTCAGATGGTTGGGCATCAAGTCGATTGGATAAATTTTTAGTAGAATCGGTGATGGATAAAAGGTTACTGCACGGTGCATAATGGTTAGCCGACTTGTCAGGTTAACATAGTTGCACTTTTGGTGACTATAAGCCAATTTATAATTGGAAGTCACATGTATCTAGAATTACGATGATTCTAATGGAGTTAAATTATGTTCAGGCACTCTCACTTGCTCTACCACCATTACTATGGAAAATGGGCGTCTTCTATTATGAATCTGTTGGTGTATAATATGTTGGTGGTGGTGAGAGTCATCAGATGGACGAAGGACCATTATACTACTTGAAGAATGGATTTAATAACTTTAATTTTGCTCTTGTTCTTGCGCTCTTATTGGCTACTCTCTCTGTGACAAAGTAGAAGTTGCTCTGACTTGTTAATTGTGGTGTCTCTGTTATATCACGGTTGGGTTCATGTCTTTGCAGCTACACAAAGAAGAAAGGTCAGCAATTTTGTCTAATTTTTTGTCATTTATCTAATAACAGGGAATCCCGTGAGATTCATTAACTCCAAATGTTATCTTTTGCACATTTAATCTCAGTTATGGGTGACATTCTTTGTCGATAAGAAAGTAAATGTTTTTGCTCTTAAATTAAATAAAAACAGGCACTTCATTGACGCGCAAACAAGCGGTTGTGGTTACATCTATCATAATTTTTTAAAATAGTGAATCAATTTTTTTGAAGATCTTATCTTTAGTGTTGGAAGTTTAGCCTCTAACAAGAATTATCTGACTTTAGATGAATGGTTCTTTGAATTGCAGGTTTCTTTATTCTATTTACCCTCTTATATAATTTGAGCAACTTCTTCTTTTTGGGCAACGTGTACTTTTCCAAAAGGATATTTTGGTCATTTTACCACAGAAAAAAACTCAACTCCCACATATAACTCATCTTTTTTGGACAACTTCTTATTTTTGGGCAACTTCTTTTTTTGGGCAACTTCTTCATTAATATATTTGAACCCTAAACCTCAAGATATTCTATAATAATTGTATGCTAAAACTTGAAAGCATAACCTTTATTTATAATTTAGTTATAACTAAAGGTTATGCTACAACTTGAAAGCATGATAATAGTTCAAAGGAGATGACTTCATATAATAATTGTATATGTCTGGATAAAATGTCAACTAGGTTTTGTATGTGTCATCGTTTTTGGTGGTAATGTCTGGATAAAATACGGCGACTTCCTGTCATGTGTGTGCATACTGATGACTTAGGTGGTGTTTGTCTAAGCTATTTATTTGTCTTAAGCTTGTGTCCAATAAGTATCTTATGGCTTATGAAGAATAAGCTCATAAGCTAATGTTGAGTGTTTGGATTAGCTTATCACAGAAAGGTGAAAAAAGGAGCTTATAAACCTATATATAAATCCTCATGCCACAAAAGGGGGCTTATTAAACCCCCCCATAAGGATGCTCATAAGCCTAAGCTTGTCCAAACACTAAAATGGACTTACATCTGTTGTCTAAGCTAATAATTCTTTACCAGTTTGGTTTCTAGTTTTTTTAAGGCTTTTTTATCTGAGTGAACCTTGTATGTTGGTTCTGAGTTCTGACTAATGTTTTGCGAACTGAACATATTAAAGATATACTTGAAATCAAGGTTGTCAAGATCGCGATCCTGCGTAGGATTGTTTTTGTCTTTGCAAGATCGAGATCGTAGGATCGGATCGCGATCCTACGATCCTACCAATTTGTCATAGTTTGTAAACAAATGATAAATGAGTGAAACTGT